>JADLZK010005386.1:600000-1050648 GCA_015847255.1 Hyparrhenia diplandra
CCAACCGGAAGTGGTCGAGTATGCGCCCGTCAAGTCCTATGCTTAAGAATTTTGCCATGTAGTCTGGAAACGTGGTGCTCTTGTACAACGGAGACTCGCTGCAGCTGGAATCTGGAATGGGGCCATACAGCCTCTTGGAATCGGAAAAATTGGGGACGGCAGTGCCGTACAGATCCAGCGCGTACGAACGGGTACGTGGCCGTCCGTCATTGGGTCGCGTGATGGCTCGCTCCGCATGGCCTGGTTTCCGTCGTGCGTCGGCTCCGTATCCGTATTCCAGGCTGCCGCTCGGCTCTGCGTTGCCTCTGGCTCGTTGGCTTTAATTGGCTTCGCACGTTAATGATTCCCATACGGACCCTCTGCCACGTTCTTCTGGTGAGACATTCTTCCTACAGGTCCTAGTAAAATCAGGTTATAAGAACTAAAAAAATAGTACTTTCCTGTGTATACGATTCCGTGTATACGATTCAGTACAAAAAAATAGTACTTTCCTGTGTATACTTAAAAATCAGGTTATAATTAAAAAATAGTATTTTCCTGTGTGTCCGATTCAGTACAAAAAAAAATGCACATAGATGAACAACTAAAGAGTACATATTTCATAGATATAAATAGTACATAAATTTAGTCCAACTGATACGAGTCCGTGTATAGATAAAAAAAGGGGACGGTTACATAGATTCATTATTTTTCTCTCCATCAAATTGTAACTCTCTAACGACACTTTTGCGCTGTAACATTTTGATCGGCTCCCATTAAGAGACTTGTGTATCCTCCGGTATGTATGAAGTAGCCATTGCAGATGGATTTACAAAATAATTGAAGTGCGACATCATGGAATTAGCATATCCACCTTGAACGAAAAAAGAACCAACCAAGGCCGAAGATGACCCAACGTTACTTTCCTGTGTCATATCAAAATAAAGTGTTCATAAATCATTTATGTCATTCAAGGCTTTATGCAATGGAATAAATTATGAGAATAGGTGATGTCTTACAATTATTTGGGGTGCCACAACAAGTGCATCTCTTGTTTCTACAATATTCTGTTCAAGCTTCACCTACAACGTTAATATATGACAATACATTATTTAAAATAAAGTGTACACAATGATAAAAAGTATGACAACTTACCTTTCTTTTGTGCACCCTTCTTCTTCTTCTTCATTGTGTTCTTTTCAACAACATTTTTACGACGTGTCTTCTTTGGACCTTTAATGACTTGAGGAATTTTGAATGATATGACACCATTTGATGGTTGTCGATGACATTCATTAGTAGGGGAAATCTCTTTTTTTTTTTCATGTGCCTCGCTTAGATAAGTATCTGCTTCCAAATTTAAGTCATTCAATGCTTTTCGCATCTTATGAATGAGTTCTCTTGATGACGAACACTTGAATGCAACAGATGTGGTCTGCCTAGATAGAAGTGCAGCCTGTGTTTTCAAATCTACCTCCTCAATTCCTGGTTTCGAATGTAAAATCCATTTTTAGCATTTTTGTCCATCTAGGTAGTATATATTGCGATGGCAAATCACATACTTGGTTCATATTGTACACCCCTCAGAGCATGTTTGCACAGTAAACCTGTAAAATAAAGTTGCCAATTTAAATAATATATTTTACAGGAAGCACAATGTAATTAGAAGAACCTTTAATAGTAACATACCTATGCATTCAAACATTCGGCAAGAGCATGTAATGGTCAAATCTTCTTTATTCAATACTACTTTGTTGCTCCACGATCAGATTGCATATACTTAACAATGAAGCTCGAGTTTGTCCTCGTAGCTTCCAACAATTCACAAGACAATGTGAGTTGTCTTTTAAATTCTTCCTCAAACTCTGAATATATTCTCCTTGTATATTTTTCAGCTGCAGTCTTCAACATTGGTAGATTTGGAATGTATGGAACTGGTGTCTTTCGACGTGACTGAAAATCAGCATCCAACTTGTTTGACCTTAGACTAACTGCAACATTCTCACATTCTACAAGGGGTTCTGAAAGGCCGAGTCTCCTACGAAATCTTTTTTTGAAGACATTATTCATACCTTCGCTCCGTTGGGTCGAGTTCATGTCTGCTGTAAATGAGTCACGGTATACCGCGAGCCCACTTTTCCCTCAAACCATATAGGTTTGCCATCCATGAGTTGTTCTCAAGGTTGTACTTAGCCAACAATTCATGCCATTTATTGTGAAGTAAATCTCTACCCTATCTTCATAGATACAACTTTTGAATTCTGCCCAGAACTTGTTATCGACATGTCTTACGCCTTCTCCACTGGTATATCTTCTGCATTCTCCTCTGATATGTCCTCTGGCTTGTCCTCTAGCTTGTCCTTCAACTTGTTTATCGACGCTTGAATCACATGACCAAGATGTTTAGCGAGCATTTAAGCAAATCTGCCACGCACAAAAGGCGGTGAGCTGTATTTGGGAAAACAAAAGCAATTGCTGCTGCCATTGCCGCGTCTTGATCTCGTGAAAATTGTGCTTGGGTGATTTTCGGACATGGCTGTTAGAAAGGTCTCAAACAGCCGGACAAATGATTCAATAGTCTCATCAAATATAAGTGCACACCCAAAAATGATTGTTTGCTTGTGATGATTGCAGCCAAGAATCGGAGCAAAAGGCATTTCAAATTTATTAGTTTCAAATGTGGTGTCAAACGACACAGCATCACCAAAGCATTTGTAATCCATTATAGCGGCCATCTCGCCCAAAAAGAAATTTGCTATACGACCAGATTCCTTATCCACCCGAATGGCATAAAAAATGTAGGATCCTGTAATTGTTTATTTCTCAGATATTCAGATAATGTTTGTGCATCATTGGCTTCTAAGTATTGTTTGCGCTCACGACCAATCTCGTTATAGCAATCTATCTTAGAAAATGGTATTTTGTCTTCCCCTCCATAGTGCTCCTTCATGAAATCAAAAACCCGGGCAGGCTTCATTCCAGCCTGCCGTATCTGCCCAATTAATTGTCTATCTGCTTCTATGACCTCTCGTTGGGACCTCAAATTATGTGCCTTGTTTGGACTAGCAAGATAATGGTTATGCTCTAGTACAACCTTTTGCACTGTCCAAACATTTTCCTTGGTGATACTAAATCGAACACGAGCATCACAACCGGTCCTTGTAATATCCTTTTGTGATTTTTCATTCCTTTGATACCCTTGCCAGTTGCAAACTAGAAATTTGACTTAGATTACCATCGGGGCGGCGCTTTGTCGTGCTCTTTCTAACACTGAACCCAACCTGTCCAGCATAGGTGTTGTACATTTCATAAGCTTTTTCCCGGATTCAAACGTCATTCCAACTTCTGGTCTGATCAAATGTAATCTAGATTTATCAACCACCTCCTCGCAGCATATGAATTTTTAGTTATAGGTGTACAGTATAATAAAACGAATTAATATATACTCTATCAATTTTTTTTTACTCATTTTACCTCATTACATACTTCATTTTCCACTAATCCAACATGTGTAAAGTGTTGTTCTTGTTCTCCACGATCACCACCGGCATTGTCAATCAAAGATGGAGTATTCAATCTACATCATAAGATCTAATAAGTAATAGGATCTTGACATGGAGCGATGATGATCACAGAATGTGCCCAACACATGGCGAAGCAAGGAGACGCTGCATCAGTTACCTGACGACCGACGACGACGGAGCCGAGTGGCTGTGACCCAACGACGATTCGCTCGACATCGTCGGGTAGGGCATCGCCGCGACGCGTAGCGCCCCGGCCGCGGCGCTCTGAACCGCCTCTTGATCACCTCCATCGACGATGTTGCCCTGACCATCGTTGGGTGAGGCTTCATCGCGTCGCTCTTGCGCCATGTCCAGCAACGGCCGAAGTCGATCGCAGACTCGCAGCCACCACGATGGGAGATATGGCGGCGGTAGGTATCGAGTCCAGGCGGAGTCAGATGCGTTGACAGATAGTTTGCGGTCTACTACGAATCTACGATGCGGAGCCGAACGAGAGACCTGGGCAACGCAGCGAGCCGAGCGGCAGCCTGGAATACGGATACGGAGCCGGAATACGGATACGGAGCCGACGCACGACGGAAACCAGGCCATGCGGAGCGAGCTATCACGCGACCCAATGACGGACGGCCACGTACCCGTTCGTACGCGCTGGATCTGTACGGCACTGCCGTCCCCAATTTTTTTCCTTGGAATCCGGGTTGCAGAAGGTGGCTACCGAGACCCTCGCCGTGTCACTACTCTTGTTCGCCGGGACGCGGTGCCTCACGCTCTTGTACCGGTCATTCGTTACAAGCTGCAATGAATTGCATGCATCAGTGGTATTAAGATATATGTGACGATCGAGATGTAGCTAGGGTAGATTAGATCGATGATGCATCCATGCTTGCCTGAAGAAAGCTGCCCATGTTGACCATGAGTGCCCCGGGTAGGGGAGCCACGTCCACCCAGCTCTGCTGGCCACCGCCGCAATCAACGAGCCCCTGCAGGCCGCCCATGCCGTCCTGCAAGAGGATCGTGAGCAAACCAGGGTCCGAGTGGCTCCTGATACCCATGGTGAGGTGCGGCTCCGGGCACGGCGGGTAGTACTGGCACAGGACGTTGACCTGTTCCATACACTCCATGTCACTGTGCAGGTGGTCGCCGGGCAAGCCGAGGGACTCCGACAGCAGTTCCAGCACGCGCCGCATCACGGTCGTCACCGCTTCGCCGTAGTCCAGCATGATGCCGAGACCCTCCAGTAGCTGCTCCCGTGGCGGCCCATCTGGTGCAAGTGCAACCCTGCAGAGGAGCGTGTCACGCCAGTCGGCCGCGCCAGAGGTGAAGAGGTCCGAGTTGCAAACGAAACGCAGGCCGCGAGCGGGGTCCCTGGAGTAGAGCGCCTGCTTCGCCTCCACGGGGCCCTCGTGGAACTGTCGCATCCCGTCGAGCATGCCGGCCATCAGCTCCTCCGGCACGCCGTGGTTCACCAGCCAGAAGAAGCCCACCGTCCCGGCGGCGCGCCTCACCTGGGCGACTAGATCCTCACGCCGCGTCACTGAGAAGGAGAGGTCCACCACTGGAAGCGCGGGCACCGGAACGACGGCGGCGGAGGACAGAGGTGGGGAGAAATAATGTCCCTGAGGGATTCCGGTGAGTGGTGGAAGATGGCCGGGACAGACTTGACGCCGGAGTCCACTAGGCCTTTCACCCCCAGCTTGGTGTCGTCGAACGCCTGCAGCTCGCGCCGGCGGTCGACGGAGCCACTGGCGATGTGCTTGGGGTCGGTCGGAGCCATTCTTTTTTCCTTGGTGCCTGGCAGCAACACTCAATGTGCATTATATGCTGTGCTATGCTATTTCAATTGGTCCCCGGAGTCCACTATGGTCGTTGAAAATTATTGGTGGCGGAGGATTTGTTTTCATGCATCGCTCTTGTGGTACGGCACAACTGAAAATTATATGAACCAATGGGCTACATTTTTTTTTGATGGCTACATTATATGCACTACCGGACACGCCTTCTTCGCCGAGCGCTACGGGCGCTCGGTGAAAGCCTCGTAAGCGCCGGGAAGCCTTCCAGCGGGCGCTCGGGAACGGAGCTCGGCGAATTTTTCGACGGAAAAAGAATTTCACCGAGCTCCTTTGCAGCCAGTCTTCGGCATCTCACGTGTCTACTTTGCCCGGCGCCAATACCCACGCTTCGGCAAAGTGAAATCGCCGTCCGTCCGCCGTGCCGTTGCCGTTGTCGTCGCGCCGTCACATTAACCACCTTCGCGGCGGGTTGTGCGCGCACGGCAAAGTCTTCGTCTTTGCCGGCGCCTCCACATCTCCCCACTTTCGGCAAAGTCTTGGCGTTTGCGGCGGCGCCGCACTCCTAATTTCGGTGAACTGCAGAGTTTTTGCGGCGCCGCCTTCCCCTCCGGCGCTCGGCAACGCTTTCAGGATTTGCCCGGCGCACCTCCTCCCTCTCGGCGAAACAGGAAATCTTTGCGGCGCCTTGACCATTTCGGCAAGGCTGGAAAGGGCGCCTTTCGGCTTTGCCGGCGCCATGGTCAAGGCTTCGGCAAAGTGTCCCTTTGCCGGCGTGATAACTTGTGGCGCTCGGCAAAGGTCCAGAAAACAGTCTTCTTTTTTTTTCATTCTACCTTGACAAGCAATCAAAATCACATATATATATATCATATCGCACACATGGATGCCACATCTGGCACATTCACCACAACAAGCACAATATATATAGCGTAAATGTCACAAGTGCATCACAAGTTCAAATCCACAAGTGCTAAAAGTGTGCCTCAAGTTCACAAAGTGCATAACTGTCTCCACAAGTTCACAACACAAGTCCAATAAGCCCTACCACTACATCTCAAGACGTTGGGGGTCCACTGGTGGAGTGCGAGCGCCGGTGAGGGTAGGCCTTCTGCGTCTTTGCTGCGGGAGTAGGATTCAAACCCGCCGGCGGTTCTTTGCCAAAAAAGAAAAGAGCCGCTTGCATGTGTTAGAAAGGGTTTTGCGCCAAAGAAGCGAAAACAATCGATTTTTATACTCACGGGAGTAGGTAGAACAGGCGCCGGCAAAGGGAGGGGAGCGAGGAGCTGGGGTGGCAAGGACAAACCGGACTTCTCGCCAACAGCTGTAGGAACTTCATCAGTTCCTCCAGCTGCGTTTGCTGCATTGCCAGCACCGTATTCTGGGCCTCCACCGTCGCACTTGTGGCCAGAAGCTTCGCGTCTATCTCCTCACGCTGCTTCTTCTCATTTTCTAGCTCGGCCTACAACACATAGTACCAAAGTTTCAGTTTTCCAAACGTAACTAAGGTGTAAATATTAATGGACGGCGAGTAACCATGGACTAATCTGGAGTGTGTCGACCTGGTCTTTGTGGAAGAGCTCACCCGTGGGCGTATGGGTGGGTCGGTGGCGGCGCTACCTGCTCGGATCGGGTGAGGAGAGACCGGGCTGTTGATGATGCTGTTGGCAATCCACATCCGCCCGTGCTTCTTTCCTCCCACCTTGCCTCATGACGAGATGCATCGATCTCCACGGTGCACGGATCGTACTCCTCCCCATGGTGCGCCTTTGCTGCCACCGTGCACTCCCTGATCCGTTCGGCGATGTCCGGGTTGGTGTACGCCTCGGGTGGTTCCTGCCCAGTGGAGTTCACGTCCGACGCCGCCTTGCCCATGTGGGACATGCGTAACGCCTAGAAGTCGTTGCGGTCCCTTCCCCGATGTGCCTTCAGCTGCAAGAAAGACAGAAACTTGATTAGAACGGCGCTAAGGGGGCACTAAGAAAGAAAGCAACCTAGGCTTTGCATACCCATGCGGCTTTGTATTGGGCGAGGCTGCGGCTACCCCGATGGTGTGCCGGACCTTTCATCTTCAAGCGATGCGCCCGGGAGAGCTTCATGCTGCTTAATGTAGTCCGGGGTGAACCACCTATCCACGATCTTCTCCCAGCAGTTTGGATACGAACGGCACCACTCTGGAATCGCCTGCACCAGTCCATGAAGTACTTGACATATAAGAAGAAGCAATCTTAATATCAAAACGAATCAAACTCGATGTTATTGGACTACCTCAATGTACTGGTCTCGGGTCATCGTGATCTGTCTCGCACGCTTCTTATCAAGCTTTCTCCCAAGTTTCTCCCCGCTGTAGATTATGGCGCACCGGTACTTCACCTCGTGATGCATGTCGACGACGCGTTTCTTGGCGGACTTGATAAGCACCTTGTTCGCCATGACCTCTGCTCCCTCCACACATTTGAAATAAGTCTGCATACAAACGCGGGTTATCCTTTCATTATTCCAAAAAAGAGTATGAATGCAATAACGGTTTGGAGGGATACTAACCCAAAACTCTGCTTTTACCCGCTCCGCCACA
Organism: Hyparrhenia diplandra; assembly: GCA_015847255.1. Taxonomy (NCBI): domain Eukaryota; kingdom Viridiplantae; phylum Streptophyta; class Magnoliopsida; order Poales; family Poaceae; genus Hyparrhenia; species Hyparrhenia diplandra. The sequence goes on from JADLZK010005386.1 coordinate 607,866, forward strand.
TTGCGGTAGTCGGTGTCCGGCGCACTCGTAGTGCTCAAACGTGTAGGCGGGCTCGCGCCGAATCCTTGTACCTAACAAGGCCGGGGTAGTGCTTTACGCACAACAACCCAAGGATGCCGTTGACGCTTCATACGCCAAACACCACGGACACAACCTCCCGAGTTCCTGCACAAGTAAGTCAAAATTTTAGTTTCCCTCCACATTTGAACTGAAGTAGTAGTAAAAACATCTCCAGGTTACTTACACTTGCCCAATGGGGCGAATCCACCGGGCGTTGCTCCCACCGGAGGGGGGGGGATCCTCGTGAGCACCTCGCAAGTAGACCTGTCGACATACCGGAGGAACGGTACCATCCCCCACGGCCTCCCCCCGTCCCCTGCCCGTCCCCCGCCCCCATCCCCACGGCCTCCTCCTTCCGGGTCCGTGCACCAAAGCAACTCCTCCTCGTCCGTCCCTCCTCCACCTCCTCCTCGCCGCCACCTCCTCCTCATCACGAGAGGCGGCGTCAACCCCCGAGGAGGTGATCGGGGCACGACAGCGTCCTCGGGTTGCCGACAGACGCGTCGGGCCTCGTCCTCGTCCTCGTTGGCGGCGGCCTCGTCCTCGTCCTCGTCGGCGGCCTCGTCCTCGTCCTCGGGGGCACCGCCGCTTTTTCCACGCCGTAAAACGAGGACACGTGCGCCTGCCTCCCACGGCCGCCCGACATCTTTGCCTAATCACCTGCAAGTAAACAAAAGAGGAGTATTAGTACCACACAATAAGCAAGACATTATTAGAAATTGGTGCAAAATAAACAAAACAACATATAGTATTACATGTGCTAGAAATAATCTTCATCATTATTGTCATCTGGCCGGAGGTTCTCTCTCCTCGTCACTATCAATATTGTCCAACCATCTAAGATTATCCGAAGGAGGCATGTCCGGTTCATTGTCATTGCCTAAATGTAATCCATTCAACATTTCTAAATCATTCGCATTGGCGACCTCATCTCCGGGTAACTTCGGCATCATTATTATCCATTTCATTGTCTACTTCCATTTCATCTCCGGGTAACTCTATCACAAGACTCCTGGAAGCCCCTCTTCTTGATAGAACTCTCCATCATATGTATTTGGGTTAATCAAGTTGTAATCTTCATCGTTTGGGGGACAGGTAGTTTCTTGTGTGGCAACACCTTATGCACAATATACCATCCCTTAAGTTCATCTTTGGTACAGGCGTATGGCAAGTAATAAACTTGGCGTGCCTGTGTCGCCACAATATAGACATCAGAGCCTGCATAGACGGAATCCTGACGAATTTTGACAAGCCCAAGATTGGGATCAGGGTCGAACCAATGGCATTTGAACATGACAGGTTTAACCCGTTTCGAACCTTGAAATGTAAGCTCGTATATTTCTTTGACTCTGCCATAATAATCTTTGCCATCATTACCGGGGTAGACCGCGGAACTATTTGTGGTTTTTCGATTGGGGCGGCTGTTTTTCGTAGCTTGGCGTGTGAAAGCGATATCCGTTCACGTCATAACCGTTACATGATTCAACCCTAGAGTCACAACCTTTGACAACGTGTCTTAGTTCGTCACACATAGCTGCATCGGTTTGGGCCTTCTATCGGAACCATGAAATAAAATTTGGCATCCCTGGTCCAGCACCATGTTCAAGTAGGGCATCTTCTTCTTGAGGTTGAATGACCCTTGCTTCGTGCCAGAATTGGTTGACGAATTCCCGTATGTACGGAACCACCTCGGTAAGGTTGGTCAACACATACAACATGATTTTGCGCCACTCTTCATTGCTCAACCTCTTAGTGGTCTTCCCACTTGCGGTTCCGAGTTGGCATTGGAAAATGCTGAGGTTCCATTCATTTTCATTAGCATTGTACCGAGGGGTGGATTATGCACGCTAGGAAGTTTGTCAGTCTAGTACTTCTGTATAAAGTTTGACACCTCCTCCACAGCGTACCCCTCTGAAATGGACGCCTCAATTTTTGCTTTATTTCCAGTTTTTTCCCGTACCTTCTTTAGAGTTCTCTCGATTGGATAGCACCAATGGAACTGCACGGGCCCCCACATACGCGCCTGATATGGGAGGTGAGTAAGCAAATGTTGCATGGCCATGAAGAAGCCAGGTGGAAATATCTTCTCCAGCTTACAGAGCAACACAAGTGCCATTTTTTCCAAGTTAGCAATGACAGTTCTTGGTAGCTCCTTGGCACAAAGTTGGCGGAAGAAATAGCTCAACTCTGCTAGCGTTACCCACATATTCTCTGCGATATAGCCTCGAACCATCGCAGGAAGAAGCCGCTCAATCCATATGTGGTAGTCATGACTCTTCATCCCGTGAACTCGTAGAGTAGATAAGTTCACTCCCCTCCTTAGATTCGCTACATACCCATCTGGGAACATTAGTGTTTGCATCCACCGAAGTATTTCCCTCCTATGTTCGATGTTCAGGACGAAGTCGGTGTTAGCCTAACCCATCTCTTGCCATTCCTAGGAGGTCGCATCACTTGCTTTGGCCGATCGCGATAACTCTGCCAGGTCCACTCTAGCCTTAGGGTTGTCCTTAGACTTATCAGTGTCCATGAGGGTGCCGAAAAGAGCCTCGGCCCAATTCTTTTTAGTGTGCATTTCATCAATGTTATGTGGCAGAAGAAGGTCATCATGATAGGGGAGCCTAGTGATGCCCGACTTATGACTCCACATATGCTGCAGACCATATCCCACAAAACCACCTTGTGGATTGTCCTCAAGCGCATCTACCCGAGCACGAATTTCTGCACCAGTCAGCATCCGCGGTGGAGGGTCCGTCACTGTCACCCCTTTCATAAAGTTCTTAGCGTCTCTTCGAATGCATGGTCAAGAGGCAGGAAAGCGGCGATGTTTGTCGAAAGACTAAAACTTGGCGCCCTTCTTCAACCGGGTGAACCTCAAAGTGTCCTTGCATATGGGACATGGGAACTTCCCCGTGAACACACCAGCCACGAGAATAAGCCATGCGCCACGAAGTCATGCATGGAGTACTGGTACCAAACGTGCATTAAAGGTCCTCTTTATAGCTTCGGTCGTATGTCCATACGCCTTCCTCCCAAGCCTTGATCAGTTCATCCCACAAAGGATCCATGAACACACCCATATTGCTACCCGGGTGTCCAGGAATGATCAACGAGCAAAATATGTGTTGTCGCTGAAAGGCGACCCCATGGGGGAGACTGAGGGGGATAACAAATACAGGCCAACATGTGTATGGGGCAGCCATCAGACCATAAAGATTGAACCCATATGTTGCCAGCGCAACACGGACATTACGAGCCTCACATGCTTTATCATGATGTTTGTCATCGAAGTAGCACCATGCATCACCATCGGAGGGATGCACCATCTTGTCAGGATTGTATCGTTTGCCCTCTTTGTGCCAGGTCATCTGTTTCGTGAAATCCTCGGTCATGTATAGCCGTTGTAGCCTCGGAAAGAACGGAAGGTACCATAGGATTTTGTTCGCATACGGGAGCTACTCCTTCTCACCATCAGCAGACGGCACCTCCTGGCTTTGTCGAGCGGCGGCGCTCGGCAAAACAGCATCTTTGCCGGCGGTTTTGTTTACGCAGCGGTGCCGCCGGCAAACAAGTTCTTTGCCAAGCGCCGGTCTTCACCCGGCGCTGTTCTCCTGGCCACCGGGAAGGGTGTTGTTGCCGAAGCGCGGTTTTCAGCGCTTCGGCAAATACCGCAGTGCTCGCAACGAGCCACTGTCCGGTAGTGATGCTGTGCTTTTTCAATTGTTGGCTATGCATTCGGAAGCTGCCATAGTTCTGCATAATCTATGTTTGCCTCATCAGCTCGTTCAGTTTCAAACTTTCTCTCTCACAAGGCAAGCCACCATATAAAATGGCCATCCTTCTGTGTCTTTTGTTTTTTAATCGAAAGGCTAGGGCTGGTTGCCCTTGAACTCTATAAAGGCCATCTATAACTCCTATAAGAGAGCCCCCCACTAGGGGAGTCTTTGGGAGTTCTCTGTGCTCTGATTGGCCAGCGTCACTGGTAACTGCAACCAGCGCTTCTCCGTCGGCGCTCGCCATCCGTTCGGCTCCTGCCCGCCTCTTGAGTTCCATCCATGCATTAGTGGGGCAGTTTTCAGTTTACAAAACGCATGCACAATTTGCACACATGCAAACACGCACAGCCACAAAGAAATTATTGACATTTACCGTATCCATTCATCTGCCACAACAATTTATGTACCTGAAGTGAATCATCGCCATTGCCTTCACCTATAAATAGTAGTGCTACTGCTCTCCTCAGTAGTGAATCTGGCTGGCCAGGACGTCCATATGGCGGCGCCACAACCGGTAGTGGAGCCTGCCGCCATGCCGAAAGTACCTCTCCAAGCCGATCTTCGGAGTCAGAAGGGCGTCGTCTACAGCGTCTACAACGACATACCGGCGTGGCCGGCGCATGATGATCAAGGGTTGCGGCCGGTGTGCAGAGCTCAGCGCCGGAGACATCCCACTTCTGGCTGAGGACGGCCTGCTCGAATTCCAGTGCAAAAGCAGGGCACAGAGGCAAGACTGGGACTGGGTGGAGGCGGTGAAGAACATGATCTGGGCAGGTGGCCGGCGGGTCTGCTCAGCTTGAGCACTCCCTAAGGCTGAGCGCATCATAAAGTTTGTTCGTGTAATTTGGCGTGTAAATCTGCTCCCGTTTTTCCCACTCGGTTTTAGCGCCGGGAGAAATCGAAGTGCGATTTGCAGAATAGTGTGCAGAATTGTATTTCCTGGGAGATAACGAAGAGCATGTGCTGCTATATGTAATCCTCCTTGCTCATATATTATCATTTTATAATCTTTCCTATTACACGGCTAACAATTATTAGTTTAGCTGATATGTACGTGCAATATTTTATCTTTTCTTTTTGTTTTTCTACTAAAGCTATATATATAATATATTCCAATGCTATACATATTACAGTATGCCTATTAGGATAAATTTAATCAAATATCTTCATAAATTAAATTATTAAATTTATATATCACCAGTAATATATCTCATTCATATCCTTTCCCATTCAGCTTCAAATATGTTTTGTGAACTGTAACCTCAAATTCCCCGCAACGCAACGGAATTCCCCCCCTAGTTCTTATAGTGTTGGTGGAAGTGTATGCCATGTTGTTCGGGTTGCAGGTGCAGATTCTTTTTTGTCTGTTGCACGAGGAGTGATGACAAATCAAAGAGAGTAGTTAGTGGGTCACCATCACCATATACGTATCCATTTTACAATTTGTGCAATCACATCTTGGTACTAGCAAATGCAGAAGTCAACAGAGAGTTGCCAAATCATAGCGGTGTTTAGATCCCAAAAGTTGGTGCAAAATTTTGGAGGAATGTCACATCGAAAGATTTGAAGACATTTCGTTTGTTTGTGGTAAATATTATCCTACCATAGGGTAACTAGGCTCAAAAAGAATCGTCTCGCAATGTACATCTAAACTGTGTAATTATTTTAATTTTTACCTATATTTAGTACTTTCGATACATGTGCCGGCATTTTGATGTGATGGGGAATCTTCTTTTTGTATAGTGGAATTTGGGAGGAATTTAGGGCTCTAAACACCGCCCATATCTAAAAATTTTAAAAACATTGGCTAAATATCCTTAGTTAGAAATCAGGTTTGTTCGGTTTCAATAGTCAGAAGGTTTTGCATACACGATTTCTTAATTCGTAGTTAAAAATCAGACCGTCACGCAACTTCGATGTTCAAAAAAAATTCCTTTACCACCTTTCATTGAATTTCCAAAGTCGTCACACCAATCTGACTTTGGTATAATCTATGTTTGTTTGATTTGAACAATTGGGCTGTTGTCTCGTCAGCTCTTTCAGTTTCGGACTAACTCCGTTACAAGGCGAGCTGCCAAATCTCTACAACATAAAAAGAACAAAAGGAGACAATTTTTGGTGCGACAAATAGTTTAGTACTTCCAGCCTGCCTCATGTGAAACCATACACTCACCAGCCTCATCCCACCCGCCTGCCATGGAAAGTCTCAGCAAAATAAAAATGTCGCCTGCTCCCCACTCCCCAAAAAAAAATCACGCCTAAAATCTGAAAGAAAATCAACTAGAAAAAGGAAAGGCGCCCATCAAACAAGAGCCAATCATTCAATCACGCACAAAAAGGAAACCAGAAATAGGAAACATGGAGCGCCATTGCTTGCATGTCAAAGAATAAAATCCTCTGCTTCCTTTTCTACAACCCAAATTAATGATTGTATGTCAAAGAATAAAATCCTCTGCCACCACTCTCCGCTCCTCATCCCATGGCTTCGCCTCCTCCTCTTCTTCCCTCTTCGCGTTCGCAGACCGGAGGGATGCCGTGCTGATGGCCGCGAAGGCCAACCGGATGGCCCCTCGCCTTCATCACCGTCGTTGCGGTCGTGCTCGTGCTCAACAGCCAGCGTCGCTGCAGCCTGAGTCCCGGGGCGTCTTCTTGGACGCCGGCGGGAGCCGTCGGGAGGCATCACCATCGCCGTCGCCAACCACCTCTGTGCTCTACCGCGCCGACTTGGGGGCGCCGTCGACGTCTTCCTCCCGGCCCCGTCCCTAGCGCCGCCGCCGCGCACAAGGCCGGCGACTTCACCAGGCTGCTCAAGGACGCCGGCATCCCCTATGAGATCCACATCGTCAGGGACCACGACATGAAGGAGGCAACCATGACACCACTTAGGAACACAAGGGTAACTGAATTTTTACTCTTATAGGGTCTGCTTTCATCATCTATTCGAAATGCACCAGAATTAAACTCACAATACCAATAGGTTTGACCAATGTGCCTGAAGTTTTTACCTCACAACAATGAAGTGTTTAGAGTTCAGCATATGCCGCATTTGCAGTACTCAGATTAAACATCTCTAGAAACAAGCAACAGCAAACATTGTAAAACCTTAATATTGCTTTTAGCTACTATTGGTTACATGCCTAAATGGATATTGCTTGCAGCACGCAGGTTGTATGAGATCTAACTAAGATCTACTTGCAACTCCTGCAACTAAATCACTTCTAACTTGAATACAAATACATAGCAAGGATTGCTGGTGCCGCTTCAATTTTTCGTATTGAAGGATGCAAGTATTCTACTATTCTGCATGCTCTGTCAACAATCCATTTGGTCCTATTAAGTTTTGAGATTGTGAAAGCAACTAATTCTGAAACCTTATTTACACTCTGATGATTAGAAGACACTTAACTATCGTTCGATCAACACTTATTGTTTGTTCTTTGCCTATTAGAATATTTGGCTGGAAGCACCTAAATTGATGCAAGAAGAAGTAGTATTTTTGCATTCTTTAGCTCCATTTTCCCTGCTACACAAGAAGCTGTGCTATGTCGAATGGTGGCAGCTCATTTTTTCCTTGGCTTGGTATGAATTACTGTAATTTTATTTATTGCCATGGTTTACATATGTAAACTCTTCAGGGTGAGTCAATTGTTGACATTGATATGTGTTGAGCGCAAACAGTTGCCAAAGCAACTGTGATATTGTTTTTAACATGTTGTGTTTGTATCTTGCTTCAGCTAATGTGCCTCTGCCATTTGTCGATGACCCTGCAGATTTGTCCTTCATTTTTTTTCAGGCATATTATGACCTTTGCTGAATTTTGTATTACTACTTTGGTTTTTATGGAGGTGGTCCCCCTGATGTTGTGGTCATGATTTCTTGTTTCTTCCCTTCAGTGTAACATGCTTGGGTGCCACTGCACGGATAGTATACTATTTGGTAAGCGTATGGAGCTGAGGTATAGTAGTTGCCTATGTGGAAATTCTTCTCCTCTAAATGCCTAACGGCTAATGAGTTGATTTTCTTTTCGTGGTCTACATTGGTGCTTTTCAGGTTGAGATGGGTGGCTTCAGGCGCTATCACAACCTTCATCGGTGAGCCATATGTGCTACCTTTCAATTGATTTAGAGAGGTTGGGCAGCACCATCAGCTTTGCAAAGTTGATTTACAGCCTTTCCTTTTTCCTTTAGACCTCTATAAGAACTATTTCATATAATAATATTGCAATATGTGTGTCGTATCACTTTCTTCAGTAAACAATTGTTTGTTTAGACAAAAAAAACAAGCTTGATCAAGGACAACAGCCTATAGTTTACATTCGAAGACAAAATCATTGTTGGTATCCCGTCAATACAAGTATTTTTCGCTCCATCCAAGCAGTTTCCAATCAATCAAACTGATATAGTGTGCCTGCAGTTTTACTCTAATGGATGTGTCGTGATGCCAATATTTTGGTTGTCAAAGAAAATAACTTCTCATTTTAAAAAGGAAAATAAGCCAAGTGGAAACATAATTATCGTCATGTATTAAGGAATGGAAAATTGTTGATTGTTTTTTTTTTTTGGCTGTTCCTATATTATCTTTACTGTTTTATTTTTTCCTGATTCAATTGCTTTAGGTGATTGAATATGCTGTAAGTGAGATCAAGCCTAGCAAGAGCTCGGTGATATTGTGTCCATGCCACCATTTGCCAACTCCTAGCAAAGTTGTATGATCAAATTTGACTAACAATTGTAGTTTACTTTGAAGGATTTTTGAAATAATTGTAGGGTTAAGTTTGACAATTGCTGCAACGCCGGGACAAAGAACAGGAGGTGCACTGTCATGTGTTGGCGAAGGTCAAATAAAGCAGCCTATGTGCATTTTGCAATAAGAGATTTTAGAATTATCTGTTGACAACAAAGAAGTTGTAATAATTGTAACATATATTTTTTTTCTGTGAGCACGCTCTTTTTATCTACATCTTTTCAAAATCATTAGCAGTGAATATATGAGTTTTTCTTTTGTTACTTGCTTAATTTTTTGAGGTGTTGCACATTTATCATTCATAATATGGATGAATTTGATTTGTATGTTTGTTGCCTGTAGCAACGCACAGGAGTAAAAGGTAGACACCGGTATCATGTTAAAAAAAAACACCTTGGGATGTTGGTCCCGTTCCAAATGCATGGCGCCGGCGGGTGGGACCTTCCCCAGCGATGGAACACACGTTGCGTGCAACACCCCCTGCCACTTTGGTTGTGGCTCCTCTTCCGCATGTGATCCTCTTGAAATCGGCCTGGCATTGCATACACTGCACTGTTTTTGTGACTTTAGCGGTCTGTTTCATTTCAGTATTGTTATCTTATCATGCGATCTATATATTCTTTGTATAAAGTTTAGTTATCCCGTAGCAACGCACGGGTATTTAACTAGTAAAAAATCATTCTTACAGTGTTGATGAAGTCATTGTTGTGCCACTCCTTGGCTGAATGTTTGGTAGCAGTTGCAGAATTTTTTGTTCTATTGAACAAGAAAACATAACTTTTACATTTCAAAGACTGGTAAATCAAAGAGAGTTCATGGTGGCTCACCATCTCCATACGTATCCATTGAACAATATTTTGTCATCCACTCCATTCCATCGACATTGATTGCTGGCACCTCAATACCGACCATAGCAGCAACAGTGGCAGCGAAGTCTCTAGAACCACCTATAGAAACACCAGAGATAGTAGAAATCGGTTTAGCTGACTCGGAAGTCGGCAAATCCGAATTTTGGGCATGGGCAGCCCCACCAACTAACTTGACCATCTAGAGAGCTGGCTCGGTCACCTCTGTTACCGTCGGTAGGGAAGTAGCTGGCGGCCCATTGGCTAGTAGCGCCAACAGGTCGAGGCCGACTTGGCCCCCCCTCAACCGGCTTGGCCGTGACTGACTCAACATCTTGGCTGCTCGACCCACCATCGCAAACCCGGCTTAGCTGACTTGGAAGTCGGTTGAGCCAATTTCGGGATAGCAGCAATCATTTCAGCTTCCTTCCGCTTGATCTCTTGGACAATTTCCAGCAAAATAGGTTTTGTCCCCTGAGTAGTACTCATGCGCTTTAGCATCTTTTGCCGGGCTCGCTAAAGCTTCCTCTTCTGGGTCTTGTCAATCCCGACCAGACACCACTTAAGTTTAGTGTACCAAGGATCCCACAGGCCTTCTCCTCTTATCTTGGGCTTCAGCAACCTCCTCCATTACCTAGTCTTTATCGCTCGTTGAATCTTGCCCCCCATTTACAATCAGCTTGTTGACGTCATTAATGGGCGTCGTCATCGAGCCGATAATGATGGAAGGTGGAGTAGGGATAACCTCAATGGGCTTCATGACCACTTCTACCTTCTTAGGGACATACACCTGCTGCATAGGCACCTTCCCTGACTGCTGGATTGTGAGAGTTCGAGACGTGAGCTCCTCTTTCTTCTCTATGCCGCTAGAGCTCGATTGTGGACCCAATCGGCTAAAAACGGCTAGCTTGACTATAGGACCAGCACGTCCCACCTTCATGGGAGCCAAAGGATAAGGCATGAAGACTCCCTTCGGTCCCCATTGTGGTGGTGGCGTCACTGGTGGAAGTGGTGGCCCCCAACAAGTCACCCGTGGTCAAACAACCTGAAGACAAATGCGGAGGAATAGCCAACTGCTTATCCTTAGCTTCATTACACTTGGGAGGCGTAGACTCTCTCTTTTTTGCTGGCTGATTCTCGAAATCGGCTTTTTGTTTCTTATAGTTCGCCAAAAGTCGATCAAAAGTGCACCGAGGCTTCTCGACTTGTTTCTTCACCTTTGGCTCAATGTTTTTCCAAACTCCCATCTCCGGGTTTGTGGAATGAATGAAGGACAAAAGAAGAGCTGCTGGAACCACCGGGTCGGGTGATCAACCGAGAGGCGATCGGTTCAGCCAACATGGCCGCCGGGCGGGGACGACCGTGCTCGGCCGACTAGGGGAGTTTGGCTTGGCTGGCCGATGCTCTCGATGGTGGGCGGCTTGGCCGTCTAGGCTAACTAGCCTAGCCGGCCTAGTCAACGCCGCTTCGACCATCCAACCACGCCGACACCGCAATGCTTACACCGAACTTGCAACAATAGTAAGCTTGGTTTTGCCTTCTTCACTCTTTTCTGCTAATACATGCCGTCTCGAATTCTTGGAAGTATTCGGTATGGGCCGTAGCTCGCCGATGATCACTTTCTTCCCTTGAGCACTGGCGGCTTTCTCCGGACATATCGAGAATGGCGGGTGTCCCGACTTCAACCACGTTCAAGTGCGAGGGAAGGGGTTTTTGTCGAGCTGCATATCAGTAAGACTCAATCGTCCCTCACTAAGAGCCGATTGGACCTGCCGACAAAAAACATTGCCATCATTAGTTGCATGAGAGTAACACTTATGGTACTTGCAATAAGCTCGCTTTTTTAGTTCATCTGCAGAAGGCAAAAGCATTGTATTGCTACGCTCTAGTTGTGGTTGCTACACTCTTTTGCAAAGCATTGTATTGCTACGCTCTAGTTGTGGTTGCTACACTCTTTTGCCACAAAATTTCTTTGGGTGCTATAAGAGGTGTCCTCTATTGCCACAAAAGTTCTTTGGGTGCTATATGTGATCCCATCTGTTACTACGAAGTGGGTTTGGATGTTATATTTGACGACCAATATTGCCACCAAAATTCTTTGGGTGTTATATGTGATCCCATCTATTACTATGAAGTGGGTTTGGATGCTATACATGACGTCCAATATTGCCACCAAAGTTCTATGGGTGCTATATGTGGTTCCATCTATTACTACGAAGTGGGTTTCGATGTTATAGGTGGTGCCCTCTATTGCCACCAAGTTTGTTTGGGTGTGGGTTTCGATGTTATAGGTGGTGCCCTCTATTGCCACCAAGTTTGTTTGGGTGTTAGAGGTGGATAGCTTATTGCCACCCAACAGGGTTGGTTGTTATAGGTGGGACATTCTATTACCACCAAAAAGTTTTGGAGGCTAGAAGTGGAGCACTTTATTGCCACACAATTTGGTTGGTCGTTAGAGGTGATCGCCTCTATTGCTTCGGGAAAACGTTTCACGTCTCTTACCACCATAATATTCGGTTGCAATATATGGAGCAATATCAATCATTATTTTATTCATAACATTACATATTGTACAAACTACTCCAATGATATGTGACACTAGGAATACAATATATGACAACTCTTATACTGTGAGCCCCTAAATTACACAGAAGAGTCCACCTCTTACCATATTGGGTTTATAGGAGCTAATAACTCCTAACTACACATCCTAACTACACACTATATGTCAACTATAGTCTTCTGCCATTTCATTCCAGCTTAGTGGTGACCACAATTTTTTGTACTACTGATAGCAGAACCTACAAATGAAATAAGAAAATAGATTGTTAGAAAATAGACAGTCAAACTAGGAAAAGAATCAAAGAAAATTGGCACACAAAAAGAATCAAAGAAAATTGGCACACAGATAGCAATGAGTTTCAGTTTACTTAGTAATAACAAAGGAACCAGTTTTAAGGATTACAGAATATATCAGTCATTCATGTACGTACATATAAGCTGTCAATATGCATCATGAATAATGAATGAAATAAAAAAAATGTGACACAAGTTGTCAATTTGAGAAATTGGTCTGAATCATGTAAATTCTGCATTAATATTAGTCAAACAATACTATCGAGCAGTCGCATAGTCTAGAAGTCGGGCATCCAGGCAAACGTTCCATTAATATAAAAAAACATACAGGAATGCTCTTACTGGATAATATACATAATAATTACATACTAGTGAGATATACGTACTGTAATTAGCAAATCAAGCAGTGGATATTACTACTTGTATGGGAATAAAAATACCTGCATCTGAGAAGGACCTGGACGTTAACACCTTCGGATCCAGACCCCTTGGTGGAGGTCTGCTGCTGCTGTGCGGCAGCGCTGATGCTGCTACTATTGGCGTTGAAGAGGAGGGGCCCCGGTGCCTGCTTGTGCTTGTGGGGGGCTTGTGGGCGGAGGAAGAGGCGCCGCTCTAGGCTGGCAAAATATGAGATTTGCAAAAAAAAAAAAAAAAAACTTCTTTATAACAACATATACCTCAGGCCATGACCATGAGCTGCCAATCTGCTGCGACGACCTTCTCTCCTAGCATGGCAGTGCGACCTACGAACGGCGGCAGCGGCAGCCAAGTGCTGTAGGATACGCTCCTCAATCTCAGCATCATCTGCATCCACCGGTACCTAGAATGGAATGGAAGAAACAGTGACATCAGAACCTGTGCAGGAATTGAGCGCACAATCATGCATATAACAAGCTGGCATGCCAATGCCATCACTGGAAGCACACTCTAGCTGAATGTGAGCATCAGATTTATGTGAGCACCTCAAAGTCTCCGAGCAGTGGGTGACGGAAAATGGTTGTGGTGCGCGCGTGATTTTCTTGCGCGTTCCGCTCTTCCTCGACAGCCTCAAGGAGCTCTTAGCTGCAGTAGATAAGGAATGCATATGAGACTAACCTGTAACATAGTTGTCCTTCTATTCTCGCTCTGTTGTAAAACTGCACAGCATTGGTGGATATATAGCAGAATGTGTACCTCATAGGGTCCTTCATGCTGATTGCTTGCCAACACATGGGACACTGGGAGCTTCTCTGGCACCTGTAGAATCAATCACATAGTACCACTTAAGGATCACGCAAGAGTAATGCGATTACAGTACACACTAGAAACATGCGTGGCTTTGCCACGCCTACATCATATTTGGGCTAGTGTAAAATTTGGTGTGAGCCATAAGGTTCTCTCCAAATGATGTATTCACCTGAATATGCGTCATGGTCAGTAGATATGGTCTCTGATGATGTTTCGAGTTAAGTGTTTGGCCCAGGTTAAAGAGCATATAGTCATTGACTGACAAGAGGAGGTACGAATGCTAGGAGTTGCATTGAGCTACAATTTTTTTTTTTTTTTGAAAAATGGCTGTGGCATCTGAGACACAGCTCCATGCCTATTGGAACTTGCATTATTATAATATCACTACATTTAATAATACATTATTACGCAATGACCACCGAAAAGAATTATGCACCACAATAGTATTTTCTTTGTTTGCCTTCATCTCTCTGTACCACAGTTAGGAGCAGATTCCATCTCATGCACATGCTTAGCCCAAGTTTGTTCCGTCCTCTCTACCTTCTCCATAGCCTCAATGACTCCTAATATAGAAAAATATTGTATTAGTCAATATCTGTAGAAAAAGGACTGGTACAATACAAAGCAGAGAGAAAAGCTGGGCAGAGATGTAATGAAGTAGTTTTGAATCTAGGCGATGGTTACAGAAAGAATAATTTACATGATTAGCAAAAGACAACACTGAAATTTGTTTGCAAGTTTTAAATGCTAATTATACCCAATGCAATTCACTATGTCTACAGAATGGTTAGATTTAAGATTTTCAACTTTCTAAGTCCCTTAATGATTCTTGAAGAACAATAACGTTTGAAATGTAAGGAATATGAACCTAATAGGATGGTATGCAATCTCAAAATGCAGTCTATCTGATGGCAAGCATTTGTACATCTCTACTGCTAAATGAAACATTCTGAGGTAGATTTTGGGTCAATGGAAGTTGTGCACAACAATTATCACTACAATGTTGACGACAGAAGCATACAAGAAGTTGATATTTACTTATTTCAGCTTGTGTGAATAATTGAGATCACCAGGCTTCAGGTCAGAAAGAAGTTTAAAAACCATGCTGACTGTTCTTCAATAAAATTAGTTATTAGTTATAAGTATTATTTTCCTCAAATGATGCATTTGTCAGCTAAATATAGGAGTACATTTTCTATGAACTATCATTCAAAAATATATTTTAATGACATGTAGTAGTTGTAACATGCAGTAGATACATGAGGGCAAAACAAAACATAGGGTGACATGCTCTTTTTCAAACCATGATGATTGAGAGCTAAAAGCAGTGGCAAGAATCTCTTAAAATACAATGTTCCTTGTTTGATCAGAACAATTACCATTGTCATCTACAGATAAGATGTTGAAGCTTTTTTTTTAAGTCACACGAGACACAACATCAGACATTTTTTTTTTTTTTTTTTTTGAGAAACCAACATCAGACAATTGACCATGACTGAAAACACTACAATGGATAGGTCTATCCATGATTGTTTCAGCGCAAGACAAATTGAAGGTATGACTACTTGATAAAGATCAGCTTGAGTTCCAGACTTTCAGTTATGATCATTGCTTAGATAGTTACACTGATCTAAGTCTCGTAACAACATAATAGGTACTCGCCTGTTCAGTTTATCTTGTGTTGTAGCAAACTATTACCGTTCGATGAGTTCAAGATCTCAACAAGATATAGTAAATCAAACAAATCGTGTGTACTTCATCCTTTAACTATCTTATCAAGCTGACATTGCTTTTCATCACCGGGTTGAAGGGAGACTACATATGAATTGATGGCATCAGTAAGGTCATTGGTAGGTTGTAATATATCATGCAGAACAAATTCAAACTAGCGTGGCGAGTTCAGCAATCAGCACTCATTGGAATTACTGAGCGAGAATAGACGGCAACACAACAGAACAACTGTGCAGTGCACTGTAATGCACTAGACACTACTACGAGCTCTGATCCTGGGAATACAAAGATATGAAAACAAACACAGATAAACAGCATAGTAGGAAAGCATTCACTGGCAGACAGAGAGAGTGCTTGCTCACCACTCGAGGATGCACTGGAGGTGGAACTCGTGCCTGCAGCTGGTCACCTGATGATGAGACAACAAGAAGAAGAACACATGAGGGTCAAGAAGCCGGACGCGCGCAACGGCAACGGCAAGGCAGGTGACAAGCCCTGTGAGCACGGGATCAGTGCAGCACAGCACGTACTGCAGAGGGTCGCTGTCGGAGAAGGCCTCGAGGCAGATGCTGCAGGCGTCCTGGACGCCGCCCTCCACGAAGGCCGCCGCCGACGAGTGCTTCTCCATCTCCATCTGCGCCGCCGCCGCCCCCGCGTCCATCGTCCCCACCTCCCTGCCTCCCTCTCTCTTTCTCCGATCAAAAGCCGGGAGCCGCTTCCGCTTCCACGAACGATCCCTGCAGCACGAACGCTGGCAGGGCAGCGGGAGGGAAATTGGGGGCAGGGTGCCGGGGCAGCGCAACGAGTAGGGACGGGGGCGAGCCGACGTCGAGCGGGGGCGGGCCGCCGGTGCGCCGCGTCGAGCGGGGGGGCGGGCCGCCGGTGCGCCGCGTCAAGTGGGGGCGGGCGGCCGGTGTGCCGCGTTGAGCGGGGCCGGGCGCCGGTACGCCACGTCTAGCGGGGCGGGGCGTCGGAGCTCCCTGTCCCGCGTCCGTGGGAGCGGCGGTGGTTGCCCTGTGCTCTGCCTTTTTTTAGAGAGACGGCGGCGGCTGGTTGGGGGAAGTGGAGTGGGCTTTAGGATTAGAAGAACGGTTTTATACGTTGGAAAAAGTTTCTTTTGGTCGCCGATTTTTCGCGAAAGTCCGATTTTGGTTAACTCCAAAACCGGACAAAGCGGGTCCCTCAACTTTTGAAACCGTGCAAATTTCGTCCCTCGGCGGTTTTGGGCCGGTGGTTTTGGTACAGATAACTCCGGTTTCTTCTGATGGCCAGTGGTTTCGTTTTCTTTTTTGTTATTTATTTAATTTGAATTTTTCAAAAATCATAGTAAATCACAGAAAATTCATAAAATAGAAAATCCAATTTTGTTGGACTCCACATGAGTAGAGCTACGCAATGAATATATAATATGGTATACTTTAATACAAAGTTTTTGCTAGAAGGTTTTGACTTTTTCTTTTTATTTATTTCAACTCAATATTTAAAAAAATCATAATAAATTATAAAAAAAATCATAAAATTGAAAAAATAATTTTGCTAGACTCCACATGAGCATATTTACACAATAAAGATATATAGGTCTACTATTTAATTTATTGGCCGGGATCAATCGGTTTTCACATTTCGACGACGTCTGAGATCAAAGACAAAGAAACCTAGCTAACCTAACCCAGACTAAAGAGCCACAAAGAACTCACGTCTTTGTGTTATTGCGCGCCTCATGCGGAGTCCAACAAAATTGAATTTCTTATTTTATAATTTTTTTGTAATTTACTATGATTTTTTAAAGATTGAGTTGAAAAAAAAAAGAAAAAGACAAAACCTTCTAGCAAAACTTTGTACTAAAAGTATACCATATTATATATTCATTGCGTAGCTCTACTCATGTGGAGTCCAACAAAATTGGATTTTCTATTTTATGAATTTTCTCGTGATTTACTATGATTTTTGAAATATTCAAAAATAAATAAAAAAAAAAAAAACGAAACCACGGCCACCGTAGCAAACCGGAGTTATTGTAAAGCAAAACCACCGTCCAAAAACCACCGAGGGACTAAATTTGCACGGTTTCAAAAGTTGAGGGACCCGTTTTGTCCGGTTTTAGAGTTGAGGGACCAAAATCGGACTTTTGCAAAAAGTTGAGGGACCAAAAGTAGACTTTTTTTCCTTATATACGCTTGCAACCAGGTTGGCGGGCTTCACAACATTTGGGCCCAATTTTTTGGCGTTCAGTTTCAAAATTCCAAAATTTTCAGGCGAGGATGAGCGAGAGATAGCTCAACATTCGTTATTAATTACTAATTCTTATTTCTTATGATTAAGGCAATTAAAGTATTCTAACACTTCTTAAAACAAAAAATGACCCATATAAAAATTGTAAATCTAGATGAGTTCTAACACCTTTGTATTCAAAAATTTTTAAATGCCCGAGGTCATTTTGTGCTACGTTTGACCAAGGTTTGAAGTCAAACCTTAATTTTTTAAAAATGGCACCTCCGAGCCGTTTTCGAGACCCTAAATTGTTTCAAATCGAAAAGTCATGAATACGAATTTTGTAAAGCTCTTCGAGATCTACATTTGGTATTAGAGTCAACTTTTCATTTTTTAAACTTTTGACGCCTCAAAATTGGAATTTTGAAATTTTTTTTTTTCGGAGCGGGTTTTGAAGCCCTAGGCGGTCTCTGCTTTCGAAAAGTCACGAATACCAAAAGTTCATAACTCATCGAGATCTACATTTGTTATTCATGTCATTTTTTGCGTTTGAGGAAGCGTTCGGAAAGTGTAATTCAAAATGGACAACTCTCTCACGCGAGTTCCAAAGACTCTGTGAGAACCTTGGTTTTTCGAATAGTGTTTACTAACACTTTCTCAAACGGAAAAATGACCCATATAAAAAGTGTAGATCTTGATGAGTTCTAACAACCTCGTATTCAAAAGTTTTTCAGCGGACGTCGTTTAGTCCTCCTCCGTTTGACCGGGGTTTGACCAAGTCAAACATTGATTATTTTAAAAGCGACGCGTTCGGGCGATTTTCGCGACCCGACTTGGTTTGAATCGAAAAATCATGAAATCCGAGTTTTGTAGATCTCCTCAAGATCTACATTGGGTATTAGAGTCAACTTTTTATTTTTCAAACTTTTGGCCTTTCGAAATTCAAATTTTAAATTTTTTACGGCTCGAGCGGGTTTTCAAAGCCCTAGACGGCCTCTGCTTGAAAAGTCACAAATACCAAAAGTTCATAACTCATCAAGATCTACATTTGTTATTGAGGTCATTTTGGTGTTTGACGAAGCGTTCGGAAAGTGTAATTCAAAATGGACAACTCTCTCCGCGAGTTCCGGAGACTCTCTGTGAGAACCTTGGTTTTGTGAGTAGAGTTTACTAACACTTTGTCAAACGAAAAAATGACCCATACAAAAATGTAGATCTTGATGAGTTCTAACAACCTCATATTCAAAAGTTTTTTTCAGCGGACGTCGTTTAGTCCTCCGTTTGACCGGGGTTTGACCAAGTCAAACTTTGGTCATTTTGAAAATGGCACCCTCCGAGCCAGTTTTGAGACCCTAGCTGGTTTCAAATCGAAAAGTCATGAATACGATTTTTGTAGAGCTCTACAGGATCTACATTTGGTATTAGAGTCAACTTTTTATTTTTTGAACTTTTGACGCCTCGAAATTTGAATTTTGAAATTTTTTAGGCTCGGAAGCGGGTTTTCGAAGCCCTAGGCGGTCTCTCCTTGAAAAGTCACGAATACCAAAAGTTCATAACTCATCAAGATATACATTTGTTATTCAGATCATTTTTGCGCGTTTGAGAAAGTGTTCAAAAAGTGTAGTTCAAAATGGACAACTCCCTCACGAGTTTCATAAACTCTTTGGAGAACCTTCGTTTTGTGAGTAGTGTTTACTAACACTTTCTCAAACGGAAAAATAACCCATATAAAAAGTGTAGATCTTGATGAGTTCTAACACCCTTGTATTTAAAATTTTTTCAGCGAGAGGTCATTTAGTGGTCCGTTTGACCAAGGTTTGACCAAGTCAAACTTTGGTCATTTTGAAAATGGCACCTCGAGCCGTTTTCGAGACCCTAGATGGTTTCAAATCGAAAAGTCATGAATACGAGTTTTGTAGAGCTCTTCGGGATCTACATTTGGTATTAGAGTCAACTTTTCATTTTTTGAACTTTTGATGCCTCGAAATTTGAATTTTGAAATTTTTTCGGCTTGGAGCGGGTTTTGAAGCCCTAGGCGGTCTCTCCTTGAAAAGTCACGAATACCAAAAGTTCATAACTCATCAAGATCTACATTTGTTATTCAGGTCATTTTGCGTTTGAGAAAACGTTCGAAAAGTGTAGTTTAAAATGAACAAACTCTCTCTCGAGTTTCATAAACTCTATATGGATGACTCAAGTGAACACAATTATTTGATATACCATGATTTTAGAAAAATTTAGGAAAAAAAATCAACAAATTTGGAGTTAAAATGTGGGAGAAAAACCAATTACAAGATTTAAGTAGAGATTAAAAAGAAAAAATGTTGTGTTCATATTCTTGATTTTTTATACGTGGCTCGGTTGTTGGCTTGGAATATGTACGTGATGTACACGAAAAGGGGAGAAGAACTATTCTTATCGCAAATGAAGGAATGGTGTGGTGGTGTGACTTAGCTTTCTACTTTGAGAGGTCCCAGGTTCGATTCCCACTCGCCACATATTTTTTGAAGATTGTTTTACATGATTTATTGTGCTTCAAATAATAAAAAATATAACACCCAATACAATATGAACGGTTGCTTATCATAGTGATTTGTACTCTTTATTTTTGTTCCAAAGGTCATAGGTTCGATTCTCATGTGCCACACATTTTGAAGGATTTATTACATTTCATTTAATATATAAAAAATAGAACGCCCCATTGTAGCACAAATGGATGCTTGTCCTAGTGGTTAAGGCTCCATATTTTGTTCCAATGGTTCTAGGTTCAAACCCCGTGTGCCACACATTTTTTCAATAGTATTTGTTTTACATGATTTATTACTTTTTGCTATATATTTTTTCCATTTATTTTTAAATTTTGAATTTAAAAAAAATGACACGCTAGTTTTTGGAACTCGGATGGTTTCAAATCGAAAAGTCATGAATATGAGTTTTGTCGAGCTCTTCAAGATCTACATTTGGTATTAGAGTCAACTTTTCATTTTTTGAACTTTTGATGCCTCGAAATTTGAAATTTGAATTTTTTACTGACTCGAACGGGTTTTCGAAGCCCTAGGCGGTCTCGACTTGAAAAGTCACGAATACGAGTTTTGTCGAGCTCTTCAAGATCTCTATTTGGTATTAGAGTCAACTTTTTCATTTTTTGAAATTTTGACGCCTCGAAATTTAAAATTTGAATTTTTAATTGCTCGAATGGGTTTTGAAACCTTAGGCGGTCTCGACTTGAAAAGTCATAAATACGAGTTTTGTAGAGCTCTTCGGGATCTACATTTGGTATTAGAGTGAACTTTTCATTTTTCAAATTTTGACGCCTCGAAATTTGCATTTTGAAATTTTTTTTTGGCTCGGAACGGGTTTTGAAGCCCTAGACGGTCTCTCCTTGAAAAGTCACGAATACCAAAAGTTCATAACTCATCAAGATGTACATTTGTTATTCAGGTCATGTTTGCGTTTGAGAAAGCGTTCGAAAAGTGTAGTTTAAAATGGACAACTCCCTCGTAGAGTTTCATAAACTCTTTGTGAGAACCTTGGTTTTGTGAGTAGTGTTAACTAACACTTTCTCAAACGAAAAAATGACCCATATAAAAAGTATAGATCTTGATGAGTTCTAACACCCTTGTATTCAAAATTTTTTCAACGAGAGGTCATTTAGTGGTCCGTTTGACCAAGGTTTGATCAAGTCAAACTTTAGTTATTTTAAAAATGGCACCTCAGAGCCGGTTTTGAGACCCTAGCTGGTTTCAAATCGAAAAGTCATGAATACGAGTTTTGTAGAGCTCTTCGGGATCTACATTTGGTATTAGAGTCAACTTTTCATTTTTTGAACTTTTGATGCCTCGAATTTGAATTTTAAAATTTTTCGGCTCGAAGCGGGTTTTGAAGCCCTAGGCGGTCTCTTCTTGAAAAGTCACGAATACCAAAAGTTCATAACTCATCAAGATCTACATTTATTCAGGTCATTTTTGTATTTGAGAAAGCGTTCGAAAAGTGTAGATTAAAATGGACAACTCCCCTCCGCGAGTTTCATAAACTCTTTATGAGAACCTTGGTTTTGTGAGTAGTGTTACTAACACTTTCTCAAACGAGAAAAATGACCCATATAAAAAGTGTAGATCTTGATGAGTTACCCTTGTATTCAAAATGTTTTCACGAGAGGTCATTTAGTGGTCCGTTTGACTAAGGTTTGACCAAGTCAAACTTTTTGGTCTTTTTAAAAATGGCACCTCCGAGCCGGTTTTCGAGACCCTAAGCGGTTTCAAATCGAAAAGTCATGAATACGAGTTTTGTAGAGCTCAACCGGGACCTACATTTAGTATTAGAGTCAACTTTTCATTTTTCGAACTTTTGACGCCTCAAAATTTGAATTTTGAAATTTTTTTACTCGGAGCGGGTTTTGAAGCCCTAGGCGGTCTCTCCTTGAAAAGTCACAAATACCAAAAGTTCATAACTCATCGAGATGTACATTTGTTATTCGGGTCATTTTTGCGTTTGAGAAAGCGTTCAAAAATGTAGTTCAAAATGGACAATTCAAAGAGTTCCATAGGCTCTTTGTGAGATATATGGTTTTGCGACTAGTGTTTTCTAACATTTTCTCAAAAGCGAAAAATGACCCATACAAAAGTGTAGATCTTGATGAGTTATGATCTTGAGTTCAACATCTTTTTTGAAGAGGTCTTAGGTTTGACCCCAACTTCTAGAAGTTTTTTTTTGCTAATTTCTCTCTTTTTGTTAAAAGAACCAAAATTTTAAAATTTTTAAGTGATAAGGATTTTTTAGTTTTTTAGATTTTTTTAAAGTATTTTTGCATTTATTCTTTTTTAAATTAACAAATAATTACATGCAAGTTTTTAGATTTTTTTAGCTAGATTAGAGTATTTTTTACATTTATTATTTTTTAAATCAACAAATAATTACAGCAATAATATAAATCGATTAAAAAAGATATCTCAAGTGTCCTTTCGTATAAAACATTTTCACTTTTTAGCCCGGCCTCCCGCCATGGCGCCATGCCGCGGGCGAAAAAATTCCCCACGCGCGCATACTTATGCCCTGTATGCGTGAAAAAATTTTCAGGCCCCGCCATTTTTTCCCCTTGGTGACCTTTATCCCCTTCCCCAAATCACCGCCGCCTGGACTTCGCGTTGCGTCCAGTCCACCACCGCTCGATCGCCCAGCATGGGCCAGGGGGCTGCGCCGCTCTCAGGATCCCAGCAGGGGCCGCGCCGCTCTAGGGTGCCGCCGCTGCAGGGCGCTGCGCGCTGCTAGAGGGGCCCCGCGCTGCTCCCTAAGGCGCCGCCGCCGTATATCGTCGTGCACCTCGCCGTCGTGGACGCGTCCCCAGCGCCGCGTCGCCGTCCTCTCCGTCCGGTGCAGTCCTTGCTGTCCTCTCCATCCGGTGCAGTCCTCGCCGCGGCACATGGTTGTGGCGATGGATGGGAACTTGTGGTGGGCGCGCGCACGGGCTGCCGTCCGCGGCCGGACACGAGGCCGGGTGCCGCGCGCTGGAGGTGGTGCGGCTCTCCCGCGCCTGAGGTGCCCGCGCGCTCAGCGCCTTCGCCTTCTGCCACGAGAACTGGACCCGGCCCAAGGTATGCACCTCTAGAAAAAGTTGTTACTTAATAGTGATTGGTGATGACATTGTATTTCAGGCATTCAGCTTCCTGCAACTCAGGCGTCAGATAAGATTTTCATCTGGTGTCAATGCTGAAGGTAAACATAACCAAATCCTAAACTGCTGCTATGTGATCTTCAAAACGTGTCAACACAGGTGACAATTTTTTTGACCATTCAAGAACTCTGGAGCGATTTTATGTTGATGCTAACTCAGGAACAAATTGACAAGCTGTTATTTTGCACAACTTGAAACTGATAGCTTTATTTTTAACTTTATTGATCAGTAGTCAGCAGTTTAGTAGTCCTAGACATACAGTTTCAGTGTAATATTACTGCTCCTGTGAAAGAGACTAGTGTCTACACTTGTGTCAAATAACTATTAGATGCGGAATTGATTTATGAATGAATATTTGGTGGTTTTGGGTTGATTGCTTCAGTACAGTGCTCCTTGACCATGTTTTAGCAACTTAAAGTTGGCTGAAGCAGTTGTAGTATTTCCTCGTATCCTTTACTGTAAAATCAACTTCTTTTCTTGATGATATTGTATTGTATTCATGTCCATAAAACATACATTTTAGCTTGTCCTTGATTTTCGGAAGATGTGTATGTTTGCGCCTCGCTGATCTTTTCCAATGCTACTAATACAGTAAACATTGCAACTTGCTAGCAGTCATTTTTCTAAGTAAACAATGTATGCCTTATTTATATTGTATACTACCCAAAGAGTATTAAAGTTGGTTCGGCTCTTTTAATTGCGTACTCGTTGCTGCCTAGATATCACAAGACCATGATGTGATCAAGTCAGGTAGAATATGATGTTAGGTAGGATATCTAGCGCAAAGTCCTCTAGGCACATATATATTTATGAATTGTGAATTATGATTGCATCTTATATTTTGAATTTTTGTTGCAAGATTGATCTAACTGAGTTTTCCTTGGTCCATTCTTCTTATTTCCTAAATAACTTTAGTGCTATGTGGCTTTGCCTAATGAACTTTTCATTTTAAAACTTGAGCAATGATGCTGCCTGACGCCTGTTCCTCTCCGGCCCAGCAGCTGCTCCTGAGGGTAAGCACTTGGACGATTGTAGCTGCCCTCCCCTGCTCAGCTGCTATGTTAGCTTGCCTCCTCTGCACTGCTGTACTGCTAGTCTGCTAATATTTCCTATTGCCTGAATGTGCGCTATACTGGTACTACTAAATGCTAATATTGTCTGATTGCCTGAATCCCTATGTATTAGGCATTAGCTGCTGAACTATTTGTATATAGCTGAACGACATCATCTATGTAGGCAGGATGGACTTCTATGGTACAAGGATGTCGGGCAGCATGTCAATGGGGAGTTCTCCATGGCTGTTGTTCAGGCCAATAACTTACTTGAGGACTAGTGTCAGATCGAGTCGGGCCCACTGAACATCTCTTCCAGAATCTGAAAAGTAACTTGCTATCCTTTAATACTGTGCAGTAGCATTATTCCCATTTCTTAGTACTATATCTGCATTTGGCTTTCAATTTGCACATAAAGGAGCGATCCAGTGATGAACCCATTCTTTCATGGCTTCTATTCAGGGTTTGCGTCTGAGCAGAATACAATGTCAAGCTGATGTACTGAAGAAGGCTTATGAAGCTACAGAAGATGGATTCTTCTCTGTTGTTACCAAACAATGGCCTGTAAAGCCTCAGATAGCAGCTGTCGGCTCATGCTGCCTGGTCGGTGTAATTTGTGGTGGCATGCTTTATGTTGCCAATGTTGGGGATTCCCGTGTTGTTTTAGGAAGACATGTTAAGGCCACTGGAGAAGTTTTGGCTGTACAACTATCAGCAGAGCATAATGTAAGTATTGAGTCAGTGAGAAAGGAACTGCAGTCTACGCACCCAGAAGATAGGCACATTGTTGTTCTCAAGCACCATGTTTGGCGTGTAAAAGGACTAATTCAGGTGTGTATTCTGTATCTTAGAACCAATTTGTTGGGTTCAGATTTTGTTAGAATTATCATCTCATAGCCTTGTTTGGTACAACCCTAGCTCCAAGAACTTTTTTTTTGAACTGGTCATCATTAGCTCTAGAAAGTCTTGGAACTAGAGCTGTGGATATGTTGAGAGTATTTAGTTCTACAAATTCGAAACCTTTGCATGGATCATGCCATCTGGGGTCTGGAGCTGTGCCTTGCCTGATGTTTGGTCGTCTTGACCTATCTGTTAATGCTGTTACTAAATGACACCAGTCATGTAGGTCTTTGGATGAAAATAAAGTGGTTAATTGATGCTGGTCATCATTTGAAGTGCGGCAGAAATATTCTTACTCACTTTTTGTTATGATTGACTGTAGCATCATTCATATTTCTCTTATGCAAGGAGCTTTAGAATTGGATGTGTGTGGGGTTTTATTTATTTTTCCATATCAAGTGTTAGTGCCTGAAGCATATAATAACATTGATCTCCTTCTCATTAGTTACTATTACTTCTAAAGTGTTATTTGGTGAATATCATGTTCATTTGTCTTTATTCGTCAATCGGCTTAACTTTCTATTACTGAAAATACACGAGCCCCCCTTACCATTCAACAAGGCTTGTTTGTATGGGTAATTATTATACCCAATCTGTTAATGGTTTACTTGTCTTTTGGTCCGCATTCTGAAGGACTTGAATCTGATCCCCGTGTGTCTAACATACCCAACTGGCTTGCTTTGCTAAGATGTTAAGTTTGTGATTTTTTTTTAATTCTATGAGTGACAACTAGCAAAATTTGGCTATACTTCCAAAGTTTTCACATGTATATCAATTATTTTCTCTGTCGTACATTGCAGGTTTGTAGATCAAAAAGCAAGAGTTCCACAAGGAACCCCTATATGCAAAATTCGCCTCCGTGAACCTTTCAACAAGCCAATACTAAGTTCAGAACCATCAATCAGTGTGCAACCACTGCAACCACCGAACACGACCAGTTTCTCATATTTGCATCTGATGGACTTTGGGAGCACTTAACCAACCAAGAGGCTATTGATATTGTTCACAGTAACCCCTGCAGTGTAAATTGTTTTCCCCTTGTTGTATTTCATATTACTTTGGATACTCACTACAAACTTATGTTGATGGGGCATGCACTATGTGATTAAGATAATATGATGAATTTGCCTACTGTATAGCTGACTGTTGGTACACAAAAATTGCATCCTTTAGAAAAAGGCGAATATCTTTTGCAAATATCATTGGTATCATAGTAACAAAAATATAATAACCCTTGGGCACTGTGCATGTGCACCATCATGTTTGTTTTGAAATATGTGTAAACAAAATAGAAGGGTCAAATGTTTGGCAAATAATAATGCAGTACAGGCTGTAGAATTCTGATTGTCAGATTGAGATAGAGTTGGACCTAGCTCCTAGGAGCCTAGCATCATGACCTTTAGCCTGTGTTTCTCTTTTTTTAAATCTTGTTTTCTGATTTCTCTTTTTCCTCATCTAATAAAAGTCTGGCAAGGTTCTTGCCGCCTTTCTAAAAACTGAACACTTAAACGCAGAGTCTTTTTTCGGTAATTTTTTTGTAGTCCCTCGGTCGAAATCAAATAAAGTTTTGAGCAGCTATTTTGACCTGCATTTTTAGTTAATTATACATTTATGTCCAAAACGTCAACTATACTTGACTGGAGTTGGTAAGAAAACCTTGATACATGTACTTCTGCTCTTAGCCAAATAGAAGATAAGTTAAGATTAGGAGGTAGCTGGCCGCTAACTGCAGCGTCTAATGCTTCACATCTCTGTTTGGTCTTGCAGGGTTGTGCTAGGAGGCTGATAAGAGTGGCACTGCAAGAGGCAGCCAAGAAAAGAGAGATGAGGTATTCGAACCTCAAGATCGATCGTGGTGTTCGCCGCCACTTCTATGACGACATAACAGTCATAGTAGTGTTTCTTGACACCAGCCTCGTAAGCAAGGCAAGCACGCACCGAGGTCCCACTCTTTCCCTGCGAGGCGGTGGTGCCAGCGTTCACGATGGCTGGTGTGTGGTTAAAAGAATTGGCTATGATTTGAATAGTTTAATGAGTTTTGATAATTTGTTTTTTTTAAAAAAAGACAATTGACTCTTTGTAGCTCATTTCAATAGTTCAATACTCAGTATCGATCGGCCAGCACCTAGAACTTGGTTAGGGGACGGGTTGTGGTCGTGGGAGACCTCAGATAGGTGGTTGTCGAGCAAGCGGCGATGCACGCCTTGGCATTAATGGCGTCATATAGTACTCTGGCGCTAGAGTATATGCAATCGATCGTGGTTCACGGGATCTTGTGAAGTTTGAATAATTTGAAATTTGAATTTCAAAGTTTGAGAACATCAAATAGAATTTTGGAATACTAAATGACTTCAACTAAAAAAGCCATCAACAACAAATATGTAATAATAAAGAAGGTTTTCAGCAATTTTCTTTATTTTATTAAAAAAACCAAAAATACAATAATAAAGAAGGTTTTTAGCAATTTTTTTATTTTTATTAAAAACCGAAAATACAATAATAAAGGCTAGCTTGAATATAATTTAAAACAACACAAATAAATGGAAAGGGCCGGCAACAGCAAATTGGAGGCCCACCTGGGAAAAAAGCGTGGCAATAGACAGATTTAAATGCAACCAAGTAAAAATTGTTGCAATAGATTTGCTACGATTTGCAACGCCGGTGGACAGTATTACAACTACACAAAATGGTGGCAATACATACATGTTATTGCATCTTATGGCAACAAAGGATGCAATAGCCACCTATCTATTGCCACGAGGAACCAAACAAAATTGCAACCCAAATAAATGGTTGAGATACTGCCCTTCATAAGCAACGAACACTAATATGGTTGTCATAGTTCATTTCTTTTGCAACAGACGACATGTTAATGCACCATCAAATTGTTGTTGCAATAATACCCACTTATTGCCACACAAATCCTTAAAATGGGTGCAACAGCGTCATCATTTTACAACCAAAAAAATACATATCGCAACACAATTTTTGTGTGGCAATATGGACACATATTACTACCCGGTTCACCGGTTGGGTGCCATAGTACCCCCTATTGCACCCAAATGAGTGGTGTTGCCTAAGTAATCGGTTGCTATTTGACCGAAACCACGTAGTGATCGCAAACCCACGCCGACTTGGAAGTCGGTTGAGCCAATTTCGGGATAGCAGCAATCATTTCAGCTTCCTTCCGATTGATCTCTTGGACAATTTCTAGCAAAATAGGTTTTGTCCCTTGAGTAGTACTCATGCGCTTTAGCATCTTTTGCCGAGCTCGCTAAAGCTTCCTCTTCCGGGTCTTGTCAATCCCGGCCGGACACCACTTAAGTTTAGTGTACCAAGGATCCACGGGCCTTCTCCTCTTATCTTGGGCTCCAAAGAACCTCCTCCATTACCTAGTCTTTATCTTTCGTTGAATCTTGCCCCCCATTTATAATCGGCTTGTTGGCGTCATTAATGGGCGTCGTCATCGAGCCGATAATGATGGAAGGTGGAGTAGGGATAACCTCAATGGGCTTCATGACCACTTCTACCTTCTTAGGGACATACACCGCTGCATAGGCACCTTCCCCGATTTTCTTTGGATTGTGAGAGTTCGAGACGTGAGCTCCTCTTTCTTCTCTATGCCGCTAGAGCTCGATTGTGGACCCAATCGGCTAAAAACGGCTAGCTTGACTATAGGACCAGCACGTCCCACCTTCATGGGAGCCAAAGGATAAGGCATGAAGACTCCCTTCGGTCCCCATTGTGGTGGTGGCGCCCTTTGGTGGAAGTGGTGGCCCCCAACGAGTCACCCGTGGTCAAACAACACGAAGACAAATGCGGAGGAATAGCCAACCGCTTATCCTTAGCTTCATTACACTTGGGAGGCGTAGACTCTCTTTTTGGCCGGCCGATTCTCGGAATCGGCTTTTTTTGTTTCTTATAGTTCGCCAAAAGTCGATCAAAAGTGCACCGAGGCTTCTCGACTTGTTTCTTCACCTTTGGCTCAATGTTTTTCCAAACTCCCACCTCGGGTTTGTGGAATGAATGAAGGACAAAGAAGAGCTGCTGGAACCACCCGGGTCGGGTGATCAAGCGAGGCGTCGGTTCGGCCAACATGGCTGGGCCGGCGGGGATGATCGCGTGCTGGGCCGACTAGGGTCTTTGGCTTACCGGATGCTCTCGATGGTGGGCGGCTTTGGCCGTCTAGGCTAACTAGCCTAGCCGCCTAGTCAACGCCGCCGACCATCCAACCACGCCTCGACAATCGCGAATGCTTACACCGAACTTGCAACAATAGTAAGCTTGGTTTTGCCTTCTTCACTCTTTTTCGCTAATACATGCCGTCTCGAATTCTTGGAAGTATTCGGTATGGGCCGTAGCTCACCGATGATCACTTTCTTCCCTTGAGCACCGGGCGGCTTTCTCGGACGGATCGGAATGGCGGGTGTTCTGACTTCAACCACGTTCAAGTGCAAGGGGAAGGGGTTTTTGTCGAGCTACATATCGGTAAGACTCAATCGCCCCCGACTAAGAGCCGATTGACTGCCGACAAAAAACATTGCCATCATTAGTTGCATGAGAGTAACAGTTATGGTACTTGCAATAAGCTCGCTTTTTTAGTTCATCTGTAGAAGGCAAAACATAATTAATCTTAATGCAACCAATTTTTAGTAACCCATAAAAAATACGGTCGCATTTAGACACGTCAAAAGTGAACTTCACTTCCTCATTCCGATTTTTGTGAATGGGCTTGAGAGCAGGGCAAGTTACTTGTTTGTTCTCGGCTGGCCACCGAATTTCAGCAGTCATTACCTCTTTACTCTCATCGTCCGATGAAGAACAATCACCAAGAGCATGTACATTCGAACAATGAGATTTATAATTACTATCTTGAGAATATTTCAAGCACGATTCATTTGAAATGGCTCTCTCGATCAAGTAAGATAAGATAGTAAACTGAACATTCTCAAGTTTGTCTTTAATCTTGTAATGTAAACCATTAAAGCATATATCAACAAGATCACGTTCAGAAATCATCAAATGAAAGCATCGGTTTTTAATCTCTTCGCAACGTCTAAAGAACTCAAGCTAATGACTCACTATGCCCTTGCATAACCGATGTCAAATGAGAAAGTCTAGTTTCTGAACCCATCATAAAAATGATTATGAAACTTTTCTTCTAATTGGGTCCAAGAACCAATGGTACATGCAGGTAACGTTGTAAACCAGGAAAAAGCTGTGCTAATAAGTGATAAAGAAAAATTACGACACTTCATGTTATCAAAAGAACAACCTTCACCTAACTGAGCAAGATACATACTAACATGTTCCATGGTAGACTTATTATCGTTGCCACTAAATTTGTGGAAATCAGGTACCTTCCACCCTGGTGGGTTCCTCATGTAGTCAAAGTGTGGAGGATATGGGCTGTTGTAGGTACCTCTAGAAGTTTTCAATTGCATCCCTAGGCTTTCCTGAAGCGGTTTACTCAAATCTTCTTTCAACCGATTAAACGCATCGGTCATATCGGTCGGAGGAGGATCAGGAGCTGTAGGTTCATTGTTCATGATAGGAAAAGTACTAGGTGACTTCGGTGGGTTGGGTAATATGTTCCGACCCCCGAACTTCTAGTACTTTGTTGCCTATTATCGATCCATTGTGTACGATCTGATGTAGTGCTAGAAAAGGTGACAATTTGTTTATTATTAGTTGATGTTCCCCTACTTGTAGTATTAGTTTTATCGGTTTCTCGAGGTGCCAATTGGACCGATTTACCTTTATTAGCAGCCATGTACCATGCTTGATTCTCAAAAAAAAAATTTGAAGGCATGCCAAATTCATATTGATCATCATCTATCTCTCCTATTTTAAGTGTTTTACCTTCTAATTTGTCAAATCTAGCCGTAATCATGCCAACGACAGAACTAAAATTAGCATAAATTGTTTTCTTATGGCCTCCAAGCATGATAGCCTAATCGATTGTGCTAAGGATAAGAATCATCATATTTAGGTCTATCTTGTTTTATTACCTCAACTTCTGAAGTGGTGGTAGCGGTAGGTTCATCGAAGATCGGTTCTTTGAAGAGCTCGACCCGATCATGATGATCCTTGATGCGCTAGCCGAGGAACACGTGCATGACAGCTTCCATCTTTGGTTGTAGTTGGGCTTTCAACTCTTTGGGAAGCTCGTCGACGGAGGCGGGGTGTATGATATTGCTGTCATGCACCTCGTTCTTCTTGCTCGCGTCTTGAATAAGCATGGTGTTAGAATCAAGACCAAAACGTAACTTACGCCTTGTTTTCCCCAACGGAGTCACCAAGAAGTATGTCGATGAGGTGGTGACGCCTCAACACTGCCGGTGGGTCTTGGACACCCTCGAGGTTGCAAACAACCCCAGAACGTAGAAAAGAACTACAGCGTAACCGACTAAACCGAGCTCTACATTGGCCTTTTCGATCTCTAGATCGGTTTGGTCGATTACTCAGTAGTTCTTGCTACGTTTACTGGGTTGTTTGCAACCTCGAGGGCGCCCAAGACCCACCGTGCGTTGAGGCGGTCACCGATCCACGTCAACACAACATATGCAAGTATACGCCGCCATATAAAAGGAATGTAAATGCTAAAAGCATTTAGTAGTGACCATTGAATAGGTTTCTTACGCTTAAGTTCACAACTATAAAATAGTTGGTCATTGTATTCATGAACCCCTAGTGTTCCAATTATCGTGCCCATTCGCCATCAGGATCTCCACGAAGCCTAATTGTTTGGGCGGGGCTCTATTCTTGTTGATCACTAAAACCACAACTTCAACATTGGCGCCCACCATGGGGCCCACAAATCATACCCACACGTAACAATCATGTCTTGAAAGCGTAAAGGCTCAGCCACGGGGGGGACGGGCTGAGGCCCGAGAACCTGTGCCTAGCATAGTGCTCGAAGCATTTATGCCGTGGCACAAGAAGATCCGGCGGTGGAAGAGGACCCAGCCGTAGAGGAGGGAAAAGTTGTACATAACCTAGGAGATGAGACCCCACGCCCCATCGGTGAGGTGTGGGCCGGTGAAGACCCTACGGTCATCGTGACGAAGGCAGACGAGCAGCCGGGTCGCTGGATGCGGGCGAGTCACGGCGTGCCGGGGACGGTGGGGGAAGGCGAGAGAAGGAAGGGAGGGGAGCTAGGGCGGCGGGCACGGTTGACTTCTGCACACCTCAGCATCCCACACATGCAGAAATGGAGTAGCAAGGCAGCGAGGACAGGCATGAATGGGATCTGATTTGGTTGGATTTATTTATCTTGGCTGGGCCGGGGGGTGCGCAGCCCACAAACGGCGCGTCCGAAACATCGCGCGTCCCGATGTAAGGAGGTAACAATTACCGATATGAAATCTACGAGGGG
This sequence comes from Hyparrhenia diplandra, assembly GCA_015847255.1. Classification (NCBI taxonomy): domain Eukaryota; kingdom Viridiplantae; phylum Streptophyta; class Magnoliopsida; order Poales; family Poaceae; genus Hyparrhenia; species Hyparrhenia diplandra. Next base: position 640,316 of record JADLZK010005386.1, read on the forward strand.
ACAGCAGCTTTGCTTTTACAGCTTCATACAGTTAACATGGGCTATTAAATAGAACACCCAGGTGCTGTAAAAGGGCAGTGAGCTATATAGCCTTAACATGGGATGCGTTTACGCACAATACTATACAGTGTTCAGAATTTCGGCCCATCCTTGATGCAGCTGTCGAGGAACACGCGCATGACAGCTTCCATCTTCCGTTGTAGTTGGGCTTTCAACTCTTCGGGAAGCTCGTCGACGTAGGCGGGGTGTACGATATTGCTATCATGCACCTCGTTCTTCTTGCTCGCGTCTTGCATAGGCATGGTGTTAGAATCAAGACCAAAACGTAACTTATGCCTTTTTTTCCCAAATGAGTCACCAAAATGTATGTCGCTGAATTGGTGACGCCTCAACACACGGTAGGTCTTGGGCGCCCTCGAGGTTGCAAACAACTGTAAATGCAGCAAGAACTGCAGCGTGAACCGACTAAACCGAGCTCTACATCGGCCTTTTTAGATCTCTAGATCCGTTTGGTCGGGATTAATCGTAGTTCTTGCTACGCTTTGAGTTGTTTGCAACCCGAGGGCGCCCAAGACCCCACCGTGCGTTGAGGTGGTCACCAATCCAAGGCCAACACAAAGATATGCAAGTATACGGCCGCCGTATAAAAGGGGATGTAAATGCTAAAGGCATTTAGTAGTGACCATTGAATAGGTTTCTTATGCTTAAGTTCGCAACTATAAAATAGTTGGTAATTGTATTCATGAACCCCTAGTGTTCCAATTATCGTGCCCATTCGCCATCAGGATCTCCACCTGAAGCACAGTCTGGGCGGAGGCTCTATTCTTATGATCACTAAAACCAAAACTTCAACATTGGCACCCACCATGGGGCCCACAGTCGTACCCACACATAATAATCATGTCTTGAAACAGAAAGGCTCAGCCACGGGGATGGGCTGAGGTCCGAGAACCCAGGCCTAGCGTAGCGCTCGAAGCATTTACGCCACGACACAAGAAGATCCAGCGGTGGAAGACGACCCAACCGTAGAGGAGGGCAATGTTGTACAGACCCTAGGAGATGAGACCCCCACGCCCCATCGGCGGGGTGTGGGCCGTGAAGAGCCTGCGGTCATCGGGACGGAGGCAGGCGAGCAGCGGCCGCTCGCTGGATGCGCGGGCGAGTGCGGCGTGCCAGGACGGCGGGGAAGGCGAGAGAAGGCAGGGAGGGGAGCTGGGGCGGCGGGCACGGTTGACTTCTGCACACCTCAGCATCCCACACACACAGAACTAGAGTAGCAAGGCAGCGAGGACTAGCGTGAATGGAATCTGATTTGGTTGGATTTATTTATCTTAGATGGGCCGGGTGGTGCGCAGCCCACAAACGGCGCCGTCCGGAACATCGCGCGTCCCGATGTAAGGAGGTAACAATTGCCGATATGAAATCTACGAGGGGACGGCAGCTTTGTTTTTACAGCTTCATACAGTTAACACGGGCTATTAAACAGAAAAACACCCAGGTGCTGTAAAAGGCAATGAGCTATATAGCCTTAACATGGGCTGCGTTTACACACAAGACGATTAAGTGTTCAGAATTTCGGCCTGAAATTCCCGATAATCAGCGAATTTCGTTTATATTGCTGGGCACTGATATTAGGCGGTATCGGCCCGAAATTTCGGTCCTTTTAAATATTTTTGAGGTTCTTAAATGATAGTACAGACTTGAAGCATTTTGGTAAACAAAAAGATGTGAAAATCTGCTTGGTATATTAATTTGTTTAATTCAGATGATTTTTTTATTTTCGTTCATAAATTTCATTTAATTTTTGGACAGCACACTGTCAACAACCTTTTTTTTATATATAATGATATACAAGATGAATTTCCGCGTTGCTGGGAATGCAAAATTAATTTGAATTGAGTTAAGAGAAATATGACGTATGGAACCGCTATGGTATATAAATAAATATAAGTATATACATGATATATGTATCCATGAAAGAATACAGGATATATATGCACTAACATGAATTCGGATCCACCACGGGCTCACGTCAAGCATCCTAATTAGCCTCCGAAGCGTATTACACAACAACAATAAAAAAAACACCACCTTGGATGCATCAATCAAAGCTATCAAAATCTGAATTAAATTGAGAGAAATGGTAGTTTGGAGTTTTTAAAAAATTGTCGTATGCTTATGGATCGGAGTACGTACATATAATTTATTTATTTATTTATTAAAGAGTATATTGATTAGAGTATGCTCACTGCGCATACCTTTCATAGTATGTAGGCATACATTTTTTTGTGTTATTAGTATGCGTCCATACTTTTGGATGGAAGTATATACACATACTTTTTGATTTGGAGTGTATATATACGTACTAATTTGAGAAGAGTGTATACATATATACTTTTTTTTTTTGCGAAGGCGTATGTCTGCATACTATTTTGATATTTTAAGTAGAGAGTAGGTGTGCATACTATTCTAAAAAGTTGTACGTGTACATACTTTATTTTTACAAAAGAGTATGCTTACATACTATTTCATATTTTCGGTAGATAGTAGGTGTACATACTTTCTAGAATACAGTATTTATACATAATTTTTGGAATAGAGTATGCGTTCTTACGCGGCAAGATTGCACACTAAAACCACCGATCAGAGCAAATGTGCATATATTCACGTCATATATACAATAATACAAAACAATGATATGTATTCATATACTCAGTGGTATTAATTTTTACAACCAAAGTACTCTGTTACACGTGAATTTTTTGACAGAATTCAACGCAACTCATCTATATACTTTGTAGAAACAAAATCGATTAAAACAAAAATCTTGCAGCCGCCGTTCCTGGGATTTGTACGCACAAATCCACATCTATGCCAGCCATGAGCACCGACGCATTTCTTGCGATCGATTTTCACCATGAAATAGGAATAGTTAGTGACCGGGCTGCGACCCCTTTTGCCGTACCTCAGGCGCCACGGGAGGCTACTGCCGTTTGTCGCCGCCGCAGCCATGAAAGGCCTGGATCTGCCGCTGGGAGAGGATGCAACGCCGGTGGGGAAGGAGAAGCCGCGTCTGTCAGTGGTGCTGACGCCGCCGATGCCGCAGCCGCTGGGGAAATCCACTGGGGTATCATGCCGACGGAGAGGAACGTCCCTCTCCCACCAACGACGCCCTTGCCGAGCCACCGCTGCAGTCGACTGGATCTGCTTGAGGCCCCTCACCTCCTCGGGAGAAGTCGATTGTCATCGGAGTGGCCGCCGCCGCCTGCGTGCACCCCTGCGGCGACGCGGCCCGCCCTGCTCGGATGGCGCCCCGGCGGCAGCGTTGCTCGCCCCGCTCCCCGGAAGCTCCTTCACAGGCGACAGCGGGGAGTCCTTCCTCCGAGCAGCTCCTTCCCGCTCCATTCGGACGACACTCGGACGTCCCCATCCTTCGGCTGAGCAGCCGCCGACGCCGGCCAGACGCATGAAGATCGAAAGTTTGTGGAGGGTTGTGAGCAGGTGACAGGAGCCATCTGATCGATCATCGCTGGATGTGGAATTAAATAGTCTTGTGTGTCATGACTGCCTAGTTGAAACGCTAGAGGAATTGATGGTGGCATTGAAAAACGAAGAGATGAGGCACAAAATGACGACGTTTAGTGGGCACTACGGTGGGCACTACGGATGAATAGGGAGCAGTTTCAGGATGATGTGGCGGATGGGTGGGGCTACTGAGGTGGTACCCCTCGCGTGTCGAGAGAAATCCCCAGTGGGGGGTTTCTCATATAGGTGTTATAGATAACATTTCAGTTCTGGTCTCCATTAGCTGTAGGCAAAAATTGACCAACGCCACTTTACCACACCCAAAACGCCCGACGATGAAAATAGTAGATATACTCTTATTTGGAGCTTCAAATTCGATCAGATTACAAGCAAGGAGACAAACAAGTTTTTTAAAGAAAACAAGCGTGCTGCTCGATCGATCATCTCTCTTGAGAAAAAAACAAGCCAAGTACTGTATAACTACACACTTTGTGTAGTAGGAGTAACGTCGTCGTGCTCCAACCGGAAGTGGTCGAGTATGCGCCCATCAAGTCCTATCTTACTATTATTACTAATTGGGCTCCAACGGGCCTCACGTTAATTCTCACCCGACGCACGCTAAGAAAAAGATAAATGCTAGAAATTCTCACAAAAATTAGAAAGATCTAGCCATCCATTTGATGGACTCCAATCACCACTAATATTAATAGCGTTAGATCTATATTGTGTTCTTCTAAAAATTACCCACCCCTGCCATTACGGAAATATCCTAAAGTAACCCCTAAACTTATATATTAATTACCCACTTTTGCCATTATATATAAAATATAATGCTATTAATTAATTAAAAGACAGGTCCAATATTTTAGAATGTACGCACCAAGAAAGATCTAAAAATAATAATAAATATATTATATTGACATACCACCGTCCAATAACTTTTGGACCCTAGGCCTTGCGTATCTCCCCTAATCTGCGTCCGGGCGGCGCTTGGCTTCTTCACCACCGAAGAGGAAGGCACCGTACGCCATTGTTCAATCCGGAGGAAGCAGCGGCTTCCCAGCATATCTTCACCAGGACTAGGACCAGGAGCCACAGGACTAATAACGATAAGGACCAGGAGCAAGGAGTCAAGGGCAATGGCTTGCAAGTGCTGGGGCGTGCCTGCAATCCGGTTGCAAGGGTTTCCTCCATGATGGGTGAGACATAAAACCAATTTGAATATTAATTCTCCGATCCAATCTTGCACAACATAATGCATGTTGGCTGCCGGTGTAACAGTTCTGGCCGAGAAGTGTTACAATAGCCATATGATCGAGATAGCTGCAGAGACATACAACGATCGAGGGGAATCGCGATATGCCAGTGCGCGGCGTGCCCGTGATGTGAAGATGGGAGGTAAGACATCCGTGCGGCCATTGGACGCACGCGCGAGGACTAAGCCAGGTATCATCCTCACTAGCCGAAGGCGCATGAAGACATGTACAACTATGTAGCATACATGTATACATCCAGTTTGACAAATGCATCGATCTGCGATCGTCATGCATCCACATGTGCGCCATCTAAGTGATCAAGGAGGTCCACATCCGTACTCGAGCCATTCACATATTGACACTCGGCAAGTATGTGCAAGATGGACAGCTATATGTGCGGGATAGATGCAAATACACAGGCTACCGGTGCCATGACATCCAGCATCCACAACATCTAAATCAATGTTGGCATCAATCGCACCTATAGACTAAAGGTATGTTTATCTTGTAAGGTCCCGTTACAGTTTAATTTCTCCCCAAGATGTGCTAAATTTGGCCATCACATAATTACAATTTAGTTTACCTTTTCCTATGTGTACTAAAATTACGTAATACTATTTAAAACTTTAGGTCGAACAGGATAAAGGGAAAGAATTGTGAAAAAAAAATATTAAAAAAAAGAGTCTTGGATTACTATAAACAAATAAGTCTTGATATATATTTACCATAATTATAATTTTTGTTTACTTTAATATATTTTCATTAAATTACTTCAAATTTATATGTTACTAAATAACTCTAAAAATTATAAATAAAGCCTATATGAATAAACACAAATCTCCACAATTATAAAATATAAGTAACTAATCCCATTCTTTTAATAAATTATGAGCCCTAAGTCTGGATTAAAACTAACCATGGGGCATTATGAAAAATAATGTAATGTATAGCTTATATAATTTTGTACCTAAATTATCCATCTCAACAAGTAATGAAAAAAAAAAAATTAAATAGAAATCTATATATAAATGCTAATATATGCTATTATGAAAAAAGAATTCAACATCCACAAGCACAGCTATCTCATCTGCGCGGACAAAGAAAAACATATACATATTAGGATAATATTTCGTAAAAAGTTATGAAGCGGTTGAAAACTATCAATGCCGAATCTTATAGTAATGACACTTACACCTTACTTTAAGTAATACTAATACTCATTATCATATTTCTCAAAAAATACTCATGATAATAAATTTTACATGTTCTAATCTCGAAAAAGGTTTAAATATTTTGATTGGAACATTATGAATATTAGTAATTTAATTCCAAGGATTATTTGCTTAATAAAAATTGTTAATATAATATATAATAACTCAACATCATGAGTACCGTGGTGTATGGTGAAAAAAACTATTTATGACATTGCAAGAACTAACTGGATAGCGTTGTAATTTTAAAATAATACATGATCAAAAGTCCAAAGTTAAAATATAGTTTTGATAATATCACATAAAGTGATAAGAGTTTATATACTTTAAGTATATGTTTCAGCTACACACATGTCGTCCTAGAAAACAAAATTGATCCTAGAAATTATTGGTCATTAAACCGCTTGGAATAAAAAGTAAATCCTATTTTAAAAAAAAAAAAAAAAACCTAAAACATTTAGATTGGTGGACTATAATCACCATTGTAAATAATTGTTATTATATCTATGCAATCAATAAGCCCAGAATTTTGGCAAAATAATTAATGTTTATATCATATACAAACATAGTTGCTATGTAAATATCAAAAACAGATGAATACGGATGAAAAGTACCTAAAAAGTCAATAATAATTTATAGATTATAAAAAAATGAATATAGACTCTTATATATCTATTATTTTAGAACCCTCGGATGGAATCGAGAGAATAAAACTCTAAATGAAAACAATTGCGGTGATCAAACAATCGATTTTGGTAAGGATAATTAACCGAATCTATTAATCAAAAAAATTACGTTAATAGCGATTTTTTTCTTAATATAAGTGCACGGGTTGGTGAATTACTAATTGAAGGCTCCAATGTAGGCACCATGTTAATCCTCACGAGATGCTCTAAAAAAATAGATAAACCCTAGAAATTCTCATATTAATCGAAAACATCCGGCGGATGGCGCTAACAATAATAGCCACACATTCTATTTTTTTTTTTGAAAAATTACCCACATTTGCCATTACGCAACAACATAAAATAACTCCTAAATATACATACAAATTACCCACCAGTGCTATTACGAAAGATTTATTATATGTTTTTTAGTATAGCCTAGATATCTACACGTTACAAACAAATATCCTCCGGTGCCTCCTCTTAGCATTGTTTCTCTATCTCTTGCAGAAACCTATTGCTGCTGCCGGCTCAACCTGCTATCACATGGAGTTCTCAATCCCTCCCCCCACCCCCCACACACACACACACACACACACACACACACACACACACAAAAAGTCACGAATATTGCATGGCTCTTCCTAATCAACTATTTGGAGTAGTTGCATGAGGTCCGCACCCTTTCTTTGGTCTACTATTTGGAGTGGATGCAATCGATTGGTACTGAGACGGTTAGAGATGCATCGTAAAATTAAACAACACGAGGCTGTTGTATTGGCGTATGCATGTGGCCTGCCAGCTGCAGCGCGTGCCTGGATGCGCATGAGCATGCGTGAGGGAATGACCACTCATGTTCCTTCGTCAAGCAAATTAAACAGGTATGTATGTTTATTTGGATCAGATTTCCACCTCCTCTAAGTGCATATATATCAAGAATAGTTAGACCAAGCACAAAACATGTATAGAAAATTCATAATGTTATTTATATTTTAATATGTGCATCATGTTTCCAATTTTACATATTTTTGTATGCAAAAATATTCCAGTGATGATCTTATAGAAGAGATACATATTGATGACCACTACAAGGAAGGGTGGAGAGCCAAATCAACACATTGCAATAGAAGAACAACATAATTTGATTTTGTGGAAAAATTAAATCAGCTATGCATCACTTTGACAAATTTGGTCTTAGAGGAACTTTTTTTATTTTTCCTAATTTTTAGGAATGGAGATTTCAGTCACAAAATTTGCTTCTAAGAACCTCATTTGTTGGATTTCGAATTATAGATATCCTAATATTCCATATTTCTCTCTAGCCAAAAGATATACAAAATGAGTTTTAGTCAAATGAATCATCAAAGAATGATGTGTAAAGTAAATTTTAGAATGACACTTGGAGATGCTTTTATATTGTAGTCAAAGTTACAATACTTTGGGACGCTCACTTTCTTGGGTGTTTTGTATCCATGAAGTGTGACATGTTTTTACTACCACAACAAAAAACAAAAAAAACTAGCCAAGTCAAGTGTGCTTAATGTTTTTTTTTTTGGAATCATGATTTGGCACGTTTTTCATTAAGATAAGTGGAAAAAAAATACAACCCCCGTCGGTGAGGAAGTGAGTTGCTATACCCGACGAGGGCAACACACGATAGAGGGCAACTGGCTTGATGGTGGAGCAAAAGGTTGTGTTCTGGGTTACAACAATTGTGCAACTACGGAGGTATTGGCTAGAGCTACACGCCGGGATGAACGCGACGATAGCCACGCAAGCACCCACGCTGAGCCTTCGCCGATGATTGAGGAGAGGAGGTTTGCCGACGTTCTGGAGATGTTGTCAAAGGTTCTCCTTTTGTGCTCCTTCCAAATTTCCCATGAGATCGGGAGAATTAGTGAATCAAAGCCCTTGCATAGGGGTGGTGGGACAATGACCCTTGACTGCATCCACCATGGAATGAGGACGGAGAGGGCCGGGTCCAAGGTGGGCATGGGCTACGTATTGTAGCAGGCTGTGCCAAAGTGTGCTTAATGTTGTTTGTACTACTTATTTTAGATGTTCATGATTGAGCAATTCATCGATTTGTATGTCAACAGTTTGGTTTTTCATTTAGATCTATATATGTCCTAACCTTTGTGATTTGTAGAAAACTAATAATTTGTCTTTTTGTTCTCATGATTATGACATATTTTCATTATTCAAAAGATATAATAAGCCTAATCACATAGTTTGTGAGCACTCTCTAGGAACTAATGTAATCATACAATTAAAAATGTACTTTTCCGTTACTAGAGCTAAAGCGAGAATAAGGTTTCAATAAGTGAAGGGCTTATTATTTGTATATAGTTTCTATATGTTGCCACAACATTGTAAATAGTCTATAGCCAAATTTTGTGGAAACCTTATTTGTTCATGACCCATTAAGTAAGGAATCTAATGCCTTTACAAAAAAAAAAATATAAAGGAATTTAAACTTACATATCTTCTTGATATTAGCACCGCTTGCTGCCCCATCCTATCCTATATATATTTCAATTTCAAGCTCTAGCATTGATCTTATGTGATATGATGCAAGTTAAAAATGATTATTTATGCCTTCATAGTACTTATGAGTGTAATTTATGACAAAAAGATTCTTATTTATCGAGAGTACAAAAGCAGAGTTCATTATAGATATTATAATTAAGACCAAGAGTTTAAACTTTATTTGAGATTAAAAAATAGTAGGATTAATAAGATTAAATTTGAATTAAATAATGAAATAGATTATATCGTATAAGGTATTAGCTACAATAACAATCATTGTAGTCTAAGCTAAGCTGTTGTGGTTTCAACTAAATGCATATTGAAGTTACACAGAGGTGAGATGCAAAAGGAAAACTATGGTTGTAGATAAAAACATTTAGTTAATTAGTTAAAGATAAGTCTATTAAAATTGGAAAGAGACCATAGAGTACTTCATCTCATCAAATTGTAAGTCGTCGGAATTTTTTATCCCAAGTTTGATCACTCATCTTATTCAAAAAATTTACGAAAACTTAGTCAAATTTAATTTAATCTTGAAGAGATTTTATTAATAAATAAAGTCACCACAAAAATTGTCAAAAAAAGTCAAATGACATACAATTTTTGATTCTAACCCGTGCGGGAGCACGGGTTGATGGACTAGTGCTTATGAATTTTGCCATGTAGTCTGGAAACGGGGGTGCTCCTGTACAACGGAGGCTCGCTGCAGCTGGAATCTGGAATGGGGCCATACAGCCTCTTGGAATCCGGGTTGCAGAAGGTGGCTACCGAGACCCTCGCCGTGTCACTGCTCTTGTTCGCCGGGACGCGGTGCCTCACGCTCTTGTACCGATCATTCGTCACAAGCTGCAATTGCATGCATCAGTGGTATATATATGTATGTATTAAGATTCTAAAGATATATGTGACGATCGAGAAGTAGCTTGGGTAGATTAGATCGATGATGCATCCATGCTTGCCTGAAGAAAGCTGCCCATGTTGACCATGAGTGCCCCGGGAAGGGGAGCGACGTCCACCCAGCTCTGCTGGCCACCGCCGCAATCAACGAGCACCTGCAGGCCGCCCATGCCGTCCTGCAAGAGGATCGTAACAAAACCAAGGTCCGAGTGGCTCCTGACACCCATGGTGAGGTGCGGCTCCGGGCACGGCGGGTAGTACTGGCACACGACGTTGACCTGTTCCATACACTCCATCTCACCGTGCAGGTGGTCGCCGGGCAAGCCGAGGGACTCCGACAGCAGTTCCAGCACGCGCCGCGCCACCGTCGTCACCGCTTCGCCGTAGTCCAGCATGATGCGAAGAGCCTCCGGCAGCTCCTCCCGTGGCGGCTCCTCCAGTGCAACCCTGCAGATGAGCGTGTCGCGCCAGTCGGCTGCGGCAGAGGTGAAGAGGTCCGAGTTGCAAACGAAGCGCAGGCTGCGAGCGGGGTCCCTGGGTGGAGCGCCTGCTTCGCCTCCACGGGGCCCTCGTTGAACTGGCGCATCCCGTCGAGCATGCCGGCCATCAGCTCCTCCGGCACGCCGTGGTTCACCAGCCAGAAGAAGCCTACCGTCCCGGCCGCGCGCCTCACCTGGGCGACTAGATCATCATGCCGCGTCACGGAGATGGAGAGGTCCACCTCTGGGAGGGCTGGCACCGGCACGGCGGCGGCGGAGGACAGAGGTGGAAGAGAAATAATGTCCTTGAGGGATTCTGGCGAGTGGTGGAAGTCTGGAAGATGGCCGGGATAGACTGGACGCCGGAGTCCACTAGGCCTTTCACCCCCAGCTTGGTGTCGTCGAACGCCTGCAGCTCGCGCCGGCGGTCGACGGAGCCATTGACGATGTGCTTGGGGTCCGTCGGAGCCATTCTTTTTTTTCCTTGGTGGCTGGCTGGCTGGCTTGTTGAATGGAAGTCTATGCCATGTTGTTCGGGTTGCAGGTGCAGATTCTTTTTGTCTGTTGCACGAGGAGCATAATTTATACGGGTCAAAGACTGAGGACAAATCAAAGAGAGTTGTTAGTGGTTCCCCATCTCCAATCTCCATACGTATCCATTTTACAATTTGTGCAATCACATCTTGGTACTAGCATACAAATGCAGAAGACAAGAGAGAGTTGCCAGAGCATCTCTAAAAATTTTAAAACATTGGCTAAAAATCCTTAGTTAGAAAACAGGTTTGTTCGGTTTCAATAGTCAGAAGGTTTTGCATACACGATTTCTTAATTCGTAGCGAGTTAAAAATCAGACCGTCACGCAAGTTCGATGTTCAGGAAAATTTAGGTCTGTCTAATCCTAACAAGAGTGAATTCTGCCATCCTAACACCTGAGTGAATGATGACAAGATTTCACTTGAATCTAATACTCCTATAAGAATAAAACTCACTAAGCTAATTCTCTTGACATGCAAAGCATCCACCTTTCAGTCCACTATCAACCCCACTATCTATTTCTCTTGACATGCAAAGCGTCCACCTCAGTGATCCACTATCATTTTCCACTAGCAATTTCTCTTGACATGCAATATGTCCACTTCATCACTCCACTATCATTTGTAATTAAAGTTCACTAGCACAAGAAATATGATATTCACGTTAGCAAGACAGATCATGGATTCTACATTTATATTCTATACTTCATACTGCGGCAACACATGGGGAATCCCCTAGTTTCTCAAACAAACAACACCAAGTGATAAAGGTAGGAAAAACACTCGATTTCCACCAACAATGGATATATCAACAAAAAGACACAATGCTATGAGAGGCAAATAGGAAAATATTTAAACAAAAAAATACAAAATACAAACAAATTTACTAGATCTATTTCTACGAAAGAAGAATAGGAAGATATTCAAAGAAAAATACAAAAATACAAACAAATTTGTAAGACCAATTTCTATGAAATACAAATAGGAAAATATTCAAAAGGAAAAAAAAATACAAAATACAAAAAAAAATAAGCCACAAAATTTTACACATGTAAATTCACAAATTCTCACCGGTATTACAATAAACTTACAATGCATAAAACATTGTAAATTATATATTAGGTGGGTATAAATCTATATTAAAAGCAAATTCTCTTGACATGCAAAGCATCCATCTCATGAGTCCACTATCAACCCCACTATTTATTTCTCTTGACATGCAAAGCGTCCACATTAGCAGATTCACTATCATTTTCCACTAGCAATTTCTCTTGACATGCAATATGTTCACCTCAAAGACTCCACTATCATTTGCAATTAAAGTTCACTAGCACAAGAAGTATGATATTCACGTTAGCGAGACACATCGTGGATTCTACATTTATATTCTCTACTTCATACCTGCGAACGCGTGAGGAATCCCCTAGTTTCTCAAACAAACAACACCAAGTGATAAAGGTAGGAAAAACACTTGATTTCCACCTACAATGGATATATCAACAAAAAGACAAATTACTGAAATCAATGCTATGAGAGGCAAATAGGAAGATATTTAAACAAAAAAAAATACAAAAATACAAACAAATTTACCAGATCCATTTCTATGAAAGATGAATAGGAAGATATTCAAAGAAAAAATACAAAAATACAAACAAATTTGTAAGACCAATTTACGTGAAATACAAATAGGAAAATATTGATGTACAAACAAAGCGGGATAACTAGCTTTATATCCGACAAAGATTGGATTTGACCAAGTGGGCGGGGAGAGAGGCACCGAACCCGAGAAGGACTTCGGCTCGATCTCTGAGCGATCGCAGAACCACAAGCGAGCTAATCCACACAAGACGGGGCGTACCGTCATCGGACCCGTAGAGCACTAATTAGTAGAAACTACACCACAACAACGAATCACCATCAAAGCATCCGACGCTAAAAATTTTCTTTATCGATGGATGATCCGACGCTAAAGATTACTAAGAGACGATCCGAAGCTAAATCCTCATTTAGTGATGCATTGTCCGACGCTATAGTTATCTAGATTTAGCGTTGAACTGTCCGGACGCTAAAATTTCATACAACGTCGCATTGTCTCGACGCTAAAAAGAAATGGAGCCCACATACCTTGAACATGAACACACGCTTTTTTCTTTTTAATCGTAGTCAAAATTTGTAACAAGTTTTTCTTCCTCATGCTAATTCTAAATGGGATGATTCTTTTTCTAAATTCTTCTAAAATCATGATCTACCAACAAGGAGCTTTTGTTGGATGTTAATAATTTTTCTCATTTATATTGTATATGGCTTGTTTTTCCATTCTTATATATCTACCATTAGCACATCGTGAAACAAGCATTAAAAAAATGTCTTTTATATTCTAAACTTTCCCCACACGAAATAGGATACCTAAATACTATTGTGTGCAGGTTTCAAAGTTTTTTGAATTCAATTTACTATCCATTGCTCATAAATGATACCCCTCTCACTTATAGTATAATATGAAACTATTTGAGGGATGTATTAATTTTTGAACGACATATAGTTCACTTTGTTACAATGATTTCCAAATTTTATGGAATGCTTATACACTCATATTACGCCCATGTGACAATTATTAGGATTTTAGACCAATTTATGGTATTAATATTTTTATTCATCGTGGTCAACAAAATAGAAGTCCGATGTCCAACAAATCATTTAATTTTCCACTAGTTTTTAGGATGTGAGATCAAATTAAATATGTATTCTTACATATATTTTTTTCTAACTGTTGGACATTCATTTTTTCATGTTACTTTAGTAGCATTTTCCTACTTATTTAAAAAAGTTTGACAAAACAATTAATTAATAACTATTTTTTTTTTTGAGAGGGATTAATAACTATATATATAATTGACAAACTTACAATATTATTAAACTTCAAAATAAATAAAGCCCATTTCATGGATGCAGCCCACTACGGCCCAAATCAAACAACGCCTCAGCCGTTAGATCATAAGGAACGATCAAGATTCACCGGTGCTTGGGATATAATGCTCCCCAGAAACCCTACAGCCACCGAGCCCTACCTCCCAGCCTCATCTCACCGTTCCCCTCCTCTTTCTCTCCTCTCCGGTGCTGGCGGCGCATCCATGGCGATTCGGCGGAGCAGATGTGGGCGGGTGCGCACGGCGTGTAAGGAAGGCTGCGAGCGCGCTCTTCGCTGGTCCCCGGTCTCCCTCCTCACTGTCGGTCGCCGGCCTTCCCCCTTCCGTCAGCCGCTCGCCTCCCTGATTGCTAGTTGCTCGTCTGCTCCCGCCGGCTGCTCCCCTCTCCGCACGAGCGGCTTTGCGACTGCTGTCGTCGGTCGCTCCCTTCTCCGCTAGCGGTTGGCCGCTTGATGCCTGCTCCGACCGGCCACTCGTCTCCGACCCAGCAGCTGCTCATGCAGGTAAGCACCTGGATGATTGGATCTGCCCTCCTCTGCTCAGCTGCTGTGTCAGCTTGCCTCCTCTGTACTGATATACTGCTAGGCTGCTAATATTTCCTGTTCATTGAATGTGTGCTATACTAGTACTGCTAAATGGTAATATTGCCTGATTGCCTGAATCCCTATGTATTAGGCACTAGCTGAACGACGACATCTATCTATATTTGTATAGGTCATTACCTGAATCTATGTGAGTTACAATATTACAATGGTAGGTGTTCTTTTAGTAGGACCATTCTTGAGGTTATCTGAGTTAGCAGGTTCAGACTTTTTTTGCACCGTTGCAAAAGGTGTGCCTTTAATTGATTTTGAGAATTATACATGTGGAATTGATGATTTTGACTAGATCTGTGTTCATCACTCGAAGAGGTTCCAAAGTTGTTACTGTTGTCTGGAACATAAGCGATTGGGAGAGAATTGGGTACAAAAGACTTCTGGGAAAGCCTATCTCCACACTTTCAGTTAGCTTGGATGGGAAGTATCTGGCATTGTGAGTGGATAAAATACTTCTGCTACTGTCATACAGTACTGCAATTGTATGAGCACATTTAGCATTTCTAGGATCATCTAAACGTGCCAATTTTGGGATCAACATGCTTCATACTTCAGCATATCCTAGTTAATGTTTTTTTTAATTCAAGAGTTTAGCCTATTTTTCGGTATGATTCTGCCTGCCTGTATATCTGATTATGTGTTCAACTCAAATATTACATACTGACTTGACAGTTGTTGTCTATTAACCATTAGTTCTGCAATCTGATAACATTTTAATCTTGTTGGTAATTGCATTATGTTGCAATTAACAATCGAGGGGAAGTTGTGCTAGTTATGATTATTGCTCTATAACTAGGGAATCCCTATAACTATGCGTTGTACGATCTTTGGACTTCCTCGCTTTTAGCATGCTCACATGGATCTGTATTTCTTTCAGAGGAAGCCATGGTGGTGACTTCTGTGTTGTTGATGTAAATAAAATGGAAGTTTCTCACTGGAGCAAGAAAGTTCATCTTGGTTCCCCAGTCACCTCCATTGAATTTTGTCCTACTGAAAGGTAACTATAGCTTGGCACTGTATAGAAGTTTACTGGGTACTGTTCTTTTTAATTTTCCTTACTGATTATTGCAGAGTTTAATTCAGGTGTGCTTGTTTATATCATATAGTTGTTTATCACTTGGTAGATGGCATATTATGCTTTCAAGATTTTAAAGCTCTCTTAGTTATGCTTACTATAAGTATTCATCTGATCAAAAGATTCAAAACACCCATGGATGTTTGAATCTGAAAGTCCATCTGTTTCAGTATGTGGCATTCTAGTTCATCTTCAGCTTAGGTCACTTTGAATAGGCTGAACCAACTATATGGATTTCCATTAGGGACGAGGGGGTGACTGTAATGCTAACACCTGCGGTAATATCATAAAGATTGTTTACTGATCTTATTTGACCGAACTCCTGTTTTTGAAATGAATATATTTAGTCATAAGAAAACTTTTTCTTTGCCTTTTTATATATGTGCAAATCCCCTCAGTAGGGAATGGATCCCTGTCAAGGCAAGGTGTGACCCAAAGCGGGGAGGACGTGAGTTTGATTGCTTAGTGGTTATTTGCTACTAGAGTAAAATTGACGAGCAGTCTTTAGACTTGCATTGTGGTTTCATCTAGATTCGAACTCTTGGTTTTTCGATAATTTGAGTCCTTGAAGTTGTGCTGAGGTGTCGTTGGGGTCCCAACTCTTGATTTTGATATTTGGTTTCCTAAACTTGTATAATAATAATGTCATCTAGGTTCTTGAACTCATGAGTCAACACACAATCAAAATACCCTAGTAGTGCCATCTGTGTGTTAATTAGCATGCCTCCTCTGTACACTTGCCTTGCATATAATATTGTATTTTTAGTCAATATTGTACGTGCATATAATATTGCCGTGCATGCAATTTTCAGTTTATCTCGCAAGCTTAATTTTAACAATATGCTCTTGCATCTATTGTAAATTGAAATTAGCTAATGGCTGGACTCTACAATTTTAACTTATGTTGGAATGAAGTCTGGATTTTCAAAATTGGACACTTCTCAGCCGTAGAGCACAAAACCTTCTTGTAGTGGACAATTCAGATCTATGTAGGTGAGATTTCATTGCATTTTAATCTATTTGGAGTGGAATAGATGGACATATAGATTCACTATATTAGGTTTCATCTTGTGCAACTAAAATGATTTATGCTGAAACTCATACATGCATTCTCAGTATCATTCAATGCAGCATTATCAGCCTTTTTATTGAAATGTAACTTATCCAGCTCCTTAAAATTTGTTTTTTGTTTTTCTTGATTTCTCAAGAGTGCAAATAAGTGGAGAAGGATATCCCTTACTATGATTTCTGCTACAACACAAGGCATGCTCGACCATCAATTGTACACAGATAAGAAGACATAGATTATTATAGAAGGCTTGTGTGGCTGTCCTGGTTATGCAGCAACTCATATTATTATAGAAAATTATCTAGTTATTGCTATCTAGAACAACCTATGTTGGTTTTGCAACTTGCCAAGTCAGTTGCTTGCTCCAATGTATGACTTAGGGATGTGTGACTTAGGGATATAGTAGATGTATGACTTAGGGATGTATGATTTAGTACCATCACACTGGATGTGATGTACAAGACAAATTGGATGTTATATGTGTTGATCTGATATGATATATGTGTTTGTGTATCTTCATGTTACATGTGGAAGTTGTATTAAGCTTGAATATCAGTTTGATATGTGTTGTAAATCATTTTTTTTTTGCAATATTATATTATGCTGTTGAACTGTCTGACGCTATAAATGTATGAAGTGTTGGATGATCTGACGCTAAATGCATAGTAATTGACCATCTGACGCTAAAGAGTAGCAGCACACTGCCTGACGCTAAAAACATTCAGGGCAACAGACTGCCTGACGCTAAAACTCTGGTCTGACGCTAAAGAGTTTTAGCGTCAGGACTTACAGCGTCAGCTGAAGTCTGACGCTATATGTTCTTAGGGTCAGATGGTCTGACGCTATATGTGGCTTTCAGCGTCAGACCATCCGGCGGTAATTGTGGTGTTGTGGTGTAGTGAGACCTCAGAGAGATCTCTTCACAAATCCAAGAAGAGCAAGGAAGAATAGGGGTTGAGTAAGGCACTCGGCACATCAAAAGTTGTTGATAGCTTACACATAGAGGAGTATTTATACAAGGAATAAGTCTTTAAGGTAGATGTGAACTAAGGTGAAAAGCCAATCTGGCTAAAGCATTCACGAAGTATTCTTGGTTCGCACGTCTTCCGGGCTTCTGGCAAGAATCTTCAATGTTTTGGCCATAACTCCCTCTTGAGAAGTCCAAATGACATCTTTGTTGGATGCATTGGAAAGCTATCTTGATAAGCTTTCACACCACATATCTCTTTCTTCACGAAGTGTTGTGGATTGGTACAGTTTTGCACCGAACATTTAGACTTCATGCGAGTGTCGACCTTCCCGACCCGTCGAAACTAAAAGCGGTCAAACGCCATGACGAAGTATCCACATCGGGTCGGGGATGGAACCATTGGAAACTAGACTTTCATCTTTCCAACAAGTACTCATTCACCTTCATAGCTTTTGGGAATCAAAAGATATTATTATTTCTTCTGTCGGTTGTCTCTTCTTTGGGTCGACTTGGGACGTGAATCTTCTCTTTGGTTTCTCCTTGATGCGTCCTTGTCACCTTCCTTGGTAAACCCGAGCATAAGCAACATGCACGACTTAGGTAGCACAAAGTTTTCATTAATGTTTAATTGAAACTCATAAAGTAGTAGCGTGCACCTTGTGTTGTAGTTCTATAATCAGTCCATCAAAGACTTTGGTTGGTATAGTGATCGGAGAGGTAGCTGGCACTACAAGAGATATGGCTTTCTATGACAATTTTCATATGACAAAGAACCATTTTAGTCATAGAAAAGACGTTTTTATGACAATTTTTCTTTGGATGACAAGTGTTTGTGACTAAGTTGTCAATTAGTCATAAAAATTGTCACTATGTGCTCTTCCTAATCTTTGTGACAATGGCTCATGACAAAAATTGTTGAATTAATTGTCACTAAATAGAAAACACATTTTTAAAAGAATAAAATCCACCATGGTACACTTCTACACTAAAACGGACATATCCATACAACGTGTATGCAGCTGAGAGGTACATTTTTGTTTTCTTTTTAATAGCTTCAGTAATAAATAAGTTTGCTAGCCTTCTAGGTATATAAATATATATAAATACATGGACCAAAAACAACGAAGGTGTAATCGGATAAATAAGAATAGAGCAAAAGAAAATCAAAGATATTTGCAAAAAAAAAAAGGAAAATCGAATATAAATTGGAAACGTATGAACGGAGGGGAAAAGAACCAAAACCGGGAAAGAAAAAATGGGAAAAAAAAAATTCATGCCTGTGCAAAAATTAAATCAGCGTTGGGTCGCAACTTTCTCAGACTACCTTTCTAAGACTGTCTCCCGCGCCGCTGAAATCTGACCCCGTTCAATTTCCAATTTTCGCGTCGCACGCGACACCCCTCCCGCGCGCCCCTGCCAGCAGGAATCGGAAATGCTGGGAATGCGGCCTTGACCGTGGAAAAATGTAAAAAGCAAGCAAAACTACAGGCCTCTTTGGTAGAGCTCCTACCAGCTCCGGCTCCATCTGACAAATACTATAGCTGCACTGAAGCTGTTTTTCTCTCTCATCTCAATCTTCTCTCACTGACAAGGTTGGAGCTGCCGGAGCCAGTATTTTTGGCTCTCCTTGCTTCGGCTCCTCCATGGTACAGTGCTGCTACAGTTTGAGAGCTGGAGCAGGTAGGAGCCCGGCCAAACGGGCCCTACAACGCGAGGTTCGAACCCTGCCTGAGCAGATGTCAGAAAACATGACTTGCCAACTGAGCTACGAAGCTTCTCATGTTGAGGTTTCTCGTAAGTTTTAAATATTTCCTGCTGCACGAATTGGCCTTGGTCACTCAATACCATTTTGTATCTGTTGGGCTCTTGCGTGAACAGTAATTTTTCATCCCCGTTCTTGATGTTCATCATGGAACAGTACCTTTTTTTTTAATGCGCGAGCAAAATCCAAAAGTAGTTTATCTCACTCATATGAACTCCGAATTGGATGATTCGTTTTTCGGTGTTCGTATAAAACCACTTTCTATGATTTAGAGCACTATATATAAGGGATAGACATAAAACCATTTTATTTGCCAGGACTAATTTATTCTTGTAACTCCAAATTACCACATAACAATTATAATAAATACCTAATTTTGTTAGGAAACTCTACAAACTTGCGTGACAACATGTTTCTAGTGTACAATCGTGCTGTAACAAATTCAAGTAACGTTGACATAGTGGTATTTCAAATTCTTTATAAATGGACATACCTCTCACATACTTGTATGAAACTATATGAGAGATGTATTCATTTGTGAACAATATATAGTCCAACTTCGTTAAAATGATTTGATTTTTTTTATGTCGGGATTATACACACATGTTATGCTCCCATGCCCATTTTCGGAATTTCTGGAGCACTTTAGGATATTATTTACTTTTTAATTGGAGTCACAAAAATACAAGTTCGAGTAATCCCATTAGAACACCTACTTTTACATTGATTTTTTTTATGTGATAATAAATAGACCATATTATTGTATATCTGATTTTATATATCTTTTTTGACATTTTTAGATATGACATGCAGTACAAGTTAGAGTTACTTTACAAAATTAAGTAGAAAATCACTTAAATCTTAGAAAATAGCAAATCACTTTGAAAATCCTTCAAAATCCTAGCTATCACCCCTTAGGTAGTGTAGTTCATGTAAAAATCAATTTTGGACTGGAAATTAAAAAATTATGTTTTTATAACATATTTATATAACATATTTGGACTGGATATAGAAAAGGAAAAACAATTAAAAATTGGGCTGTATCGGGCTCCAAAATTAGAATTGGATTCAGCCCAACCCAATCCCAAGAACATGCTTAGCCGTTGGATCGAATCGAGCGGCCAAGGTGCATTGGGTCTCCGATAAAAACACCTCACGAAACCCTACCGCACTCTCGCCTCGCCGCCGCTCACGCATTAGGCGCGACACCATGTGCCTCCTTTGCCTCCCTCGCCACTATCGATGCCGCGCCGCCCACCAAGTGCAGGGCACCAATGTCGCCGTGGAAGAGGCTTAGGGCAGCGCCCCACCCCAGCCCTCGCAGATCCGACCATTTTGCTTGCTCCCGGCACACTGTCTCTGGCCGCTCGGCAGTTGGCTCCCCTCCCGTGCTCTCCAACATCTCTAATGCCTCCTGGCCTAGATCCGGTACCTAGGGTGACGCGGAGGAGGCCGCCTGGCCTTGATCCATCCTAGGGCATCGCGGGGAGGTTGGAGCCATGCCCAGGTCTCCGTCGGTGATGGGCACACACCAGGTACGTTGGCCCCTTCTCTTCCCTTCCTGCTCTGCAAAACTATGGTTGATTTGTAAGGGAACGTGTGCCCTTAATCCATCCGTTATCAGGATTTCCATTTGATTTGTAAGGGCACGTGTGCCCTTAATCCATCCGCTTATCAGTAATTCTGTTACGCAGCTTGTTCATCGAGGAGAGGTTATTGTGGAACCCACTGCCAGTTCGCCATATCGTGCTGAGGGCCGCGGCTGACAGAGCCATCCGTAGGCAGGCCCTCGCGCTGACGGACGCCATGGCGTCCAGTATCCTGCAGCTCCACAATCTCAGGCAGCGGCCATACCCGTGGCTCGGCGTAAAAGCACAAGGCTGCAACGGCTTCTCCTACACGCTCGACTATGCTGGTATACTGCTTGCTACTTCCTTGTACAGATCAACTTTCTGGACCAGTGTTTTTTTATCATTTCACATCAACAACATCCGATTTCATCCACTACAGAAAGGGTGGGGAAATGAATAAAGTGATAAAGTTATGTTATGTGACACATCATGCTTACTGTCCTCGTCATCTAGTTTGAAGTTACTATGGTTGATTTGATGGATTACTGCTTTCACGTTCATCTCCGTGATTTTGCATTACTACTGATGTGTTGTCCTGTTCTCCGTTTATATTGGCTCTCGATGTGAGGTTAAAATTATTTACTAGGATTGCTATACTAATAATACTAATATGAATGAATGAACTACTACTGTACTAATATATAATATGAATGAGCTGCGGAAACAGAGTTGTGCGCTATCGGACATTAGAACAAAATTCTCAGGACAATTACAACCAGTTGCTGCTAGGACATGATCTACCTTATTTACGTTTTAAATCATACATATAAATTGCAGCAAAAAGAAAATAGTGTAGCACACTTGTAGCATCAGGCCTCTCTGATTTCTCTGTTAGCTTGTTTATTCGATGCAACTATAGATGGATGTTTGTAGTTGCTTACTACTAGCTCATATTGGCTTTTCAGGTTCTCTCTTTATGTGATCATCCATCTCCTGGACAGAAGTAAAGCTCATGCCTTGTACAGGTACATACAAGAATTCAATATTAGATAAGCACAAGTAAATCAGTGCTAAATTAGTCATTATGCAGTCTAGATACTGCCATGTCGTATTAATTTCCCAAATCGAATGGCTAGTCACCTGATTATTTGTTGCACTGCAGTTCCATTTCTTTGCACAACAGTTTCATTTGCCCCCATTCTTACTTGATTATTAATCACATTTGCAATCATTATTTTCTGAAACTTGTAACTAAGGACAGAAGTCTCTCTAGCGTTGGTTGAATAATAAAGTTGTGACCTGAAACTATAGCTCTATTGGTTGTTACTTCTGAAACTTTTGGTAGTTCATCACTTCTAAAATTTCTGCTTACTGTAATGCAGGAACATGAGCTCGTGGGTGTGCAACATTCTGATAAGTGATGGATCATGTGTTGGAACCTGTATGTGAAATGACGGAAGATTACTGCGAGTGTCATAGGTAGTGGTATTGGAAGGGGTCCAACAATTAGGTGCAGGTGTTTTACATAGGAAGTGATGTTAATAGAATATAATGTACAATTGTTGCTATAGTTTTGGTCATTAGTGGAATGTGACGATGTGTAATTATATATTTGATATATGTTAATTTAGTATATATTGAAATTGGCTTTCCTGTGATGCTAAATGGCTATATTGGGCTTTAATGGTTGTAATTAATAATGGGCTAATTGGTCCAAATTTGTTTTTGTGACAATTAATTTTTGTCATGCTACCCATGCCACATCATGTGCCACGTCATATCATTGGACACTTGTCAACATCCTATCTTATATCTTATGACAAATATAGTGACTAATATGGTTGTCATAACCTAGTGACAACTGTGTAATTGTCACTCGGAATAATGACAATGGGAGCTATTAGTCACAGAAGGGGGATTGTGACAGGGGATTCAATGACAACAACCATATTGTCACTAGTGTGTCATAGAAGGGTACAATGACAAGAAAATGGCTCTAATTGTCACAATCGGTTTGTCACGTGAAGGCCTAATTTCTTGTAGTGTGGTGAGGTCGGAGAGGTCATTTGGAGTGGTCGGTGTGGTCTCTATGGTTGGCGTGGTCATATCATCCTCCCTTCCTTGAAAAGGAGTCATCGTCGACTCTAACTCTTGTTGTCCAAATAATTGTGCAAGGCAATTGACTTGTAGTGTTGTGATAACATCACGAGCTTCATCTTCCATCATCACGGCAAGGTTTTTGAATCTATAATCATACAAACCAAGTAGTAGTCTTGTAGGTGGGAATCTAAACAATTTGGAACTAAGTTTAGCTTTCGCCTTGAATGGTTGTCTTGACCACATGGTGAATGTTGATTGCCTTGGCATGGTCACATCATCCTCCCTCCCTTGAAGAAAAGCTGTCCTCGACTTTTGTATACTTGAAATCAGTTTAGACAAAATAGGAGAGGGTGGATGTACATGGCAATTCCAATAATCTTTCACTTTATTCCATTCATTTATTCCATTATAATTCATATTCACATTATTTGTTTTTCCACGCATGGAACACTTACTGAACCTTGGCAAGCCTGAAAAAAGTTTTGAAGATGGGAGAACAAGAATTCCTTCTAAGCCAATCATTTGATTCATATTTTCATATTTCATCTTCACAATGTCCAGCTTTTTATCAAATCGATGTTGAGCATTCATGGAATCCCAAACATTATTGTGGTTTAATTGATTTATGAGTTTAGAAGTATAACTTTCAACCTTAATTCTCCTAGATGTGGATGAACAACTTTTTTATGTGCACAAGCATTGCTCGATACCAAATGATAGGTACCAATATGAATCAGCAAGGGGATGACCCGATCTTCACGACAATAGGTTTAGAACAAGATAACTTGCTGTACAAACAGCGGGATAACTAGCTTTATACGACAAAGGTTGGATGTGACTAAGCGGGGCGGGAGAGAGGCACCGAAACCACGAAGGACTTCGACTCGATCTTGACGATCGCGGGACCACAAATCGAGCTAATCCACACAAGACGGGGCAGCCATCTTTGGAACCCGTAGAGCATGAATTAGTGGACCTCGAGAGATCTCTTCACAAATCCAAGAAGAACAAGGAAGAACAGGGGTTGAGTAAGGCACTCGGTAGCTCGGCTGTAAAAATCACTTGGATTATCTTAATTCATCAAAAGTTGTTGATAGCTTACACATAGAGGAGTATTTATACAAGGAATAAGTCTTTAAGGTAGATGTGAACTCAAGGAGCCATGTTGGAAGGTGGAAAGCCAACTGGCTAAAGCATTCACGAAGTAGTCTTCAGTTCTGGCACGTCTTCTGGGCTTCTGCGCAGTCTTCAATGTTTTGGCCATAACTCCCTCTTGAGAAGTCCAAATGACATACCGTTGGATGCGTTGGAAAGCTATCTTGATAAGCTTTCACACCATATATCACTTTCTTCACGAGTTGCGGATTGGTACAGTTTTGCTTGAACATTTAGACTTCATGCAGAGTGTCGACCTTCTGACCAGTCGACACTAAAACTGGTCGGACGCTATGACGAAGTATCCACACTGGTCGGGGATGGAACCATTGGAAACTAGACGTCCAAATCTTTCCAACAAGTGCTCATTCACCTTCATAGCTTTTGGGAATCAAAAGATATGACTATTTCTTCCGGTCGGTTCTGTCTTGCTGGACTGACTTGGACGTGAATCTTCTCTTTGGTTTCTCCATGATGTGTCTTTGTCACCTTCCTTGATAAACCTGAGCATAAGCAACATGCACGACTTAGGTAGCACAAAGTTTTCATTAATGTTTAATTGAAACTCATAAAGTAGTGCGTGCACCTTGTATTGTAGTTCTATAATTAGTCCATCAAAGACTTTGGTTGGTATAGTGATCGGAGAGGTAGCTGGTGAGGTCGGAGAGGTCGCTAGAGTGGTCGGTGAGGTCTCCATGGTTGGCGTGGTCATATCAGAACAGCTGCATGTGGCAGGCCGAGGAGGTATAGCTCTGACGCAGGCGCTTCGACGTCTCACGAGATCGACGGCCTGAATATCAAGTGATCAGAGACAAGAATTCACTCGAGTGACCTTTAGCTTTACCGAAAAAATTACCTTTACCACCTTTCATTGAATTTCCAAATTCCAAAGCGGTCACACCAATCCGACTTTGGTATAATCTATGTTTGTTTGATGTGCACAATTGGGTTGTTGTCTCGTCAGCTCGTTCAGTTTCAGACTAACTCCGTTACAAGGCGAGCTGCCAAATAAAAAAAAATTCTTATAGTGTTCATGAAGTCATTGCTTTGTCGTCTGGGTAGCAGGTGCATTTTTTTTTTCTATTGAACAAGAAAACATAACTTTTACATTTGGAAGACTGGTAAATCAAAGAGAGTTCATGGTGGTTCACCATCTCCATACGTATCCATTGAACACTATTTTGTCCTCCACTCCATTCCATCGACATTGAGTGCTAATGGTAGCTAACGGATCAGCTACGAAATGACACAAATACCCACAAGCTGGAGAAGAGAGTTGAAGTTTGGTTTTCTTCCTGTGCACTCCTTGGCTGAGTGTTTGGCGCCAAACTGACAATCCAGGAGAATAAATTGAATATCTGAGCAGGCCAAATGACATTGAAATGCCCAAATTTCTCAATTAGAAATGGCACATATATGAATCAGCAGCTTTCTTCACAACATTGATACATTTCTTGCCAGCATGTTTCCCCAAAATCATTCAAACAATCATAAATCGGTCCAAAATGCAGCAACTTTCTTAATCTGGGAAGGCGTCACCAGGCAGTCCTCGCACACGATTTTTTCCATTCATAGTGCTCATATTCTATTTGTTGATACCGCTTATAGGTTCTGTGGCACGATTCGATGTAAGCTACATGTAGCTTCCTTGGTATTCTAACTCAAGTTGTGGAAGAACTCGGGTACCGCTGGTACTATGCATGTTCAATGGCCACCTTACATGGATTACATGGCACATACATTGTGCTTTAGGTCCTAGCCCATTTGCAATACCTCCAAATTTGTTCAATATTTTGTGAACATGTGCTCACTCTCGTGAGACAAAAAAGAGAGTGCAGTAATCATATTCATGTGTTGTGCTTGTTAGACAATCAGGATGCTCGCTAAACGATCTATGCCACGGCACGTGGTAACCAGCAGTAGTGGGTATGCTCGGCTTATTTTTTTTAGTACTTCGGTTTGTAATGATATGGTTTTCTAATTATGAGGTATTCATATATCGAATCTTGTGAGCAATATGATGGCAGTCAGAATAGCAACCTCTATTTAATTGTAACTGCAAAGAGTTGGATCTACGGAACGACGTGACTCGGGAGGAAGCTCCGCATGCACGACAGAATGGTCAATCTACCTTTTTCTAGTTGAAGCTTGGTGACTATGAGAAGCTCCACGAGAGAGAGGATGAGAAGAACAATGTATTGTTTTTTTTTCTTCTGAATTTAGATTGGATCTATTATTAGGTGTATGTGGTGAGTTGTTTTATCATTAATTAATAGCACTAGTCTATCAACCCGTGCATGCACGCGGCCAGTGATATCGAAATTGTATATTTCTTAATTATTTATGTAAAAGAAATAGATTACTTACTTAATAAGCCCCTGAATTAGTGATATCTTGGTATAGATTGACTATAGTTTAGAATCTTGTGACTATGAAACTGTTTAAAATAAGCCCTCAATTAGTAAAACCTTATGCTCCCTCTAGCAATGGTTAGGTGCACTTTTTATATTAGGAAAAAAAGATAAGTGTGCACATACAAACATGTTCTGGGAGAGTGTTCACAAATCATGTGATTAGGTTTACTCCATCATTTGCATTGATATTACAATCATAAGGAAGGCATGCAACGACTTAGGGGTGTTTGGGATTGCTGTGCTCCACATTTTTCAGCTTTGCTCCATATTGTTTAGCCAAGCGGTTTTAGCTCCATGCACTCGGTTTGAGAAAAAAAGGTGGAGTTGTGAGAGCACCTAAAGAGGTGCTCTACAAACTCCAGGTTTTGGAGCTTCTCCACGATGGAGTTTGTGGTGCAGTCATAAACATCCCTTAGTATTTTACAAAACCATACGAATCAAGGCATATATAGATCTAAATGCATAGAAGAGCTAAATGTTCACTCACACATCAGAATGAATTTGCTCAAGCTTGAATGCCGGCCATATATCGAAGCATTGTTAAACACACTTGAGTGCGCTCATAATCCATATAAATATATGAGCACTCAAGCAAGAGATAAGCCCCCTCAATTAGTAAAACCTTATGCTCCCTCTAGCAATGGTTAGGTGCACCTTTTATATTTGGAAAAAAGATAAGTGTGCACATACAAACGTGTTCTGAGTGTTCACAAATCATGTGATTAGGTTTACTCCATCATTTGTATTGTTAATACAATCATAAGGAATGCATGCAACTTAGGGGGTGTTTGGGACTGCCCTGCTCCACATTTTTTAGCTTCGCTCCATATTGTTTAGCCAAGCGGTTTTAACTTCATGCACTCGGTTTGAGAAAAAAGCTGGAGTTGTGAGAGCACCTAAAGGGGTGCTCCACCAACTCCAGGTTTTTTTTGAAGCTCGCTCCACGGTGGAGTTTGTGGTGCAGTCCCAAACACCCCTTAGTATTGTACAAAACCATACGAATCAAGGCATATATAGATCTAAATGCATAGTAGAGCTAAAATTAATGTTCACTCACACATCATAATGAATTTTCTCAAGCTTGAATGCCTGCCATATATAGAAGCATTGTTCAACACAGTTGAGTGCGCTCATAATCCATAAATATATGAGCACTCAAGCAAGAGAGCAATTAAGTTTTTGTAATTTCAACTACAGTATGATAAGACCAAATTCATGGATTGGTCATATGCATATAGTAGTACTGTACTTTTTTTTTTTCAATTGGTAATTTTATACTACACATCCAACAATAATGCCTGTCACGAATGGCATACCTGCAACAGGTGGTTCAGGCTGAAAATCAGTTATGGTTTTTACATCTGTTTTGAGCTAAGCTCGGTAGAAATCTATAAAGAGAGAAACATTACTGGAATACAAGTAAACAACACACACATAAGACTCCATACTGTATTCGTTACTAATAAGGAATCAGTCACAGTGAACTTTCTGTGCCTGATGCCCATGATTTTCCTCTTTTGAATTTTGCCTGAAAGGAAGAGGGCTTCGCTGCAGGCATTTTACCTCTCATGCGGAAGAATGACAGCATCATCAGTTCATCACACAGATTGCAAAACAGGGCAGCAAAGCCGCGATGACAATGAATCCATATCCGAAGGTCCTCCACGGCCAGGTGCTTGCCGTATAGGTCACCAGCAGGCCAAGCAGGTCCAGCACCATCACTGTGTTCATCACCCTGTGGAACCACTTCTTGTTGTGCAGCGACTGCGGCAACAGGAGGACGATGACGACTATTGAGGCTGCGAAGGAGATAGAATTGCTGTAGATGATGAGGTGCCAGGAAAACCAGTTGTCGCGCATGGCCTGGTAGGTGACAGACACCGCCAGGGTCGCTTCTAGCAAAATCAGTTTTTATTCTCGGCATTCCATTTCTTTAGATTGCCATCTTCTATCTCAGGGGCTGTGGGATTGGATGTAATGTAATTTTCTTTGTTGTTGTCAACTTGCTCCTCCCTTGACGAAGAAATGTGGAAGAATATAGAGGACCCAACCGTAACCACCAAGGAAAAGGTATAGATGGATTTCTTTCCGGTGGCAAAGGCACACATAATGCTGAACGTGTCTGCTGTAGCGTAGACACAGTACAGCAGCACATTGCTTCGAATGTCAGGCTTGTACTGGTTTGGGATTAAGACTATAACAATGGCGATGGACATCACGAAGCTCAACCGGTTGAAGTAGAAGAAGGCCTTGTAACGGTAGTTGTCGAGGAGGACCGGTTCATCGCTAAGACTCCCTCCCCCTTCTCTCTTGCTCTCTAAAATGTATTAAGTACATATATTAGTTAATATATAATTATCTACAGTTACCGAGTCAATACGGCTAAGCAACTGGCCATGATATCCACAGCCACAACCGTTGCCTTCTTTTCCTCTTGGACCACGAACTGTTGCACTAGAGAAGAGGATAGATGGAGGAGACTTTATTTTTATTTTTTTCACACCTGAGAGCAGCGGCCTCAATGACGACAGCGGCGGCAAACAACCATATAGGCAAACTTCAATCTAATATAAAGATCTACAGCTACTAGACGTGGGACCCCTCCCCCTCTGCTCCGGCGGACTTGCCGGCCACGGGGAAGGAGGCCGGGGTAGGCTGGTTGGAGGAAAGTGGGAAAGGGGATGTTACGGCGCTACTCGAAGGAGCCACTCCTCAGGAGACCCCGACTTTTTCCATATTGAAATGTTCCACCAGGTACACTAGCCCGTGCGGGCGTGTCGCCTGCCAAGTCCGCTGCTGATCCACTAAGCCTTTCACATTTTTTTTTTGTGAGTGGACCGTGCCTTTCCCATGTGAGGAATAATTTTTTTTGAAAGCGTGCCTTAGCATTAGCACGTGCTTCATTAAGTAGAAGATTAGAAGTTCTGACATGTTCCAAGTAGCGGGTTAGTGAGCGGCCACCCGCTGCATGGAAAAACACACAAGACAAATTGTTGAATATTTAGGCATTTTACGAAATGCATTAACCCCATAAAAATGATAAGATGTATGCTAACAGGAACAACATAAACCCATGTATTCTGAACTTGCTACTGCCACTAGCAAAATATGCTAAGCCTACTAATAAAACAGTAAGCAGAAGCATAGGCAGGGAATGATTAAGATTATACCCTTGGGTGAGGTTGCCGGTACCCGCGGCATGCGCATCACCAGAGCCGGTTGCAGCGTCGGCGGCACTCCTTGTCGTCGGGGCCATCGGTCACGTCGGTGACAGAGAGCGCGAAGCGGAAGGAGCAGTCGCGCCCGAGAGCGCTCCGCAAAAACTTGATCGTCCGCCTACCCGTGCCGGTACGCTTGACGGACGGAGTTCTGGAGGCCTGCTCGCCGGAGACCCCTGTGCGCGTAGGGAGCTCTGGCCAGAGATGTAGAGACTTCAGCTCAAGCTCAAGAACATACAGTGGACAGAAAGAGATGTGGCCGCTCGGGTTGGGATGACAGGGCGCACGTCTGGCCAAGGCCAAGGCACGGCTCGGCACGGCACAGCGGCGGCGGCGGCACACGCGTGGTCCCCCCATAGTCCCTCTCAGCTCCTCACAGAGTGCACCTACTAGCTCCCTATTTAAGTTAAGCAATCTCTTAGTGAGTGTATAATTTGATACTAATCCCACTCCACTTACCATAAATATTGTGGGCCTTTGAAGTTCTATAGATTAATTAGGACTAATTATGGGCCTAGCCCATTTAATCTAACACAAATCACCCACTAGAGGTGGGCACAGAGTGGTTGTACTAAGGAAGAAACTAACTTTCGCTACAGAGGAGAAAGGCTACGTCTTCACGCAGTCAGTCCTATAAGCAAGGACAGGCTACGGAACCCCGCCGCAATCCAAGTCCCCGCCTCCTCGAGGATAGCTGCAGTCAGCTCGGGAGGCGTCAAGGCCCCCAGGAGACATGAGACAGAAACACGCTGCTGTTCGACGAAATCACGAACTACAGCACGTCTCGCCCGGCTGTTCAGCCCGCGGGCATTCCAAGCTTGCAGATGGTTAGCACTCATCAGTACACATTGTTGCTACAAAGCCCGCTGCGTGGTGCTCAGCAGGACGGCACCTCCACCTCCACTGCAAGGTGCTGCGTGCCTCGGAAAAGCTTCGCGTTTGACGGTGTAAAACGGACCGCAGAAGGCATTATGGAACTTGACCGCAATCCCCGCGTCGGGGTCGACGTTACAGCATGATCAGAGCGTCCTTCCCATTCGTTGGACGAGGGGCGGGGCCAGTTTCTCCAGATTTGGATCACGGTAGGCCGATTTTGCCGCCAGCCGAGTGCCGCGGCGGGGGATGACATCCCCGTGGTCTTTGGGTCTAGCGGCGTGGTCGAGGCGGCGCTTGGAGAAGGCTCTCTTCGGAGGCAGCATGGCGGCATTGATGAAAAGAGCTCCTGCGTCCACAATGTTGCCATCGGCGGCAGAGCACGGGCATGGCAGGAGAGGAGATGGCGGGGAAGCTGGGGCGGCGGCGCGGACCCGTCGCCCGGCTGCAGCATCCAGTTCCCAAGTCGACGTTCCATCCTCCGGCGCCCGCGGGGAGGTCCCAGACCCAGCAGGGTATGCGTCAGCTACTGGCGTGAAGGACTCGGTTCGCCTTGAGCTGCAACAAGGCGGTGGTGGGAAGTCTCGGGCGATGCTGCCAATGTGAGTAATAATGGCGCGGGCCTGCCGGCCCATCTTATTATGGTGTTCAGGCCCATAAGAAAAGGCAAAACGACTTGTTATGGGGTTTAGGGTGCCTTTGGTTGGGCTTTTGCTGCTTTTGCTTTTGTCAAAAGCCAAAAAGCCAACCAAAGGGCTCAAAAGTCACTTCTGCTTTGGGCTAAAAGCAGCTTTTACTCTAGTACAGATTGAGAAGCAGCCCTCTCCCTTGCTTTTAGCTGCTTTTAGGACAAAGAATTACCCACTTGCCACTGGTTATGAAACGAAACGTTATTTCTTCTATTTCTGTTCGCACCTTCCGACGACACCGACGCTCAGCCAGCGGCAGCGGCCCCTGTGCTTCCTCAACACCAGTCCGGCAGCCCGGCGGCGTGACCCTGCGTGTTCCTCTGCTCCGCACGGCGGCACGTCACCAGGCTTCTTCCTCAGCTCCGACAAAGCTTGCGGCCCCTGCTCCTCTCCCTCTCCAGCGCTCCCACAGCCTCTTGTCCGCCCCAGGCGCACCGGCAAGGCCCAGGCATACAGGAGCTCCGCCCATACCTCTGCCGAGGCTCCGAGGCTGGCCGCGCGAGGCCCATGGTTGGATGCAGCTCCGCATCTCAGGCGGCAGCGCGAGAAAAGTAAAAGAACAAATATACAATACAAATACAAGAATTCTGAGTACATATTCGTACTTGCAGGAATTAGTGAACTTAGATTTTTTTCTTTTCAAAATAATCATTTTTAAATTACAAAACAACCATTTACATGCAATAAGTGAATGGAATAATTAGCAATTTGCATTTGCATATAAACCGTTTTCACAGCATACAGTTCCACAGCTGCTCTAACCAAACGACCTTCTGCTTTACCCACAGCTGCTTTCTCACAGTTGCTTTTCCACAGCCCACAGCCTACAGCAGCTTTTCCAAAAGCCACAGCCCAACCAAACACACCCTTAGTCGAGTGGGCTTCCAGCCCATCGCCACTGCAATTGGCCATGCCGCTGAAGACTGCCATCTGACCCCAATGGCATCGTCATCTGCACATACGCTTACGCTGTATACAAAACAGGCTTCCCCTTTCCGTTCAGGACGTGCACACTAGCTGTTCAAGACATCCGGTTATTTGAATTAAGGTGAGATATAGTTAGCTCAAATTTCCAGTTGGGCAATCTACGATGAACTAATAGTACCTACTGCTTGGTTAAAAAGAAAGAAAAGCACGTACGTACGACCTACGCCTGCTAGAGTGTATAGATATATACGATCTGATCTCCAGAGAAATTAAATCTAATCTTGGATTCGTACGTGTCGTGGTAGTGAGGTACTCTTGGTTTGGTAGATTAGGGCATCCTCAATGGTTCTCAAACAGCTAGTTTAGGGCGAATTCTATTGGCTATCAAGACATTCTCAATGACAATTTACAAATAGCTACCTAGATGAGACATAGAAATAAGAAAAAATAAACACTATAGTGGAGAGTTATGTAAGAGAGATATTTGTAGGAGATCATGGTATAGTAGCTATTTATGAGTTGCTAGCTATTTGATCTCTCACCTTGATAGTCAATGAAAGTGTTATTTTTTTATTATTTTCATGGCCCATCTAGCTAGCTATTTACAAATTGTCATTAAAGAAGTCCTGATAGCCAATAAAATTCTCCATAAACTAACTATTTAACAATCATTGGGGGACGTCCTTAAGTATATACAAACCAGCTGCTACTGACAATGAAGCCACATTATCAGTGGTCCGGCAAGTATAATGAAGCCACATCAGCGGGCGAAATGCATGTACATGTCATGATTTTCCTAGCTGGTGGACAGAGAAATGATGAGAGAGAAGAAAACGGGCGATTCGTGAGACGCCGGTGAGAGTGGGCGAAAGCATTAATTGCGACCATTAAAGAATGTGGAGCCCGCTAGCACCAACTTAACAGCTCGTGTGCACTGGACCACGAGACACCGACGAGCTAGCGAAACCATTAAACCTGCTCTAAGACCACTGATGTTGCCATCATGCATGTGTGCCGATCGATGCTAATAATATTGGTTATGTATGCACGTACGGTGGTTGGTAGGTTGGAGGATGAGTGACCGTCCGTTTGACCAGCGGTGCCTACATACTGACCGAGACGAGACGTACAAGTATTAGCCTGCCATGTTCCCACTGCAATGCAACCTGACATGGTATCTGTTCCTAGGCCGCTAGCACCAACAGGGGTGAGGTCACGCTCAAAAATTCATCGGATCCGTCACTGTAATCTGACCCCAAACGCTCCGGATGTGTCGTGCGCATGAGCCTGACAGCTGACGGGTAGTGCCATCCAATGATTCAAGCAGTTCATTCAACTAGCACTTGCAGGATTATACTGAATTTAATTAATTCAACAGTCAACCAACGTGACTTCAAGCTCGGGTCGGGAGTATATACTGAAATTTTAATCACACTGAGGCAATCCAGCCAGAGATCACAACCATAATTCTTGATTTTTCTAGTGAGGTGAGCTAATCCTAGTGTTTTGGGTATAAATTTTCCCTACTAAATGCCTCCTAGTGATATTCTCATGTGCTGTGACTAGTGGTAGTGTTTTATTACTAACTAAAAACACTAGAAAAAGTCTACCATTTTGATAGTGGATGATGCATCCAACAGTTTGTGTCTGTCAGATACAGTACAATAAAAGGTTAGTTTTGGCAAAAAAAAAAAAAAAAAAAGGAAAGAAAAACAACATAGTATCTAGGTCTCACAACCAACGTTCAGATTTATTGTGCGAAAAGTCGTTTCATGGACAGACAAGCCTTATATTTTTTTAGATAAGGGAACAAAGTTCCAGCCTCTACCATTCAAAAATGGTACACAGCTGAGTAACACAATACAAAAAACGCCATTAGGCGAATACAACGCCATGAGGCAAACACACCCAAGTGGAAACAAAACTGAGATCAACTCAACTAGTGAGGTCGAATCCAAAAAGATAGCTCTAAATACCAATACGGTTTGTGGATTTCCAACTGAACTTTGCAAAAACTAGCATGATCAAAGTCTCCCATCTTTTGTATCCTTCATTGAAGAGCGGGCGAACAAGCCTTATAATTAGCTTAGTTGTGATCCCAGCAGGTCATTTTGAACGTGTACATACGGGTTAATTTATTGAGGTACTAGTAGTACTATACTATATATGCCCTTATTTAGTTTCTTCCCAAAAACTTTATACCCATCACATCGAATGTATGGACATATGCATGAAGTATTAAATGTAGACTAAAATTTAACTAATTACACAAATTGCATGTAAATTACGAGAAGAATTTTTAAGCTTAATTAGTCCTTGATTAGACAATATCATGCTACAGTAAACATGCACTAATGACGGATTAATTAGCCTTCATAAGATTAGACAAGGTCGTGCTACAGTAAACATATGCTGATGATGGATGAATTAGCCTTCATAAATTCGTCTCACAGGGCGAGTTCTGTAATTAGTATCCGAACATCTCTTCCGACATCTCATGAAACATCGATGTGACACCCCAAAACTTTATACCATGGAATTTAACGAGGCTTAGGATTTAGGGTTTAATGGTATTTCCTTTCCTCTCCCCTGCATATATTCATGCACTACATATGGCCGTGTCCAGCAGAGCAGTCACATACTCCCTCTGTCCCGTTAAGTTTGTCGCTAGAGCCATTTGTTAGGTGCGTCAGAAATGCAATGAATCTGTACAGCAGGAAGGGAAGAGGTGCATGGCCA
The DNA here is from genome assembly GCA_015847255.1 of Hyparrhenia diplandra. Lineage (NCBI taxonomy): Eukaryota > Viridiplantae > Streptophyta > Magnoliopsida > Poales > Poaceae > Hyparrhenia > Hyparrhenia diplandra. Next base: position 675,496 of record JADLZK010005386.1, read on the forward strand.
CTCAAACGAATCTGGACATTTAATTCACCTACTCCAGCGGCGGTCGGCGTGGGGACAGAGGGAGTAGCGATAGTGATAGTACTAGCGGAATAGGGTGACTTCCACGAAAACTGTGGTTTATCCAAAGCGACACACAACACTAAACACGCGAGCGAACAAATTTAAAGCAAAATTGAGATGAAGGATGGTGTAGTGGGCGTACTAGAGGTGGTTGGGAAGGCTGGCGGGCAAGTGAGAAGAAGCAAGACGGCGGCGATGCGAGACAACCGGGGAGAGTGGTGCCGATAGTGGCCCTGTCGGCGTGGTCACCAAGCAGGTTGATGGCTCCTTCAAGTTATAAATACTTGATGTAGTTCTATCTTTTTTTCGCGATCGGGCCGTTCACCCGTATTTCATTAAGAGGAAGAAAAACCAAATCCAAATACAACAAACTCGATGCCGAGAAGACATCACGGGGAGAAAAACCAACGAAGACCACAACTACAAACTAAAAGCAAGAAAAGCGAGGGGGGGAACCCTCCACCTAACAAACCCAAAGAAAGCGCGCCTATACAAAAGATAACTCAACACCTAGGTAGCTAGTAGTGATCGGAGCCGTAGATGATACACCTCGGCAGCAAAGCATCTGCGCGGAAAGACAACGACCTCGGTGGCAAAGCATCCACCTAACCTCCATGGCGGCCAAGCATCCGCCAAAACACAACCTCGGTGGCAAAGCATCCACGGAACCACGACGGCGGCAAAGCATCCGCCCGAAAAGCACGACTCGAAGACCTCGGTGGCAAAGCATCCACCGGAACCACCACGGCGGCAAAGCATCCGCCCGGAAGCACGACTGAAGTCCCGGTGGCAAAGCATCCACCGGAACCACCCACGGCGGCAAAGTATCCGCCCGGAAGCACGACATGAAGACCTCGGTGGCAAAGCATCCACCGGAACAGGATAACTACGGCTACCACTAACACCAACAAGACAAACCAAAAGGTAAAGAGTAGCATGAAGTGCAAAAGGCGCGATGTGACGGAAGGAGCAGCGAGCAGCGTGAGACCGGCGCGAAGGAGGCAAAGCAACGAGCATCAACGAAGCCTTCGAGGAAGGAACCGACATCGCGGACGCCAACCGTTGTGTGTAGCATCCGGGGATTTTCATCCCACCAAGCTTGCTCCAACCGCCCTCGACAACGGCCGAGCGAGTGAGTGCAAGCAGGAACGATGCGCGCCACCACCCAAACCACCACGGCAGAGCTCGTGGCGCTACCTTGCCGCCGCTAATCACACCACCACGGCGCCGCAGGGGACCAAGGACACCGCCACCGACGACGCCACCACGACGACGCCGACGCCACCACAACACGCCCACCGGCACAACCGGAGGAAGCCGCCCGCCGAACGCCGCCACGCCAGCCCGGCCACGCCGGTGCTAAAGAACTGCCGACGACGTCGGCGTTAAGGACGGCAAAGAAGAACACCCAAGGCCTCCGCCACAAAGAGCCCCGCAGCGGGGCCAACCACCACAGCGGGGTTTGGGGGGTGTGCGCCGGCGATCCAGATCCGGGCCCGGGGCCTAAGCCCGGCCAGCCGCCACCATTGCCGGCCGAGGGGCGGGAGAGCCGCCGGCTCCCCGAGGGAGGCACCGGGGCACCCGGGCGGAGGGGGGTGGCGGCGGGCGCGCCTTCCGCCAGACCCCGCGACGGACGGCGCCGGGCCTGGGACGGCAGCCCGGGATTCCCGGGCCGCGCAGGCGCCGGCCCGGGCGCGCCCCGCCATGGACCGAGATCCAGGGGAGCACGAGAGAGGCGGGGGGCGGCGGCGGGGAGCCGCCCACGCCGGCAAGCCGGTGCCCGTGCCCCGACGCCCCGACGCCGCCGCGAGGGGACGCGGACCTCCGGATCGGGCAGTCCGCCACCAGATCCAAGGCGCCAGATGACCGGGCGGCGGGGAGGACGTCGCCGGCCGCCGGGTTGCCGGAGTGGAAGGTTGGAGGGAGAGGAGCGGAGGGGAGGGGGGAGGAGGTGGGTGGACGCGCGCGCCGAGGCTCCTTGTGGAACCGCCGCCGCTGGCCGCCGTCGCCACGGTGAGGATGGGCGGCGACGGCGGCGCGGAGGCACGCCGGAGGGGGAAGTGGTGGTGGCCGCCGCCCCCGAAGTCGCCGTGGGGCGCCGAGCCGTGTTTTCAAATCCCACCGGCCCGAGTTCTCTTGTTTGTCCGATGTAGTTCTATCCGTAGTTGATTACTACGTGGTCATCGTTCTAGTTAAATTAGCTTTAGCCATTCCTTGATTTTCTTTCTCACTATGACTATAAACTATATATATTCAGTTAGCCTGCCCATGTTTTTTAGTTTCTATATCTATATCTATCTATTCTATTCTTTCTATGATATAAAAGAGCAAAGAAATTATAAAATATCATCTACCCAAATTGTAAAATATCATCTACCCAAATAATTTATACCCATCTAGTATTTGAACCGTTGATGGCTTCATCTCATTTAATCCGATGATTCCTGTTAATCTGATGGTGGGCCCGTAGTAAGAGCTTACGCGTAAAATCTTGTACGTTAGTTGTTTAGTCCTGTTTTTTTTACACCCAAAGTTCAACGCCATTTCGTTGTCGTCTGCGGTGTCGAAGGCCGCCGCTGACCACCCCTGCCCCGGATGGACCCCGTGGTGTCGGCCGAGTGGCTACACGCCAACCTCAAGGACCCTGACGTCAACGGACGCCGCCAGTGTCGATCCCACACGTGCTGCCGCAGACTGAGCCTGTGGTGCAGCCGCCGCCGCCTCCTTTCTCCGCTTGGCCATTCGCGTGCCGCCGCTCTGCAATCCACTGCGATCCACCACGCCACCACGGACACTCGCTCTTCGAAGATCGGTCACACACGTGTCTGGGTGCACTTGTGGACAGAGGTGTGAACAACCTGTAAGGGCTTCTCCAATGGCAAAGGAGAAGCGACTCATAGGATGACGTGGAGAGTGGACGAGTCGACTCAACGATTAGTGTAAACGAATCAACCTAGAAAAAGAGATGAATCGATTCACATCTTGGGGTCGACTCTTGAGGAATAAAAAATGAATTTAGCCCCAGTAGAGTTTGTCACGGTGCGGTGTGCAGCCAATCAAGACCGGCAGGTGTCTAATTCTTTAATCTTTCTCGAGGGGCCATGGCACTGTTTTGTGGGGCCTTGACACTGTTCATCCATGAGTCGACTCCTGCATTTTTGACATGGCTGCCTCTCTGGTGAATGAACCCCGGGCAACCCGACCCGCACGCGCGCCCCAGGCGGCCAGGCCCCCCTTGCTTCGGCCTGGCCGTTGTGCCTTCTCCTCTATATAAGCGCTGCTCCTGTCGGCCTCCCGTCATGTGCCACTGCACACTGGCTAATGTGTCAATGCCCCCACCTTCCTCTGGTCTTGGCAAAAGCGGGAAAAAAGTAACAGTTAGCTTGGACGTGCTAGCTGCTTGGCATGGCTTCTCCGGCGCTGGCAGACGGTGCTGTGTATGCCACCAATGGTGGCCTCACTGATCCACTTCTAGTGAGCGCGAACGGCCACGGTGCCGTTGCCACGCCGAGGAAGGCTGGTCACGGTGCCAAAGGCAAGTACTGGGTGGCCTCTGACGAGGCTGAGAGGCGGGCTGCCATGGAGTCCGGCGGTGAGGACGGCCGCGCGCTGCTATTCCGGAAGTACAAGGTCAAAGGCGCCCTCCTGCACCCCTACAGGTAAAGGCTCATCTGCAAAATCGAATGTGCATGGCATGATTAGTAAGAGATTGGCAATGCTATGGTACACTCTTTACCTACTAGGAAGTAATAACTCAAATGAATCCCAGCTGTTGATTTTTTTAATTTTATAAATATAAGTGAAATAAATAAATATAATTTAAGAAAGAAGAAAAATATCTCCGAATCCCGTAATCATAGGAGAATACAGAAATGGGCGAGCCCTTGCTTCTTTGTTCGCGCGAACCAACGCTCGTGCAGTGGTCGAGTGGCCTGGTCGACCGGGCAAGACACCGTGCATCAACTGTTATGTGTGCGATTAAAAAGTGTCTTACACTTGGATATGTATAAGAAAAGATTGGTAACATACAGTTACGAAAAAATCACACACATGAAAAAAAAAAATATGGATAAGCTTAACACACTAACTAACAGGAGGTACACGTTCATGCATGTGCGTCAAACATATATGAAAAAAATGAGCTAACACGACACTGTTTGCAGTTTGCTAATAAAGAGGTGTTTACGTGTAAAAAGGCTTATATATTAGTTAAAATACATTACCAAATAAAAAGATTTACCACGATCACACATGCATCAATTAGAGTAAAAAAGATTTTTATATCTAAAACTTTCCTTATTTATCATATATTCCAAAATTAAAAATTAAATAAAGATCTATTTCACATATTACCTTTTAAGAAGTAAGACATAATTTGAACCGTTTGATCTAAATAAATGAAGGGTTCACAGTCATTTGGGAGTACTACAGCAAAGCCCGTACATATATGCTAAACGCGCATTTCTAGTTGCTTGTTAGACTTTGCCTGCTTAGATCTTACTGGCTTAATAAATTTGCCAGCAAATTTTTCTTTTAGTGGACAACCGTTGACGTGAGACTCCACCGGGGGCTGATCATCTTGCAGGCACTAATATAGTAATATGGATTGCCTAAGAGATGAAAGGATCTTGCAGGAGGATTGCAATTTCTTATTCTGGTCACATACTCACACGAGAGCATAGCTTGCATTTCTATGGCTTGAGACCTGACATGTTTTCATGTTACTTCAGGTTGCTAATCATCATCCGATTAATCGCTGTCGTCGTCTTCTTCACATGGCGCATCAGGCACAACAAATCTGATATCATGTGGTTTTGGACAATGTCCATCGTCGGCGATGTTTGGTTCGGCTTCTCGTGGCTCCTCAACCAACTCCCAAAGTTCAACCCCGTCAAGACCATTCCAGACATCGCTGCCCTCAAGTGGCACTTTGACTTCCGTGATGGCACCTCTAGGCTCCCCGGCATTGACGTTTTCGTCACCACTGCCGACCCCATTGACGAACCCATACTCTATACCATGAACAGTGTCCTCTCCATCCTTGCTGTTGACTACCCAGTCGACAGGCTTGCCTGCTATCTCTCAGATGATAGTGGGGCATTGATTCTCTACGAGGCATTGGTCGAGGTTAGAAAGTTCGCACCTCTGTGGGTTCCATTCTGCCGCAAGTACTCCATTGAGCCAAGGGCACCAGAAAGCTATTTTGAGCATGTGATGCCACCGCAGGCTGGAAGGGTGACACAGGAGTTCTTGAATGATTATCGGGTGGTGCAAATGGAGTATGACGAATTCAAGGTGCGCTTGGACAGCCTCCCTGAAACCATCCGCATGAGATCTGATGTTTACAACAGCATGAGAGCTGTAGAAGGAGATCAAAAGGCAACTTGGATGGCAAATGGGACGCAGTGGCCAGGCACATGGATTGATCCAACAGAAAACCATAGAAAAGGACACCATGCTCCAATTGCCAAGGTACTAAAGTCCAGATTGGTAGTTCTTAAAATTCTGAAATTGAGACACTCATGCAATCCACTTCTTGCAGAATTTTAGTTCAGGAATATTTATTCTTTGCATAATGTCGCTTGTTACAGTAATGTCACTGTCACCACTTATGGTTTCATTCCTTCTTTAACAGGTTGTGCTGGACCATCCAATCCGTGGACAACATCACGGTTCACAACCCATTACTGAAAGCAATCCCAGGAATGGCACCACTGATGAGTGCCTCCCAATGCTTGTTTATGTCTCTCGTGAGAAGAACCCAAGTTATGACCATAATAAGAAGGCAGGTGCCCTGAATGCACAACTGCGGGCCTCTGCTCTCCTCTCTAATGCCCAACTTATCATCAACTTTGACTGCGACCACTACATCAACAATTCTCAAGCCCTAAGCTCGGCTGTGTGCTTCATGCTAGATCAACGGGATGGTGATAACACCGCATTTGTTCAGTTCCCACAGCGCTTCGACAATGTTGACCCCACGGACCGCTATGGTAACCACAATCGTGTCTTCTTTGATGGGACCATGCTTGCCCTTAATGGTTTGCAAGGACCCTCATACCTCGGCACTGGTTGCATGTTCCGTCGCTTAGCACTCTATGGTATTGACCCACCCCACTTTAGAGCAGAAAACATCATAGCCAACGCAAGCAGGTTTGGCAACTCCACAATCTTTCTAGACTCAGTGTCAAAAGCCTTGGAAAATGACAGGTCAAACACACCACCGTCAATTGATGACACATTCCTTGCTGAGTTAGAGAGGGTTGTGACATGTTCTTATGACAGAGGTACTGACTGGGGCAAGGATGTAGGGTACATCTATGACATAGCCACTGAAGATATAGTAACAGGATTTCGCATCCATGGGCAGGGGTGGCGCTCTATGTACTGCACAATGGAGGATGATGCGTTCTGTGGCGTTGCACCAATCAACCTAACTGAACGCCTCCATCAAATTGTGCGTTGGTCTGGTGGGTCTTTAGAGATGTTCTTCTCCCACAACAACCCATTCATCGGTGGTCGCCGGATTCAACCCCTTCAGCGTGTCTCCTACCTCAACATGACAGTCTACCCAGTCACATCAGTCTTCATCCTAATCTGTGCTCTAAGCCCAGTGATGTGGCTTATCCCTGATGAAGTACACATCCAGAAACCATTCACTAGGTATGTTGTGTACCTTCTCATAATCATCGTGATGATTCACATGGTTGGCTGGCTTGAGATAAAATGGGCGGGAGTCACATGGCTGGACTATTGGCGCAATGAGCAGTTCTTTGTGATCGGCTCGACGAGTGCATACCCGATGGCAGTGCTGCACATGGCAGTGAACCTCCTCACAAAGAAGGGCATACACTTCAGGGTCACTTCCAAGCAAACAGCCGTGGATGACAATGACAAGTTTGCCGACTTGTATGATTTTCGATGGGTACCAATGCTCATCCCAACAATGGCAGTTCTGATCTGCAATGTTGGTGCCATTGGTGTAGCCCTCGGCAAAACAATGGTATACATTGGATCATGGACAGCGGCGAAGAAGGTGCATGCAGCACTGGGTCTGCTGTTCAACATATGGATCATGTTTCACCTCTACCCATTTGCACTAGCGATCATGGGGCGGTGGGCAAGGAGGCCAATCATCCTTGTAGTCTTGCTACCGGTTGTTTTTCTACTTGTTGCCCTGTTGTATGTAGGTCTCCATATCTTACTTGCTGGTGTAACTCCATTCTAGGTGGTATAGAAGACATTGTAATTTCTTGTGTAGTTACCAAGGAACCAAATATGTTCCTTTGTATCAAATAAACATTGTATTCTTACATCATAATAATACAGATTAATCCTAATTAAATTCACGCCATTTGGATTTTGGCCCCGTACAACTCATTTCAACAGTGCAACATTGTCTACAGGGTAAAAGTACAATTTCACTATTGATGGTAGGGTTATTGGTGTTATGATTTAATTCTCTTACCACTAATGACTTCTGATACGATTGGAAATGAATAATATTTCTTCCCTACTAGTTATAGTATTCAGCTTTTAAGGATTGCGAACACAAGGTTGGTACATGCCCTCATGGTTCAATTTTGTGAAAAGTGATTGTCAACGAGCTATCGCCTCGGATTGACTTTGGTGACTAATCATTGATTGAATGGGGTGTGCAACATATCTCTTGGCTTGTGGTGCGCAAGTGTGGAGCTCGAGAGGCGGTGGTCGGCGGTGAAGGTGAAGGTCGGGGAGGTGCGCTAGGCGCCTTGCGTGCGTACAAAGCAGTGCTAGCCCAGCCCATCGGGCTCCGTCCGTTCTGTGTCGCTGCAACAGCGGTGCAGTTTGGTGGTTTGGAGATACGCTACTCGCGGGCGGTTTGGTGGTTTGGGCCTAAAACCATAGGCGAACGGTTTTCGGGTTTGGGCCTCGAAACCCAGGTGTGGTTCCAGCGGAATCGGAGGCGGCACATGGTGTCATCGTGAGGTTTACGTCGAGGTGAAGCTAAGTCATGAAAGACGTCATGGCCATTGGATCAACGAATCTCGAGTTGGACCATAATGCCCCTCGAGTAGGTTGTTCGCTCTAAAATATGTAGGGGCAAATTGAAAATGTGTAATAGGTTGAAAAATGTATGGGCTGAAAAAAAAAATATGGGCTGAATTGTGTGGGCTGGAAAAATTATGTGGGCTGCAATCATAAAAATGTATGAGCCAAAAAAATATAAAACCAAATAATGGTCAGGAAGAAACATGCCAAATAATGTTTGTGGCCCATGAAGAGGCTGCCTGGTACGTGGGCTTTAGGGGACCAAAATTCATTTCGTGATTTTTCTACCATGTTAGTGCCATGTCAGTTTTTGATCCTACGTGGCATTTGGCCATGTGGCCCTAGTATTTTGTGACAACAAACCAATATCATAAACCCCTGTGACACTAAAATCCAATGTCATATATTTGTGATATGAAATATACATACGTCATAAACCCCTATGACACTAAAATCCAATGTCATATATTTGTGATATGAAATATACATACGTCATATAATAAATTTGTGACGCGGGTTTTTTGACATTCGGATTTTTGTCAACTGAATGTCACAAATCTTAAAATGTGACATGAATTCCATATATTATGACACAAATGAAATGTGAATAAATGGCACATTTCTAGTCGTACATCCTAACTAATGTTGTTTTGGTGACAGCAGGAAGAAGTTGACATATCAACTACCACATGTTGGTAATATACGAACAAGAATCAAAGTCTTGGGCATTCATACTAGACACAGACACCTCTGAGTTAAGGAAAAGTCATCGGCGGATCAATTCTTAGCACATCTACAGCGATACTACCCAAATGGCCTCCTATCTCCAATTTGGGTAGTGGAGGCCAAAAACTCAGCTTCAGCGAGGCACCCTACTAGGCCTTCCAAATTTGTTGGCCTTCTATATTTCTCCTCTCACCACCATTCCTGTTGGCCCCCTATTCCGCTACCCAAATCCTGGTCCGCTCGTTTCCTCCCTCGCTCGACTCCACCCAGCACCCATGGCCTCCATCCGTAGCTTCCATCGCCCAACAGGAGCTTCTCCATGGCTATCGGCATTCGCCCTAGCTGGAGGCTGCGTGGCCATCCCTGGTGTAGGAGGCGGGCGTTGCCATCCTCGCAGCGGCGTCCTCGACGGGCTGTTCCCCGTGCAGCAGCGCACGGTGCACAATTAGCCTCTCCCGGCGCGCGCGGGCGGTCCTTCCCCTGGCACTGGCGGGACCTCCCTGCCGGTTGCGGTGCACCTCATCCTCAGCCACACCGGTGGCGGTGCGCTGGCCCCCTTCCCTGCTGGTGGCGGTGCAGTCCTTCCCTGCCTCTGACTATGGCCGAGTTTTTCAATGGCGACAAGTGAACGAAGAGGATGACATGTGGGTCTCGTATACAATTCTCTGCTAGGATGGATTTGAAAAGCTTGTTTTGGGTAGTGTTGCTGAAGAAAGTAATAAAAAAATGAGTAGTATTAAAATATTTGGCTACCCAAATAGACAAATAAGGGGTCTGATTTGGATAGTATTGCTGTAAATGCTCTTATGATTCTTTCAATCAGGAGTTGTGTTGTTATTGTCCTATGGCATAGGAGCTACGAATAGGAACGCTGAACACTGATCCTATTTCTCACGAATCGACTTAAGTACACGGAGGTGCAGGTAGCGGCTATAACTGAAAGCAGCCAGAGTGCTCTTAGGATGCTTTGAATCGGTAGTTGCGTTGGTATTGTCATACGGCATAGGAGCTACGAAAATGAACACTGAACACAGATCCTATTTCTCAGGGACCGACACTACAACAGGAATGTTTTGTAGGGGCGGCTGGCGATGGTTTGTAAGAGCGGCTCAGCCAGCCGCATCTGCCAGAGCGTTTCTACAAATTCTCTATTTGTAGGGGCATGTTCCTGAAAATCCTTTTTCACCTAGTGCGACTTTATTACACGGAGGCGCAGGTGCTGGCTGTAACCCAAAGCACACTACAGGAAACTGAGCCTTCGCCGACGGTACAGTGTAATTGCCGAGAGCCCCAGCAAACGGCTCTCGGCAAATATTATCTTCGCCGACGGTCGCTCTCGCCAACACAAAACCCTTGGCGAAGGCTCCTTCGCCGAGCACACAATGCTCGGAGAAGCAGCACCCTCGGCAAAGCTGCTCTTTGCCGACCATCAACTGTCGGCGGCGTGTGTTCTCGGCACAGACATATCGCCCAAAGTGACGCCGCCGACACGTTTACTTTGCCGACGGCGGCGTTCGCCCTCGGCAAAGCATGCGCTATTTGCCGAGGGCAGCGCCTACGAGCTCGGCGTAGTTTTTTTTTTTGCACACCATAAAACGGCGCCACGTGTCCCCACGCTTTGCCGAGCACTCAAGCTTTCGCTGAGAGGCAAGGACCCGGTGCTCGGCAAACCTGAGCTTTGCCGAGAGCCCATTACCCAGCTCTTGGCAAAGCAATAATTTTTTTTTTGATTTTGCCATCACAACTTTTTTCTGTAGCTTCGCTAAAGTACATGGAGCTCGTTGTTCAAGTTTGCAATTTTTTCAAACTTTTACTATATTTCATGAATTTTCATGTATTATTTGAATTTCTTTTCAAAACTCAAATTTGAAGCGCAAGTGACTCGAATAATGGATCTAAATGATTGGAAAAATGATATACATGCTTGTGAGTCTATCTTGAGGCCTCATCCATAGCCAGACACCAAAATTCGAACATCTTGTGCGCGAAACACGTCGACTCACTTGCGGGTGAATTGTTTTTAAATTCTATAAAAAGCAAACGAAGTTGAAAAATCATGAAATTTGACGAGTTGTCCTTATATCGCATGTGTACACTATGAAAAAAAATTGAGAAGATTTCATGCACGGTTGCATCTCGGATAGCACCAGGCCGGACATCCCGAACATGTGATAATAGAAACTCACATGGAGATGTCCCGGGAATAAGATGGGTGTGTTTATAGAGCCTGTGATTGATGAATTGATCAAGGCTTGGGAGGAAGGCGTATGGACATATGACCGAGCTACAAAGATAGCCTTCAAAATGCACGTTTGGTACCGTACTCAATTCATGACTTTTTGGCGTATGGGTTGTTCTCAGCCTGGTGTGTTCATGGAAAGTTCCCCTGCCCAATATGCAAGGAACGTGTGAGGTTCATCTGGTTGCCGAAGGGTGGTAAGTATTCGTCGTTCGACCAACATCGTCAATTTACCATCCGTTCAGACAAGACACGATAAACTTTAGAAAAGGAGTCGTAGTAATGAGAACCTCCACCGCAGATAAAGACTGGTGCCGAGGTTCGTGCTTAGCTAGATGCTCTGGTGGCCAATAGACAAGGTGGTGGTTTTGTGGGATATGGTGAGCAGCATATGTGGACTCATAAGTCGGGATTGGAGAGGCTCCCGTATCATGATGACCTTCTTGTGCCATATCACATTGACATGATGCACACTGAGAAGAATATCGCCGAAGGACTTTTTTGCACACTCATGGACACTGATAAGTTTAAGGACAATCCTAAGGCTAGAGTGGACCTGGCAACACTATGCGATAGACCAAATCAAGAGATGAGGCCTCCCGCAGGCGGCAAGAGATGGCGAAGGCCCAATGTTGATTTCGTCTTGTCCATCGAAATAAGGAGGGAGGTACTTAAATGGATGAAGACACTAAGGTTTCTAGATGGGTATGCACATAATGTGAAGAGGGGAGTCAATTTAACTACTCTGCGAGTCAATGGGATGAAGAGTCATGACTATCACGTATGGATTGAGTGGTGCTTCCCACGATGGTTTGAGGCTTTGTCCCCGAGAATGTATGGCTAGTCTTTGGCAGAGTTGAGTTATTTCTTACGCGGTTTGTGCGAAAGGCGATCTCTCGGCACCGTCAGTAACAGTTGGAAAAGGCGGCACTTTTGTGTGTTACTCGTAAGTTAGAGAAAATCTTCCCACCCCGGATTCTTCTTGCCGATGCAAGCATATAATTGTGCACCTCCCATATGAGGTACGTATGGGGGCAGTCAGTGATACCATTGGTGCTACCCAATCGAGAGAACTCTAAAGAATGTACGCAAAAAATGTAGGAATAAAGCCAAAATCGAGCCTTTAGTTGCGAGGCATACGTTGTGGAGGAGGTGTCAAACTTCACGAAAAAAATACTATCTGAGAGAACCTTCCTAGCGTGCATGATCAAGCCCCTCATTACAATGTTGGCGAAAATCAATCAAGCTCGGCCTTTTCAAGGTCAATTCGAAGCGCCCGGTGCATCTACCACTAAGCGGTTGAGCAATGTAGAGTGGCATAGTATCATGCTATATGTGCCGACCAACTCGCTTTGAGGTGGATCCATACAAACGTGAATTCATTCGTGAGTCTTGGCCTGAATCGAGGGTTCGAGCCACGAAATTGATACCCTTCTTTCACAAGGTGCTGGACCACGAGCCCCGATTTCATTTCGTGGTTCAAGAGAAAGGTAATTTCAATTCTTGTTGGTACATTTCAAGTTGGTCTTGCGTTTCAATCAATATTATAACGCTCTATCCACGTTGAAACTTGTAGGCCCAAAGCGACGCTCTATCTGTGGTGAGTTGATTGCTGTTGCGGGCGGCTGTGATTTAAGGGTTAGGTCATTTACCGCTTATGATGTGAATGGATATCGTTTCCACACGACAAGCTACGAACGAGTCGACCCAATCGAAGTACCACAAACAATGGGCGTGCTTACGGTCGATATTAATGGGAACAAATACCATGGCGAGTCCAAGAAATATACGAGCTTTCATTTTATGGCGCCCCACATCTTAAACCCTGTGATATTCAAATGTCGTTGGTTCGATCCTCGAAAAAACTAAACGTAACCCGGCAATTGGGCTAGTCGAAGTTCGACCGGATTACGCGGTATCCACGAGCCGATGTCAACATTGCAGCTCAACAAAGCCGTGCAGGTTTATTTACCGCATACGCACGCCAAAGCAAAAGATTATCTTAAGGGTTTGGAGGTTGTGCAAAAGGTAGCGCCGCATGGTAAACTACCTGTCCCAAACGATGAAGATTATAACTTGATCAACCCAAACACATATGAGGGAGAGTTATATCAAGAAGAGGGCTACCGGGGAGTTTTGTGATAGACCTAACTGCAGATATAGGAATGGAAGTAGGCGATGAAATGGTGATGGCGGCGGCGGCGGCGTTGAGGTGTTCAATTTGAAGGACTTAGAAATGCTAGAGAGATTGGGCACGGACAATGAAGACAACAATCCTCCCTTGATTCTCTTCGTTATTTGGACAATGTTGACAAGTGATGACGAGCTAACAAACGTACCGGTGACAATGTAGACGATGATCCCGATTACTTCTAAAACATGTAATACTATGTTATTTTGTTTATATTGTAATTATGTCTTATTTATAGTTTGATTACAATGCATCTAGTTCTAATTATGCCTTGTTTATATTTTGATTACAGGTGATTGAAGAAAGATGGCGCAGCACCCGTCGAGGAGGTCGGCGGGTAGGGGAGGACCCGGAGAGGACGAGGACCGGCGTCGCCTGCCCTTGTCCACCTTTTACAGCCCGAAACGGTGGCGGACCAGGGGAGGGATCGCACTGGGGAGGGCTAGGAGGCTCGGCGTCCGTCGTGCCGGGAGGGACCCGTCTCCCACGCCGTTGCGAGAGGGACCGAGGAGGAGGAGGACGACGACGAAGCTGGTGGTGAGACGCCCGGCGGGGTGACCAGCAGGCCACACCGGGCGGGGGCGATGACGACGACGACGGGAGGAGGACGATGGTGGCCCAAACGCCTCAGTGCGGGTTCGAACGCAGGGCGGCGGCAAAGACGGCGAAGGTCTACTTGCGAGGCCCCTCACGACTCCCTCGGCCTCCGTTCCTTCACAACCGCCCGTGATTCGCCCCAAGGGACAAGGTAAGTAGATTTAGATGCCTACTTCATTTACACTTTCGAAAGTGAAACTAATATTATGTCTTCATTGTGCAGAACCGGATCATTGTGTCGGGCGGTGACTCACGCAAACCCGCCGGCATTGTCGGGTTGTTGCTTGTGCAAAGACTACTACCACTGGCATTGTCATGTACCATGGGCGAACAGGGCCGGCCAAGCTGGCTGGGGAGCCTACTACCGGGGAGAAGACCCGGTCTGCACCCACAAGGCGAGAGCGGGTGCTCAAGGAGTTTTGGGTAACTCACCCCGCACAAAGCCTTTTCTCAATACATGGCATTCTTGAAAATCATATCTAGAAACATTGAATTTGATATCGTATTTGTATGCAGAACTTCTTCCAATGCGAGGAAGGAATGGAGGCTGCAGCTGCAAGAACGCTTGAGAACGCCTACAAAAAATGTGTCACCGACATGATTCACGAGGTGAAGCACCAGGCCATCATAACCTACTATGCGACGGTCTTTGGGTAGGAGGGTAACAAAGGATGAAGCATGGGTGATGATGTTGACCCGTGAACAGTTCATAGAGGTACAGGAACAACACTAAGCGGTGCTCGTTTTGAGATTAAATATATTTATTGTGATCTTCTAATCTGACATTTTTTCATGAGGTGTAGATGATTCCCTATTGGTTGCGCGCCCATGGCCCTTCTTTGGGAGCAGATCGTGGACAAGTGATTCATGGAGGGGCGGCAAAGGACGCACGAGGCTGCACGGGAACGGCGTTTGGTGATGCAAGGTCCAGCACACCACCAAGGCAGCGGAGCCTTCCGGAGTACAAAAAATTATGGGTACGCGCTTTTCTTTTGTCAGGCTCAATCTTCTTTTATCGCCGGTCCAGCACACTAATCCTCTTCCTTTGTTTCTCGCAGCTGCAGGCGCATCCCGGCCAGGACTGCAATGACTGGCAGGCCTTCTGCATGTCGCACAAGGGCAAGGCGACGTCTGCCGTTTCCTACGACATGAACGACCCACCCAAGGTGTACAACAACCCCGGTGTAGGCACCGGATTGCTGAGTACACGGCGGCGGCTCGGCAGAAATATGGGGAAGATTACGATCAGGGTGCCCATGACATTATCTGACGCACATCGTCATGAGCATTGGAGGAGGGAAGAAGCACGGGAGGCTATATATTGGCGACGGCATCATCGACAACTCCGGCCTCGTGACTAGCCGACGTCCGAGCACGGGAGGGTGGACATGGACCCACCGATACACTGTCGACCGAGCATGGCGATGGGCCATTTCGGCGCCCTTGAGGTTTGCATTACTCGACGTACATTCGTCTTTACACGCCTAATAACGTTTGCATTACTAAAATGACGACGGCTAAATGTTGTAGGCTCAGGTAGAAGAGGAAAGGCGGCTACGTCCGAGCAAGCCCAGCAGCTAGCGAGAGGAAAGGAGGCGCCGTGAGGAGGTGCAGGCCACGCAGGCGGCAATGGCGGCCAAGTTCGAGGAACTTACTAGGTTCCTTTCCACGATAGGGTGGTTTGACTCGCCACCTGGGCTCCTAGCTCGGTCGCTCCTGACTGTTTCGCACTCGGCTGTTCTGGGTACTCATGTGAGTATGATAGCAAAGAGTTTCGTTTTCATTTTCATGTATCAAGTAATCATGTCTAACACTTGCAACCTTGTCTTCTTTGCGCAGCCTGCATCGACGGGTTCGAATCGGCCCGGCTCGTGTGGTGAGCAAGTCTTCCGTCGCCGACGACTCAAGTATCAACCTTTCCCACCCTTCCCGCCTCAAGAATGAACTTGTGGACTTGTGTACTAGTTAGACTTGTGGACTTGTATGCGGACAATTTGTGGACTTGATGTAGTGTAGTGATGCACTTGTGGACTTGATCTAGTGATGCTACATGTTTAATATATGTGTTACGTGATATATCGATGTGTTTTTATGCGCCCGATGTATGGAATGTGATATATATGTGTTTTGTAATTGAATGGATGTGATATATATTATATATGTGTTTGTTTGTCAAGGTGGAAAAAAAAAAAAAAGACAATTTTTATACACTACACCACAACCCTTAATCGGCAACTAAGCTGCAGTTGATAAAAATTTTAATTTGCGTTGGACGGTCGGTTGTTAAATGTTTCCCACGGATTGTCGGTTGCTAAAACCGAATACTGCGATGGATTGTCGGTTGCTAAAAGTATTTTGGTTTTGCGTTGCCATCGCTATATATGATTAATAGAATCAGACCGTCCGTCGCTATACAATTTTTTCCAATGGCGCCATGTTTTTGGGCCGTTTCCCATCAAAATTTTGGCCCAAAATGAGCTAAACCCTACGTCGCCCGCCAAGGGATACACAGCCACTCCCGTTCCATTCACATCGCCGCCTCCACCTTTGCTCCTCGCTGCCCGCCGCCTCCATGCAGCGCCGCTTGCAAGCGCCCGCCCCGCCCCCACCGGCCACCTGCCCCAGATGGCTGCCTCGCCGCTCGGCCGCTCGCCCTCGACTATCGGCTCAGCGTTGTCGCCCCAGGACGCATCTTCCCCAGCCACTTTCGCCTAGCGGCGCGTCTCCTACCCTAGATCTATCGTCGCCCTATCCCCCCCTGTTCCTGCCCATGGCGTCTCGGGCGAGCGCCCCACTATCGAAGTCGGCAACAGTGGATTTGGAGGAGCCCGCCACCCATTCACGGTCCTCCACCTCCTCTGCGATGACCGAGACTGGAAGAGGGAAGGAGATCCGAGAGGGAAGACCACCTGCGCCACTGCTGGTGCCGCCCGGTGAGGTACGTCGTGACTGCTTCCCCCTTAGGTCGTGGGCTCGGGGCTTAGGGTCGAGATCTCTTGCAAATTGTAAAATGGGTCTCCTTGTTGTGGTCTTCCCGTAGGATGTGGACTCAATATGTGCAAAAAAATATTGCTTAGTTATCCACCGTACCATCACCAAAGCACGCATTTCTGTTCTGTGCTTCCATCTTTTATTAATTTCCTTCAGCAAGTGTAGCAAGTGTACTAAGGATTGATCTGATATTCCCAATAAACTTGGATGTAGCTACTAACTAACTGATGGAACATTTTATTGTCTTGTCTGACAAACAATCAAAATGCTTGTTTGATCTATCACTGCTCTGTTGTCTTGTCTGACATTACGACTTAACTGCCAGTTCATACATTTGAAGAAAAGAATGAAGGGCCCTCTGTTCTTTATACTGAATTTTGCCAATCCATTCCATACAGGATCTGCCTTTATGTTTATACAGGATCTGCATTTGTGTCTGTCAACAAGTATCACCAAAGCAGGCATATTCATACACTGATGGACTGTGTGACGTTGCCGGCAATTTACCCATGGTATATGTATTATCTGTGTGAATGTGTTGTGTAATCTCTTCATATCAAATCTTTAGCTCTATTGTGATGCAAAACATGCAGTCCTTTTAATCATTTGTAATACAATATTAATTTTATTATCAATCTGTGTTTGTGTTGCTGATGTAGCACATTTAGGAATGGTGGCTATGGTTCTATTAGTGGGCTCATGAACTGCTCTGAAATTACTCTGAATATGCAAGTGTCCCTAGTGAAACAGTTAGATGAAAGTTAAACGTCTTTATCTTTGTGACTGCATTAAGTTACTAGATGTACATCTCTCAATATTTTTTGTGATACCTTGTGGCTTTTTTTCAAGCTACTGGAATATGATAGGTTTAAATTAATGTGTAGTAGTGTTTTTCAAGCAGACCTACTGGTGTTTTTTTCAAGCAGTAGTGTTTTTCCCTCACGATGAAACATGTACTGCTGCCTGCTGCTGTGTGCATGGTTCTTCTAAACTAAAAATGATATTTTTCATTTATTTCTCCCTGTTGATATCACACTGCATATACATGAATCATGTCATTTCTTTCAAGTATTAAGTGACAAGTGCATATAAGCTAGGCTGTTGTTGCTTAATGTTTGACTGGGGCAATACATGAATTCTAGTGACAGAAGTTTGACACTCTTTTTTTTCTTCTATTATTGGTAAAGCTTTTAGGCTCGTGTTTGACTGGGGCAATCACCGGAGGCTGCTAGTTCAGAAGGTGACATGAAGTTCTAGCATGATTCGAAATATGTGCTAGATTAAGTTATCTAAATATATTGGTTATGCACTTGTGCTCAATACTAACAAACAGGGGGGTGTCTCTTCTGAACATTGCAGGCTGATTGTTCAGATATGGTGCAGCACACTGCTGCTGATTTTATTATTTCTCTACGGGTAGAACCCTAACCTCTTTAAATGTTTTGTTTAAGCTAAATGACTAAATCAGTTATAGGTTGTAAGTTAGTTGGGGTCAAATAAGAGTGAACAATTCCCATACTTGTGCCTAACAGTAGAATCGACACCCTACACCCAGTCACATAGAGATACAGGCAACCAATTTTTGTTTCTGGAAATTGAGATATACCAAATCGAACAACACTTAAACTGCAGTTATTATTTGTGTAGTATCTTGCTACTGCCGTTCTATGCTATAAAGAAGCTACATGGCCAGGGTTCTTCTAAATGAGATAAGAGTGTCATAGTTCAATGTCTTTAGTTGTTTCATGTCATAGGCTTCCATATTGTAACAAGAGGCAACAGACTAGCCTTTTGCCACAACTTGGGATGTAGATCACAGTACCAAAATGCTCATACGTTACCTATTTTCATGTTAGAGGTCTGGAGGAGTTACCCCTGGACTTCTTTTTTTTGAAGGAAGAGCTGCCCCTGGACTGTGGTGAGGTTCTCACTATGTGCTTTGAGAGTTTAGAAAGCTGGAAGCCCCACTGTCTAATCAAACCTATCTAACCTATTCATGCTCTCTATTTTGTAGGAGGTCCCAGAGGGCGGACGAACAACTCCCCAGCTAAAGTTGACAAGGAACTCCTACCTTCTACTGATTCTATAATTGCATAGCATGTCATGTTTTGAGGTTTGATTTACAGGCTCTGCCAATCAACTTTTAATGAAGAAATGATTCTATGCTGATTATGCTAGGCAATTTTGAACTAGGTCATGTAATCACAAAATTTGCAAAGATAGAGGCATTCCCGAGATCGCACATACTTAGTCTCAATGTTTCATGGTCCCATGATGACCATCCTGTACTGAAGTAATACCTTTGAACACTTCACATGATATGACCTACTTAAATAGATTATTTGCTTTCTGCCAGATTATGGTGATCTGAGGTAACTATGTTGTGCCTTTTGAAAGAAACACACTTATACATTGGTGTGCCTTTTGTACATAAAGTTGTGCTCCTCACATAAAAGTAATCTCTATTAACTAAGAATGTTGTGTACTGTGAAGTATGTGATGCAGGTATGCATTCAACAGGGACGTGGTGTCTTATGGCCTAGCAGATATAATCCTAACTCCTCCAGCTCAAAGTACCGAGTTCAGATGGTCTCCAAGCATGAACGTGATTTCAGCACTCAATCTGCATTTTAAATGTAAGCTCCATAAAAATAGTGACATATCACTACACCACAACCCTTAATCAGCAACTGACTACAGTTGCTAAAAGTTTTAATTTGCGTTGGACGGTCGGTTGCTAAATATTTCCCACTGTCTGTCAGTTCTGCTGAAACCGAAGTACTACGATGGATTGACCGTTGCTAAAAATATTTTGCTTTTGTGTTGAGCGGTCCGTTGTTGTATCTTCTTGTTTGGGTCGAACCGTCCGTTGCTGAATGATAGTTGGGCCTTGGTGTGCTCAAAAGGCCTCTCACGCTGTCTCTTGGCCCAATAATTCCCTCCAAACCCTAGCTCCTTCCCTTCATCTACCCACACAAGCCGCCCACAGAGGAGCAACGCCGCGCATGCATCCCAGCCCCGGCTGCCGGCTCGCTGCTCCAGTCCACCACGCGCCGCCCGAATTTGATGGCGCGCGTCGCATCTCGCGTCCTCCCCATTGCCTAGGATCTGCGGCGTCCCCTCCACATCCTTTGTGTGGATCCGGCGGCGATCTCTCCTTGCCCTCACGACCGCGGCTGCCACGGGGGCTCCACTCCCGTGACCGGCGGCAGTTTCTTGCCCTCCACGACCGGCGACGGCGGCACCATGTCGCGGCTTCCACCAGCGGGTGCCGCGGCGGGCGGACTGCAACTACGGCATAAGGCTGGAGAGCGAGGACAGCGGCAGCAGCGGACCCATTTCGCGACTCAGATTCCTCGCTCACGACCGAGAAGGAAGATGCCCTCCTCGTGGCGGCATGCTCGTAGCAGCAGGCCAAGAACAGGTGTGTCCCATTGTTCCCACCCCTCTCCGTAACTCAGCTTAGATGGTGGATCTGGTGGTGTGGGCGTGATCTCGACCGGATCTGATCCATCCTCCCGCCGGGCAGCCCTTGACCAGTTCGAAACTCCTGGCAGCCGGCAGCAGGGTGGACGCGGCGGCGGCTGTCCCTACAGAGACGTACAGGGGGGCGGTAGATAGATGCATGCTCGAGCAGCCAGCAGTAGTGAATCGATCGATTGATTGGCTTTATTACCATCGTCCATCTGAAAGGAACGTATGTAATCCATGGTGTCTGCCATGATTCATGTTCTCTTCTGTTTGATTAATTTGTTTATACTAGTATACCGCCTCTGTCATTGTGCTTAGCTCATGTACAGCATGACTGAACCGATGTTTCAGTTTCGGTTGTACAGGTTCAGACTGACTGAACCTTTGGTGTGCTAATTCTAAAATTTGGGAACCTCCTGTCGAACTGTCCCACATAGCTTATTATTGGGTTACCAAAAGACATGGTGTTTTAGCCTCTAGTCACTATGCATCTGCATTTAGCTTAGAAAGCAAGTGATTGTTATTAGGATTTATAAAAGTGATGCTCATGTACAGCTAGCTTGCTTGGGAGTTGGCAACTAAAGAGGTGGTAGTGAGGCAGTGGTGGTGCAGGTGTGCTAGTGGTGGCTGCTGGCCGGCCCCTGGCAGTACTAGCAGGCGAGCCACACAAAAATAATATGCCTGCACTGCAATTTGCATTTGCTTGCTTGTTAATTTATATATATGCAGCTACACTGTCTCAATCAAATGAGCTATATATATTACTTGTGATGAATGCAGGCAGCGCCATATTGCTCAATCAAATGAGCTATATATATTACTTGTTAATTTATTGATAATTAATACAAACTTTGTATTAATTTATTGGACCATATAAGCAAGTTTTCTTACAAATTTACACTTACTGCTGCCACCTAGTTCTTCCCAGCTTTTGATATGTGGTGACTGGTGAGTATTAGAGTTTCTAACTAATGATATTTGTGACAGCTGAAGATCTGCAGTAGATAATTCTTCATTCACTTCAAATTAATTAATACAGTTATTATCCGCCAATAGGACCTTTATATTCTGTAACCTGTAAATACTTGACATTGATTGAGATATATATGACAATATGGTTGGTCATATGCTAAGATTTTTATTATCTGTTTGCAATGCTGAACATTTACAGTGCCTCATTGGCCCATTTATAGCCTTTTCAATGAACCTGCATATATAGTATATTTAGTTAAAAACAATAGCAAATAGCAGCCATATTGTAGTTTACACAAGAACTATTTTTTTTGTTAACCCTTAAGATTGCTAGTGCAGTACCACTCTGATAATCTTGTACCTTATGCATATTGATTAACAGGTGCCTACACCGCTTTGAGCATGTAGCTGCACCGAGCCGACAACTGACAGCCACCGGAGTCCTGATGCCCCCCTCATTGTCGTGCTGCTGCTGCATCAAACCCATTTCTCGAGTGTGCTCCTGTCTAATTTTCAGTAGGTCTCTCTCTCCGTTGTTCAATAGATCCATTATTCTTTGCCCAATTTTTTGTTACTATGGAAACCGTAGTGCCAATTTTTCCATCTGCACATTGTCCAGTTGCTTACAGTGAATTAATTCAGTTGTTTACAGTGCCAATTTTCCATCTGTTCAGTTGTTCAGTGGAAATGTGCAGTTTTGCAATTATAAGTACTTAAATAGCAGCAAGTCTGCAGGTTCTTGCAATTAAATTGACACTTTTAAGAACATGTACAGGCAAATATAAATTATTCACCTAAATATTGCTTTGTGGCGTAACTATAAAAGTTGCAGCAAGTTGCAGCTAGCTGACTTCACAAAAAGTTCAGTCATGGGCACTTGAATATTTTCTACACTGCATTGTACATATCTTCACAAACGGATGCAGAGAAGTGTAATAAGTTGAAAGCAACAAGGCAACCAACTAATGTCAAACATTTAGGAACAGAAACTGTGTATGTAGAAAAGGCAAAACATCTTGCATTTAGGAACAGAGGGAGTTATTCTCAACATGATGGTAATTGCCAACATTGTACTGCATGGAATCCGGTTTATAGCTGACATGAATAAATTTAGTTGTATATGCTTGGACAGCCAATAGTTTGGTCCTGAGAAATCTTTCGTTTAAGAATTGAATTTGTATAAGCTTCCATGATGTTGAAGCACTTCACCAAGTCTGATATATAGCTTGTACCTTATGCGGGCAAATAGTCCAACTTTTTGTTTCCCTGACTTTGTTAGATTACTCATTCCAATTTTTTTGCAGGAGCTTTTTGGTGCTGCTGGACAACAGTTTGTCAACAGCAAGCTGATCATAGTGCTAATAGATCTTAGATTACTCATTCCATACCTTACTTTTTGATTCATCATAGTGCTAATAGTCCACCAGCTTGTCAATGCAACAAGGACTAGTTTGATGTTAAGTGACATTACATGTATAATGTACTTGTGCGATACAATCAATGTAATGTGATCAGTTTTGAATGTAATGATTTCTGTGTATGTGAATTAATATGTGGCTAATGTTTGATCATTAGCTATAACATGAGACTAGCTTTTATATTTTTTTATCTATTTACAAATGAGCGTGATGGAATGTCGGTTGCTAAAAGTTAATATTGCGATGGACCATCCGTTGCTAAAAGCTCCTAACTGATTGTCCGTTGCTAAAGTTTTACCATCCAATGGTCCGTGGCTAAAAAGGGTCCGTGGCTGTATACATTTAACCACGGCTTCATTAGCATCTACGAGGGGTCCGTCGCTGTAAGTTTTAGCCACGGACTGAAAGTCGTTGTACCCCCTATAGCAAGCGGATCGCAAAGTCATTTGATTAAGGGTTGTGGTGTAGTGTATCGACTAGAAGCGCAATTACTACGAACCCGATGCCTTCTTGGATCTGAGAACTACTAAGGTTCATCTATGTTGTATTATATATATGCCTTGCCATTGCATACATGGATATATGAAGTATGTGTGATTTGTGGATTGCAAATTTTAGTAGTATGAAATTCATCAATGTTGTCTTTGTCAAGGCTGATTGAATTTACACTTTTTTAGTTCCCATAGATGGATTTATTTTGCCAAATAGTAAACTGTTTTTCTCACCAAAAAGAGTGCAAAAGTTTCCAATCTCTATAACTCACTTTTTATAACTCACTTTTTATGCATGACATGCAGTAAAAGCAAGACATCTATCAACCATAAGGGACTTCAGCACATGACTAGTGGACACTCCTGCGATGTATAGCTATATCCAGTGAACTTTGGATGAGTCCACAAGTGTCTTAGGATAGCTTGATTTAAACTGACATGAATGTATATGTACTTGAGTTTGACAATTGAATGAATATGTCTAATGCGATCATTTGTGAATTTCATGCTAAATCATTTCAATATTGTATTGGTCTGGAATGTTATAAGGTTTTATTTTCTTTTGTACCAATTTAGTTGAGCTCGATGGATTTGTCGGTTGCTATAAGTTTGTATGTGCGGTGGACCATCCGTTGCTAAAAGTTCTAACCGATTGTCCATTGCTAAAAGTTTTACCATCGAATGGTCCGTGGCTAAAAAGAGGGTCCGTGGCTGTATATATTTAACCACGGCTTCATTAGCATCTCCGCAGAGGTTCGTTGCTATATCTTTTAGCCACGGATTTGAAAGTCGCTATACCCCCATATAGCAACAATTTGAAAGTCGCTGATTAAGGGTTGTGGTGTAGTGATAGTCTTTCCGGCGGGGCTCTCGGCAAAGGACTCTTTGCCCGGCGCATTTGACATTATGCTCGGCAAACACGGGGAAAATAGTTGTTCGACGGTCACCTCACGGGGTTTCGAGGAGGAATGGTTCCGACCCTCGGCAAGGCGGGGATGTTTGCCGAGATCTCGCTTACGGGGCTCTCGGCAAATGCTTTGGATGTTTCTTGCCGGGCTCGCCGAGGCTCTCGCACAATTTTCCAAAAAAAAAGAAAATTTTTCTTTGCCGGCAGTCCTAGCTAAAGTTCTCGGTGACTAATTTCAATTTTAAAAATATGGAAAACTCTTTGCCAAGAGCTCGCGTTGCAGGTGCTCGAATTTGGGACATAATTGCCCGCCGATACGACGGCGTTAACGCGGTTACTTTTTCGCCCGACGGCCGCAAAGCGTGCTTCGGCAAAAGCGTTACCGAGAGTTGGCGTTCACGGTTCGGCATAGGACCTCACCGTGAAAAAAATTTCCGTCGGTCCTATGCGAACCTTTGTTCTCGGCAAAGTTTTCGCCCGGCGGCTAAATAGCCTTTGCCGAGCACTCCGGTGCTTTCGGCAAAGCTTTTGTTTCCTGTAGTGGCAGCCAGAGGCTAGACCGGCCGGCGCCCTAGAGGACACGTGTGATATCTCCATTGGGCAGCGCCATGCGGATGGACAGACACACTAATTCACGTGAACATAGACATCTAGCAGCTAGAAGCTACTATCAAACATAAGTTCCAAGGACACCTTGCTGGTATCGAATTCAGATAGAATCCAGAGCTTCATGAGACCGAGCTTTAGCTCAGGTGGCAAAGGCTTGCGGTGTGCAGCCTGGCTACCAGGGTTCAAACCTAGTGCTCACCGGAATTTATTCCTAATAATCTGCAGCCTCTCTCGTGTGGAGTGTGAGACCCAGCCGCATTGGGCCAGTCTGAAAGCCATGGTTCCTATAGTGGTACTATAGCGTCATGACACTGTTCATCCAAACGTTTAGTATCATACTAGAAACTGAAGAGGAGTTGAACCAGCTTAAAAACCTAGGTCAAGGATGCGTAGTAACCTTCGGTTAACCGTTTTGAGCGAAACGAGGATGAAAACTCAAGCGGGTTGCTGCGTAGGTGGGCCCGCTCAGGTAGAGTGATCCTGAATCGTGTGCTGGGCCTGGGATGTTACATGGAGCCACAAAGGGATCAAGCCGTTGCTGGTTTTGGATGAACGTAAACGAAGGCAATAACTAGGTGAAGATTATTGGCAACCAGACAATGAGGAATCAAGATAGCGAATTTGATAACCATGACACCCAAACCGTCGATCATCCAGAAAGGGCCAATGAAAGGTTTCATGGTCTTTCCTAGGCAGCGAGTGGCAAAGTACATGAATAAGATATTTCACCGACGATTTTTAGAGTCTGGTCACAGCCAGCGAATAAAATGGTCTACAGTTCTCTAGGGTCGAATAAGTTTTCAGGCATATATAGCCTAACCTAGCTGCTGGTACGGGATCATTGCTGTCAGTGGGCAACACTGAGGTGTCTAGATGCAGCGGCACCATAGACAGGCAGAAACGGCCACGCCATCAGGTGGAATTCCCATCACAGATGGAAGGAGGCTAGCAAAAGCAGGAAATAATCTCCTCTGGATGGCAAAATGTGGCTCGTCCAACCAATCAAAAGATCTGGACCAACGTGGATATGCTGTAATGATGAAGCGATATTAGCTAAAATAGCTGTAAACAAAGCGATATTACCATCGATGCTATTGACATTGGATTTCACCTGGTCTACAGACTTTCCTCAGTCAGGGGCTCCTCCATACGGGGCGCTTCTTTTCAGGAGCAAGGTCCTTGTTGTCTATAACACTGCACAGATGAAAATAGGAACCAACATACTCATAAACGTTGCGGCTAAGATTTGTGCAAGGATCCCAGCAGAAGCTATCTTTGTGCATACCTTTTCTGCAGCATGTCTGTAGCAATCTTGGGAGCATGACTCGGTGGCTGATCTCCTTCCTGATTGTCTGGGGTGAGTAGCTGGGTTGAATTATAATATAAAAAAAGAGTCATCGACTATGCCAGGGAGTGCGAGGAGGATGAGAAGTAATTTCTATCCAGAGTAATAATATGTACCTCCTCAGTTTGAAAGGCAAGCCTCTTTTTCGCTGAAGAGTTGGCGCTGTTGCTGAGCCGACCACTGATAGGAAAGGAAAGAATAGACTTGTTAGCACAGAAAAGTGGAAAGGGATGATGAGCTGAGTAGAGAACACTAAAGTATTCCTACTGTGTATGCCCTTCAGCGATTGGCCGTCAGCCTCCTGGTGCTGCTGTGATTGGTGATGAAGGCAATGCTTCTTCTGGTACCGACGGAGGTGCCCAAAACTCCTCTCAAAACATTTCTCGTGAGACCGAAGAACCAACTGATGCAACACTATCTTCCCCGCTGCTTACAGCTGTAAGAAACTGCTTCCATCTACATTTATAGAAGACCAAAAGATCAGCTCTAAGGTACACCTTTTACCTCTAGGGAGGTAATATCTCAAATCAATCTGAGCCATTGAATTTTCTAATTTTTTTAATTTACTCAATCAATTAAAAAATCCAGAAAAACAAAATTAATCCCTCCGGATTCCCCTAATGACGGGAGAAAGATCTTGGAGAATCTTATTCTCCGTGAAAACATCCGCAATGATCCCCTGTGATCCCCTAATAAAATAGATTATATGCACATGACATGTTACCAAATTGTAGTGGGCAGAGGATTATATGACATATGTCACTTTTTTAAGGTGACGCGACACGTTACACGGATAAAAAACTTACAAATCAATTGTCTATTTTTACTAGTAGATTCAAAAGTTGCGAACAGAAATTCATTTCATGCACTGACTCACAGACTCACTCTAACATACATGCAAGTCACGTTCTTACCGGCCTCTCATATGACACGTATACACATGCTACCACACATACACATACATATAAGTCACGTACACGTGTACACACGTTACCGTCCACTCACTAACACGTATACACACGCTACACACATGTAAGTCACGTACAAAAAACATGGTAATCAAAATATATAGTTACGAAAAATACCATATTTATTAGATCACACATGCATCAATCAAATTTAGAAAAAAATTATACCAAAAACTTTCCTTATTTATCTTACTCTATTATTTAGAAAAATTAAATAAATATATATTTCACATATTACCTCTGAGGAGGCAATACGTGATTGTAACCGTCCGATCAAAATAAATTAATGGCTCACAATCATTTGGGTGTACCTTAGCAATTCTCATCGCCGAAATCACTGAAATAACCTGATATGTCTTCTGTTGCCTGTAGAAACTTTTCTGAGACAAAGCGACAACAAAGGTGAATCTCAACGAAACAATTTTTGTAATCTCTGGTGGGTATCTGTTGGGGCTTGTAGCTGATCTAAGAAGCTGTTGGACAGGTTTGCCAATGATGCGGCGGGCAACATCTCCAAAGCATATCTTCTGCTTCGTCTGCCCCATTAGATGCCACGAAGCAAATCTTGTACCTATCATTAAGGAGGAGGAAATGGTGAGGCACTGGTTGTGAGCAAAAGTGGTGTCAAACGCTGAAGCAATAAGCATTCAAAATTGATAAATAGATTTGGTCTAGAGTAAATCTGTCATTACTTGAATTTGAAGGACGTGCTGGAATACGCGTTGCATCTGTATCCTGTGCCATCTGGGACACATGACTTGCTACACTTGGTACAAGATTGCCAAAGGGGTCCTAGCCCGATGGTTAGGACACTTTCGGCGGCATTCCACAGGTCCTGAGTTCGACTCCCGTGGGGCGAATTTTCAGGCTATGGTTAAAAATCCCCTTGTCGCCCCCGTGTGCCAAAGCACTAGTTAAGAGCGGCCCAGGTCCCGTAGGGATCGAGCCGTGGGCGACGGTGTATTCGGCCCGGGGGTTACGGTGAATATCGCCCGGATCCTCTCGAAGGATCGAGTATCGTAGTTCACATGGGCTAAGGTTCCTAGTGTCGTCGGCGGGACTGGGGTTGAGGATTTTCTCAATCGGGAAATCGAGGTTTCTTCTTAACAACAATGCCGGTGGGGGCGATCTTTCCGCACCCGACCGAAGTTTTTACACTTGGTACAAGATTGGAACCACCATGAAGCATTTGGAAAGAGACGGGCAATGTAATAGTACCACGGTACCTGTCGTCCCCACGGAGAACATCAAGAAGACGAACGGGACCCATACCGGACCGAGACCGTGGAAGAGAGAGCGTGACGGAAGAGGGGGCCCTTCAGCCTAGTTATTATCCCAGGTGCGCCGCACGCGACCACACCGCCATCCCACTCCAACACAGCTTTCAGCGAGCTAGAAGCACCGGCAGATGGACCCAAGAGGGAAACGCTGAAGCCAACCCCACCGGTCAGCTGGATGAAGACCAGGGGGTGTTTAGTTGGTGAAATATTTTGGGTTCGGCCATTTGTAACACTTTTTTCGTTTGTATTTGTTAATTATTGTCCAACCACATACTAACTAGGCTTAAAAGATTCGTCTCGCACTTTTCAGTTAAACTGTGCAATTAGTTTTTTTTTGTTTAACTATATTTAATATACTCTATTTATGCGTTAAAAGATTTGATGTGACGGATACTGTAGCACTTTTTGGGTTCACTTTTCATGAAGTGAACACACCCCAAGCCAATGGGCAGCAGACAAGGAGCTGCGCCGTCCAGCGAGGGGCAGAGCCCGCTCCCGAGGCCACCCACCGAGAATCGCGACGCCACTGCAGGTGGGGCAAACAGGAAGCAGTCAATCAGCAACAGACAACAAACCACAACCGCCAATGGATGATCGACAGCGTCGGACCTGGCCGTACGGACCTGACCGGCCTTGGCTGAACTCCTGTTTCCCACCCGAGGTCAGCGCGCTAGAAGCCATCGATCCAGATCATGACTGCCAGAAACATTTTTGCTAACGTGTGCACGCTGGCTCCCCGTCTTGGCATATCTTTATTCATATCTTTAGATAATATCTTTGTCGTCTGTTTGACACCATGATTTTTTTCTCACAAATTTTTGCATATCTCTACAACATAAAAAGAATGAAAGTAAGACTGCCATTTGGTGTCAAAAATTTTTCGCCTCACTTTCAACCCTCCTGCGATCCACCCACCCTCCCGCACAATCTACCGCCCCGTGCGATCCCACCAAATATAGAATGCCACAACAATCACGTATCTCTTGACAAATATAGAAGGCCACAACAATCACGTATCTCGACAAATATAGAAGGCCAAATATAGAGGCAACAGGGAAACAATCACGTACATGCGGTCTCTGCTCCCCGTGCGAGCGGTCTCTGCTCCCCGTGCGAGGAAGACATACTCCGTGCTGCCCTCCTCGCCCTCGTGCGACGCCACGACGTCGACCTGCTCCGTCGTCCTCGCTGCAGTGCGACGCCGCCACGCCGTCCTCGCCCTCGTGCGACACCACGACGTCGACCTGCTCCGTCGTCCTCGCTGCAGTGCGACGCCGCGACGCCGTCCTCGCCCTCGTGTGACGCCGCGCCGTCGACCTGCTCTGTTGTCATCGCCGTCGTGCTTCGCCGCGCCGCGAGGACGCGTCGTCGTTCTAGCCGTCGTCCTAGCCACCAACGTCGCTGCTCCATCACCCGCCTGGTACATGCTCCGATCTCTTGGCGTTGGGTTTCTGTGCCGCTGCCCCAATGGGGTACAGCCAGCCATCGCAGCCTCTAGGTTTGGCTTGCCCGCCGCCGATGTTCATGATCCGGCATGCTGTTCATGATCTGGCACGCTGGTATCTTTTTTGCCTCTGTTCATGATCCAACGCCGTTGTTCTCCTATCCAGTGTCGTATGTTCCCTCTTCCATGTGTGGATAAATGAGTCCATCTGGTATTTTTTTCCGTTAGAATATATAAAAGATTTATGTCTGCTATGTCATTTAGATGGTGATCTGGTTCAGTGTGGAGCTACAGGCTAGACGAATAGGTTTAGGCACACACTGATGAAAGGCCCGACCGTAAAAAACTAAAACGCCTATCCTCACAGTTGCATGATAGGTTTAAGATTATTCATGTTTGAACTTTTCCAGGGTACCAATTTAGCTTCCCAACACAGTTAGCTTCTCCCGTACACATGTTTAATCTCATGGTATGTTTATTTGTCCTTTCAACAGTATAGGCAGGCTGCAGATGACTCTTTATTTCTCAATGAAATACATGTGTATCTTTACTTCAAAATGACTGTGTCTATTTCTCAAAAAAATCAGGAAATCTATATTCACTACAACTAGCTATATTCTCTTCTTAAGAGGGTTCAGTAGCAATTATGACACACAGAGTATCATTCTCCTATCTCATTCTTTTATGAATTATATATCAGGTGGGCTCCAACTTATACACAGAAGCAAGCTTGAGGAGTGTGCCTTACTAAAAGAAGTAAGAATAATAACCTTCATTACATTTTGAACCTTTATGTTGCATTGTCTCTGGAAATCTCATTTTCAAAAATTGCTGGATCATTGTTGCTTACTTTTTAGATGCAAAGTTTTTTGTATTGTATATGTATAAACTAACGGTTACTTTCAGGATGGTGTTCTCTCTCTCTCTCTCTCTCTCTCTCTCTCTTTCACTCGTACACACTGTTATCCAACTGAATTTAACAGTGTGTCTGTGTGATATTGTCTTGTAGAGTTAACCAAGGTGGCAGCACGGACGCCGATCGGATTCGTCGTCTTGGGCTTCGTCGGCGACCTTAAGTGAGGAGGGTGTGTGGTTCCCTTCAATATATCTTGGTGAGGAGTTGCAAACATATGAACATAGAATATATCAGGATGACGTGGAAGTTTCCTAGATGGTATTTATCTTGTGATAAAATGATAACTGACACTGATAGTTGAAGTGCCTATTCATGAACGTTTCTGATGCTATGATAGTTAGACACGAACGTTTTTTTCTTCATAGCAAGTCAGTCCTTTGTGAATTGTCAGGTTCAATGCTATAATTTGTTGGTTTGATCTCTGAAAACCCCCCATAAATATGATAGCTGAATCTTCAGTTTAAATGCTCAGAAATATTCAAATTTTTGTGTTCACCTGCCATTTGTTTAGTAACGAATCACTCTCTGATGATTGGCTTCAACTATTTCGTGGTGGTATTAGTGCTTCAATGACTATTTTGTGGTGAAATACAAATATATCTTTACTTCAATGACTGTCTCTATTTCTCAAAGAAATCAGTATTACAGAATCAAGGCATTCCGCGACCGTTAATTTCATGAACTTTGCTTTTTGGATTGTTCATGCTATCTGCTGTCGGTTGGCCAGCAAGAACCATTTTGTGCTTTTGCATCTGATAGTGTGTCTGTGTGATATCGTCTTGCAGAGTTAACCAAGGTGGTGGTCCGGACATCAATCGGACTCATTGTCCTAGGCTTCGTCGATTTCTTCATCAAACAAATCTTCCTGCCCAACAACAACATCATCGCTCCTAGCTTAGGTTTGTGTCTATTCTTCCCTTACACAGTAGATTTTCCATTGCCATCACTTCACCTCATTGTCAAAACTTTTTGTTGTCTATAAAATAATACTCTGTGCTATGAAACTATAGACCGTTTCTTACATAAGTGACAAGTAGTGTTGATGGACACGCCAAGGCCAAATGGTGATCGGGTACCTTTTGGAGACCTTACAAATACACCAGATGGAGGTGTATAAACTTCCACATCATCCCAATATATTCTAGGTTCATATGTTTGCAACTCCTCACCAAGATATATTGAAGGGAACCAAACACGACCGGGGTCGTTAGAATGGGATCCTAATGAGTAGAAGAATCAGAGGGAGAGGGAAAGGTATGCAACAATGCATGATGAAAATAGGAGTGAAATAAAAAAGAAACGTCCCCATATTGATCCTGATAGCAATATAAATACCAGATCAATAGGTACGTTTTTTTTCAGAGTGTTACTTTATTTGCCATATGTGTTAAGACTGATAACAATTTATGCTATGCTTGAATTTGTAGATGGGAACACAACAAATGAAATAGATGAAAATAGTGACTGGCTCCATAGGCAATCAACCTACAATGATGGATCGGGTACACATTTTTTTATCCATTGCTTGATATTCTGATGAATCCATCCTTGTGTTCGTTTACTAGAATTGTACTTAGATATACTACATCCTAGCATGCATTCATTAAAGTGGCATTCCATGATATATGTACGTTCTGGATATGCACCAGGTCCCATAAACCGGCTTGTCACGTGTCCAAAGGAGCGTAAGCGTGATCTTGACAAAGCTCGAAATGCTGCAATGTCTCCTGAACAAAGGGCACTACTGAATAAGAGACGGCGTGAATCGTATGCATCCAAAAAGACTGCAAAGATGTTAGAAATGACTCGGAGAGGAGACTACCTAGTCAATAGGTATGTAAATAAACCAATTTATTTTTGAGTGAAAATATCGTGGTGTTGTAGGATACTTACTATATCAATATGTTTTTAGACGGACTCGTCCCTTCAAGCATTGGAGTTCCTGGTGATATTGATGATGGTTTGACCGAGACGGATATCAACATTGCTCATGAAATGGGTACACTTTTTATAGATGGTGGCTTTGTTTTTAATTATAAAAAGAGTTTGAACTAACCAAAGTAGTTGACAATGTTGTGTAAACTTTATTGTCACATTATTTTAATTATTATTATATGTTCTTCATGATTTAGGCGTTGAGACCGATTCCATCGAAGATGTCGTCACGTGTCCAAAAAGAGCGTAATCGTGATTACTTTAGAGCGAGGAAGGGCTGCAATGTCTCCCGAAACAAGGGGACAAGTGAACAAGAGGCGGCGTGAGTTGTATGCGGCAAAAATGCGACCAAGAATGCTGCAAGAATTCTAGAAATGACTCCAGCGAGAGAAGAGGTTGAAACGAAGGAGATCAACAAAAATACAATACGTCCATGAGAGAAGACAGAGCCAACACTTTGCATCCGGACTCGATCGCCATGGAGAGCCCCCTTTGCAACCCTCGGCCTATTTTCCCTTCTCCACCTCAATCGCCTAAAAGCGTCTTCGCTTGATATGGAGATACCTGAGTTTGGAGGCACGCCTTTATTTACATCGCTCCGGGCTGTAGTTGAAGATCCAGAAGTTGAGACCCCCAAATTCGATCGCGGCACATACGATACATAGGCATCGAGTGACCAGTGGTGAGAGAAATGCCCTTATATCCCGTCGCAATCAGGCTTTTGAAGTAGACATTGGAAGAAGGGCAAGAGGTTGTGCAAATGGAAATAGCGGTGATGCCAACGACCATACTCATTCGAGTGTGGTTTATACTTGTAATTACATATATTATATATATTGCCGCCACTTTCACCTTCACTCTTCTATTCCAAAAACTCATACCTTTGGTTGCTGCAGATGGTGTCACACAGGAACCTCGAGTTCCACCGCCTAATAATTGCACAGGCACACAAACACAGCCATCGTAGTTGATGGTGCCTCTCCGATGCCTCCAATCGGTGCACAAGCTGATATGCCAGACAATATGGTCGAGGATGGTATTTTCTTTACTAAATTTATCCAATTTTGTTTATTTTATATGCCATTATGTTTCGTGAATCATGCATATATGTGTCTGTGTTGTGCACAGACTATGACGCGGATGTCGTATTTGAGGAGGACGTGGAAGAGGATGAGGCGTACTTTTTCGCCGGACAAGGTACAACGCTTAACAAACAAAGCATTCTTTCACAAACTTTCTTTCCACGTATAACGCATCAACATTTTGGCAGAATACAACGAGGATGGAGACGAGCACAATGGCGACACGGATGTCAAAGAGAATAGTGAGCCTGATGTCCCGGATCCATACGGAGGGTTTATGCTAATCTCCCATCAGTCGCACATGCTAAAGTCGGTGCCAAAGCGCAAGCAACGCGAATGCAAAAAAAAAAAAGGGTGAACCACTGGTTTCTACCTTGTCGGGGTGGAAAGATTCGTCTTTCAACTCCCGATACACCACCACGAGCTCAAGAGGTTGTGGACAAGCTTGGGCCGATGCTAGGCACTTTTCGATTGCAAACATCGGATATTTCAATGGCCACTTCTCTTTCACTTCTGTCTTTGCCACCTAGACCGTGTGACCACTAACATGAGAACTGCGGTATCTACACGTTCGTGCTCATGGACAGATTTATCGTAACATACGGTCTTTTGGTAAAGAGGATGGTGTTGAAAAGAGACACCTTGAGCTTTATTTTTACGACGACGATCCGTCCCTCGAGCATCGGATGAGCAAGTGTCATAAAGCGATCGCCCAATAAGATAGAGAAGTTATTGAGCAATTGGTTAGGATTCTTAATGGGAATCCCTACCGTCGGGAACTAAAAGGCGTATGGGACACGTTGAGAACCTCGAGGATTATCATGTGTTGTTGAACCTTGACCAGCGGCTTGACGGGAGAACATATAACGTGCCTATTGCATCGGTGGTGGCCGTGCGGGTTGAGGGGAGTGGCGTCTAGGCCAATTCCAGCATAGTGTTGTCACGCAAGGGAAGGACCGGTCTATACATGGGATCGGCTCCTATATGGCGTGCTATGACCCGCTTTCATACCCGCTTTTTCGCCCCGAAGGGTGAGCTCGGATGGCACAATTGCATTCCAAAAGTGGGTGTTACTATGGATCAAGTTGAGAGAGCTTGAGAGATCCGCAAAAGGCGTGCTGAGAAAGATGGTGTTGCTGATGGTGCTGATGATGGAGGTAACTTGAATCCTTTTCATTAATTCAATATAAACTTAGTTCTGTTAACTCCTAATACTTACTCGACCATTGTCTCCCTGTAGAACCTATTGGAAATGTATGTGCATCTGTGCGCGACTACTACTGCTACAAGTTCCAAATGCGGCCAGGGATATTTAATCCAATACTCTATGACGGCTGACTTTTCCAGCAGTTTCCTGTCAACACCTACATCAAGATTGAGAGCTCACGTTTGGACTACATACGGAACAATCAGGAGTCTTTGAGAGCTGACCTATATCAAGGCCTGGTGGACAACATGCATGCGGGTGAAGGAAGTCTTTGAGAATGTCGAAAGGCGTCTTGTGTTGTCTTCTTCATTCATTGGAGGACACTTTGTGATATGAGGCGCCGGTACATGGATGCAATGGCTCTGGTGCGAAAGTATGGTAAACCTGATATCTTCCTCACGATGACGT
This sequence comes from Hyparrhenia diplandra, assembly GCA_015847255.1. Classification (NCBI taxonomy): domain Eukaryota; kingdom Viridiplantae; phylum Streptophyta; class Magnoliopsida; order Poales; family Poaceae; genus Hyparrhenia; species Hyparrhenia diplandra. The sequence goes on from JADLZK010005386.1 coordinate 710,784, forward strand.
GCAACCCTAACTGGAACGAGATCAAGAATGAACTTTATCCAGGTCAAACACCACGGGGACGCCCGGATCTCGTCACACGAGTCTTTAGAGCAAAGTTAGATGCAATGAGAAAAATGTTGATGGAGAGAGACATCCTTGGGAAGGTGAAGTACAAGCTCACATGTCCTGAGCAATATGACATGATTATCAGTGCAGAGCTACCAAAGAAGAAGAAATACCCTGAGCTCTACAAGATGGTAACAAAGCATATGACGCAGGGTCCCTGTGGGATGCTTAATCCATACTGTCCGTGCACGGTAGCTAAAGGTGAGTGCAAGAACCGTTACCCACGAGCATTTTGTGAGTCAATGTCACAAGGAAAGGATTCATACCCCATCTATCGGCGATGCAATGACGGGCGTACGGAAAAAGTACGAGGCCATTTCTTGGACAATCAATGGGTCGTTCCTTACAACCCTGTCCTGCTGCGTACCTTCAACTGCCATATAAATGTTGAAGCCTGTGGGAGCATCAAATCAGTAAAGTACATCTTCAAGTACATATACAAGGGACATGATAGGGCATTGGTGGTGATGTGGGAGGCTGACAAAGCCGATAAGCAGGGGGACATTGACGAGATCAAGCAATATAGAGAGGCCCGTTGGGTGATGCCTCCAGAGGCGCTATGGAGGATATATGGCTTTGACTTGAGTAAGAACTATCCACCAATACAGCAGCTGCAGCTTCATCTACCAGGCATGCACATGGTGTCATTTCATAAAAAGGACAAGGTCGAAAGGATTGTTAATAAGCCAGGCGTCGAAGATTCAATGCTGACTGCGTATTTTGATTATAACAGGCAGCATGAGGAATCTGTGGAATCTTGTATCGAGACTTTCAGGAGCATTTCACTTGGTAGTCTAATGGTAAATGTGGCGGGCTAGAAAGATCTCTGTTTTCCAAGTTGGTAGAGTCATATCGGCTCATCCCACAGAAGGAGAACACTACTTTCTTCATGTCCTCTTAAACAATGTTGCCGGTGCTACCTCATACGAACACCTAAGGACCATTGATGGAAAGCTGCTACCTTTATTCCGTGAAGCTGTGGAAAGGAGGGGTCTAATCGAAGAGGACAATACACTGGATGAATGTCTAACTGAAGCTACTTTATTTGAGATGCCTTCCTCTCTACAAAGGCTATTTGCAACAATATTAGTATTCTGCGAGCCACATGATGTGTTTGGTTTGTGGGAAAAACACTATGATGCAATGTCGAGGACTACTGACCGTAATAATCCATCCCCGGATCACGAGTGCGAGCAAATGGTTTTGATAGATATTAGAAACATGGTGGTGTCTATGGGGAAGGAGTTTGATGAATTGCCTCTTCCAAAAATTGATGACACATATGATGATGCCAGCCATATTCCTCAAGAGATACTTGAGGAGAGTGAAGTCGAGCTGAATCCCAAAGATGAGCTATTGTGCGACTCACTCAACAATGAGCAAAGGTTTGCCTACGATTAGATAATGGCCGCTGTCCATAGCAAAAAAGGCGGGATGTTCTTTGTGGATGGACCTGGTGGTACGAGAAAGACCTTTTTGTATAGGGCACTTATCGCAAAACTATGTAGCCGGGACAAGATTGTCGTGGCTACAACAACATTTGGAGTTGCAGCATCCATATTGGCAGGTGGGAGGACGAGCCACTCGCATTTCAAGTTACCTCTCAATGCTAAAGATGGCGATGGATGCGGCTTCACAAAACAGGATGATACTTCCAAGTTGCTACGGCAAGCAGCTCTCATAATATGGGGACGAGGCATCTATGACAAGGAGGCAAAACATAGAAGCACTAGACAAGAGCCTACGAGATACAATGGGCCGGTCGGACCTTGGTTTGGTGGGAAGACAATTGTCATTGGTGGGGATTTCGAGACAGGTCCTCCCTAAAAAAAAGGATCCGGGGCTCAAATAGTCGGAGCTTCTCTCTGAAGCTCTCATCTTTGGGAATCCATGCGCCACCTAAAGCTCGTCGCAACATGAGGGCTCGAGTGACCCGTGGTTTTGCGTGATTATATTTGCGCATTGGTAATGGAACGGAAGAGGTTTACGGAGATGGCGATGTACAAATTCGGATGAGATTTGTGTCCGTGCTGCGGCGATCTTTGAGAAGGATCTTCGTACATTGGTCAACATCATCTTTCCGGACCTAAATGCAAACATGGCGAATAAAGACTACATCACCACGAGTGATTTTATCTACACGTAACGATTGGGTGGACATGATCAATATAAAAATGATTGATATGTTCGGGGTGGTGAGATAGAATTTGTATTGAAGACAAAAGGCCCGATAAAACACAAGCGGCCGGATGTTGAAGTTGATAAGTGGAAAGTTAAAGAGATTTTCCAAGACAAGAGAATACAAAAAGATGGGTGCGTCGGAAATAATGGTGTCATATAAGTTGAGTTTTTTGCGCCTTTGGGCTCTTTGATCTAACGTGTGTTTGAACATCTATTAATGTTGTATGTAGTGTTTCATGTGGTTTATTCTTAATGGACTTCATCGAGTATTGGATGGGGGAATGATTTGTCCGACAAGTTCAATCATGTAATTCACTATCGTCGATCACATGTCATAAGTGTGCACTCATTTGTGGGTATTTTAATTAATAAATACTCATGTTCATACTACGTGACGGTGCGGTGATGATATGAAAGAATTTAGACCGAGAAGCTTGCGGCCATCTTGCTATCATCGAAAGTTAAACATATACAAGGGGTCTCCGTATATTGATAGCGATAAAAGTAGTGGTAATCCAAGTGATTGTGTCGAAATAGAGAATCCAAAGATGGTGAAGCGTCCATGAAAAAAAGAAAACATCTCGAGGAGGTGAATGCTTAGTGGGTGGGAGAGGGGCACACCTCAACACACTCAAACTTAAAAAGGAATCCTCACAAGACCACTCCAATAAAGGCGATCCTGGTGAGTTTTGGGCATTTGAGGCCTTAAAAAATGAGAAAATGCCCAAGGAAGAGATGATAGCGTTAGTGTGTGATTACGTCATGGCAATCCCGGATGAAGTGTCGTTGAAGTAAGCTACATATTTCTGATTACCTTACTTTATTAATTATACCGTGCCCTCTTATACGACGATACCCATCATCTGTGTCTAATGCTTCAGTAGGAGGCCTTGGGTTAAAGGTTTTTATCCCACCATTATTACGCTAACCGTCAAGGATCTACAAGAGTTGTTGATGGTTGATCGAGACATCTCTCCTGATTGTTTCAACCTAAGTGTCCGCTTTCAGGCGGATCGAGAGTATAACATAATGAAACGATACAATAGTATTACGAAGCATCACATAGACCTGCGCTTACATTGTAAGCACAAGTTTATAACTAATTTTTATTATCGTGCTAGATTACATCTATTAATTGTTGTCGTTGTTGTTCTAATTATAATTTTATAATAAAATAAACTATGTTATATTAATCCTAACACTTGATATCTTTCTGTTCTAGGTTGGTGTGTGCAAAAAATATAGTGATAAAGAAATGGACGATACGGTTGGTGTGTGTAAAAATATGAAATACACCTTAGCACAGTCTTGAGATATGTAAGTCGCTTGCCCCTGCTTTGTTACTTGTTTCTCATGTATTATTTCTAATTGTTATTATCATGTTTGCAGGTTCTTTTGCCATGGAGGGGTTACATGGAAAACTATATGCATTATATTTTCGATCGGCGAGAAAAAAGATGCTTATTATGGTTGACCCTAGACCTGTTGAAGGCTGGTGTAAAGACACACCGGTCTTGATGTATGCCGAGGCAAACTCTTGGATTCGACGTGAAGTTCCAAGGCGCAATGAATAAACATATTCTGGATGGAATCGAGAAAATCTCGGATGGAAATTTCACCGCATGGAAAACATTGCAGCTGACATAGATGGGTAACTAACTCGAGAATCATGAGTTACTTATAGCAATAATAACTATTATTTAATTATTTATATATGTTATTGATGGTGAATCTTGCCACAGACACTCAAGTGGATTACTTATTCTACAATACATATGCGTGGAATAGTCGTAAACCCGCAAGTATTAATATGGTGAGGATAACATACTTTGTTTTAAGGTTTTATGAGATTTTCAAGACACACATTATTGCCCATGTGATAAGCACTAATATCTGCATACACTCTCATGTGTACAGGATGGTATGAAGATGCGTCGAGAACTTACTCATGGATTTATTGGCGCACGAAATAAATGGATATCGAAGATATCTTCCGACCACTATAAAACATTATCTTAGTCGAATTACAGAAAAGCCCATAAAATAGAGTTTACAAACCCGCTAAATCCATGATTTATTATGTTACTTTCACAAAACTTGTTTGGATTAAATGTCACTTTAATATCATTGTTTGATTTCATAGTATTGTTATCTTATAATGCGATCCATGTTTTTATATAAAATTTAGTTACCCCCGTAGCAACGCACGGGCATTTAACTAGTATTTAAAATTGTGCCATATTAACGAAGTCACTACTACACAGAATATTTTTACAAACCATAAATGTGATTGGTAGAGGTGGTTTGTGTAACCGTCTCAACCCAAGCCCGTAGAAATTCAGCATTTCTACGGTACATATGAAACCATATCTACAAATTGATTTTTAGGGGAAGTTGTTAGCAGCCGGCGATTAACCGACGATGAATCTCACTTTCTCACTCACGAGTTCCACCGGCCGACGAGGTCCAGGATATTTCTAGTTTACTTCTCTTACAAGTTCATGGATGAATGAATCGCTCTCTCTCTACTAGCTTTCCATTTCTAGCGGCAACGCTACCTACTCCCCTTGCTGGGCCTCGCAGCAGATACAAGCCCATTCCGGGCCGTGGATCTTTACATTCTTATTCTTCAGTAGAGCGGCCCATATGAGGAGTGGTGACATCCCCCTTGGGGCTCGGCGTGTCCCCACGCCCGGTTGTTAACAGTAGAAATACCCTGTTTTTACATAGTCAAACCGTCAACAAAGTACTCCTTTTTGGAAGCTAACATACATATAAACAATGATTTCTTATGCAAATAACCTAGTTCCACATGTAGATGTCATTCTTTGTATGCAGATGTGAAACTAGTGGAACTACGGCTGAAATGACACATTTGGTCACCATCCGATCCAACACCCCAAGTATGGCCATTGGACAATTTGACACCACCATCATGATCTCCATGTCCTATGAAGCTTCCACACAAAATTTGAAGTCATTTGGCCACAAGACCTACATCGGCCGATGCATGACCATTTCATCTGAGACATCGACATGTGGGGACACCTTCTAGAAGAGTTGGAGAAGGCCAAGGCCCAATGGACCAGCATCGGCCGACCATGATACTTTGGCCCAAACTCTTCCAATGCGACCTGCCACATCACTAATCCGTGGGGAACAAGAGAAGGCACCTGATTGGTCCGTCAATACGTCCCATGGATCGTGTTGGTACAAAATGAACATCACGGCAAGTTCGGACTCAAGACCACGTAAAGCGGCGGTGGGGCCAATGTTCCCGACACCGGGGGTGGCCCACGGGTCATGGACCATGGTCGGCCGACCATGGCCCATTTGGCCAAGGACGTCCTCCACGCCCATCACATTGTCCACATGCTGAAATTACCTCACACGTTGATCTTAAAGGCGGTTGCATGGCGGTTTGATCAACGGAGGGCAATAGAGGTCACGCGGATCGATGGCGTGGTATACCGAGTAGCCCCTACTCCACCTTGGGGCTATAAATACCCCCACCCCTTCACTTCCAAGACATGACCACAAGGAGAACTCCACTCCAATGTAGTAGGCGAAGCCCTGCTCCTTTAGTGTAGTAGTAGAGTGAGAGGGAAGTCTTCGGAGGAAGCCCAGTGCGTCGGGAATCTCCTCCGAGGTGTACCTCTGCGGGTGTACTTCTTCTAGTAAGTAATACATCTGAGTTCTTTTATACTTTGCATATCTGGTTTAGTATAGTAGCTATTCACTCGTTCTTCATTGGTACATTGCTTTGCTTTAGTAGAGTGTTCTAGCCTAGCTAAGTGCTGAGGGTTAGAATAGTAAGAGTTAGCGTGAGGCGTGGTGTCTAGGCTGTACCTTACCAGTGTATGCCGCTTGCTACACGGATGGATTGTGATAGCCAGTAAGGTAGTGACAGCCCTTCTGGTCTCTGTATAGATCACCACGTGTTTAGGCAAGTTCTTAAAAGGTAAGGCTCCAGTAAAATAGTAGTTTGGTAGTGGTGACTTTATTCACCAGATTATCACCTACTGCCTCCAAGTGTCCGAGGGCTGATAAAGCCACGTTTAGCTACCTAGCCTATCCAGATATCTTAGTTATAGAAAACCTCTCATCTTAACTACCAAATACACACCTTGTGTCATCATAGGACGAATCTTGATTCTCTGTTAATTCACTTCACGTTCCTCGTGGAAATCGATACCTGGAATACTCCTGGTGAAAAGCTACACTGAGAGCCGTGCGCTTGCGGTTTACCGTTTGCCATCCTTAGGTGTATCAGTTCTTTAGTGGTAACACTAAAGAATTGTCAACAAGCTTTTCTGGCGCCGTTGCCGGGGAACGGTAGCTGTCTTAACATTGAATTGGGTCGTCCGAGTTATCTTTTATTTTTACCTTTCTTTTCTTTTTTCCTTTTCCACAATGAACCAAACACCCATATCCCATTTCGCCGCTCCAAAGGGCGCTTGTTTGGAGCCTCCACCATCATCACAACCCATCCATACATCTAGCTATGAGCTTCGCCCAGGCTTCATAGCCATGGTTCAGGAAAAACCTTTCTCCGGGGACAAAGATGAGAACCCCTATGCTCATTTGCGTGAGTTTGAGCAATTGTGTTCATGTCTTCACATTGAGGGCATGACACGAGATACCCTTCGTTGGAAGCTCTTTCCGTTCTCTTTAACGGGAAAAGCTAAACAATGGTATGCTCGCTATGTAGAGAGTATAGGAGGAGAATGGGAAAAGCTTCAAACCAAATTTTGTCTTACCTTCTTCCCTATCTCCCCGTGTTGTCCATCTTCGAATAGAGGTCCTATCCTTTAAACAAAAGGAAAAGGAATATACGGGCATAGCACAGGCCCGTATCACCGATTCAACATCATATGGCCCCTGACCTTGGTATTTCTAAACTGGCATTATTGCAACATTTCTATTGCGGCCTTACCAAGGAATCAGCCCAAAACCTTGACATAGCTTACGGGGAGCTTTCTTGCGTCTCCTGTTAGTGAAGGGAAGAAAGTTCTCTCTAGGATCTTTGAGAACACCCCTTACACTAACATCTACGATGAAGCTTTAGAGGAAAACCCAATCCCAAGCAAAAGGAGATCTCAATGGCACAAACACCACCATTCCTATCCAAAAGTCCTGCCATCAATCTGAACCACAAATACCCCCAGTTGCGAAGGAAGAAGAAATTCAACCTTCGAAACATCCTTACAAATTCGAAGAGGATCTATTTCCTGATTTTGCTGATTATGGGAACACCTTGAATCACCATTTCCAAAAGGGACCTTCAAAGAGACACCATTCTAAATCCCTAAATGAAGGATCTCGTCAAAAGCATCCCAAATCATCATCATCTTACCTCTCAAAACCTCAAGTGGGGCATAAGTCTGCTGAAGAAAAAATGAAGTGAGCCCATAGAAGGAGAATCAAAACATCAAGAAGAATCTAGCCTCTTCCCTTCTATGCCCACAACCGATATATTCTTAAGACCCAATTCTAAACCAATCTATCGCCCTGAGCACCCCCATTGTACTTTCCCTTATGAGTCTTATGATCGCTGATCAATGATTCTAGGAATGCAAAGGATGAGCTCAAGTCAATCTCTTCTATCCCCGTGACTCATCCAAGTCTACGGGAGGACTCAGATAGTCATGAAGAAGAAATTGCTCATCCTCTTATAAAGCTCGGTCAGAGACCCCTCTATCCAAGAGAAGTCTTGGACAGTGAGATGACCATGGAATGTCATAGGCATGGAATGATAGAACCAAAGTGTTTACCTATGGAAATTCATGAGACATCAACTTTAGAGCTTGAAAACAAAGAAATCAAGGATGATCATGGAAGCTATTTTCTACCCTTCTTTCAAAATTCATGCTTCTTTGATAAATATTCCAAATATATCCTCCACTTTACCACCACCAACCATAAGAGCTACAACCCACTATTGTTCCTTGTCCATAAAATATTTGAAATCATGGTTGTAGATGCTTATGTTTATCATAAGCATTCCAAATCTCATAGTAGTTTGGCGTGGACGTAAAGATTGGTGTTGGAGGGGAAACGCTATCACCAATATGAGATTTTTAGAGGTTTCCCAAAGACAAGCTTATGTCTTAAAACAAGCACTTCCTAAAGACAACTCGAGATTTCATCACACTGATAAAAGTTGTCAAATGACTCGTAAAGAAATCTTTGAGACATAATTGTGAAAGTTTCCTTCGGGTATTTTTGTCACTAACCCTTTCAGGTTTTACAAAAATAATGAAGGATAGAACTACAAGGTAAATCAATCTAAACACCGGCAAAGCATGTTCGATGGAGGACTCCATCACCTACACTTGGTATTGCTTTGCATCAAACGCTACAAAATCCAAGTGTGGGGGTGGAAGGCTCTAAAGAACTCATGACATGCTTCATGTGTTGTTTAGTTGTTTCTACTTTGCTTTTTGCATAATGTCTTGCTCACTTTGCTTAGTCATAAAAAAAATGTATCATTAGTTCACCATTAATGTCTCATCTTAATTATGCAAATGAATCTTGTTAGACCTTTTCTATTCTAAACATGTTTGGTTTGAGAGTAATGTGGTATACAAGGCTCTCATAGGTTATTTAAATTAAGCATGGTGCTTAGGTTAAATGCCCTTCCTTAATCAAACAAGACATGGTGTCAAGTTTGATTATTTGAACTAAAAAGATGTTTTGCATAGAATTAGGATGCAAAATTTGATTCATGTTCTTAGCGTAAGTTACGAGAATGTTTGGTGAACAATAAATGATTGATACTCCAACAAGGGAAAGTTGATCTCTACTAAATTCTAAAACCTATATTTGTAGCATGGAATATCACCCTTAGCTAGATAACACCATTACCCCAACTTTGCTTCCTTTGGGTATGTGTTGTCCGCTAATCTCTTTTAGGAAAGAATATGGACACGCCATGGCAAGATGATTAAAGGGTTCAACTCCAAAAGACAAGGCGATCCTCACATCCAACCCAAGACCCAAGCTATTAGGACATTGAAGATGCTAGAACATCAAGATGGCCATCCCTCATCATCAACAAGTATGATGACAACTTCTTTGAGGTAAGTGGCTAGCAAATTAATTTCTTGTTCATATACATAGCCAAAAAGATGACATGACAAAGTACCCTTTCAATAATGATTTAACTAAACTGAAACCACATGTCCTATTTTTGTGGTTTGCATATGAAATTTGACTAGCTCTTCTAGATCTACATAGTTGAAGTATCTACCATGCAAAATTTGAGCATGTTTGGCCATCAAAGGTGCATCGGCCGATGCACTAAAAGTGGTCAATAGGGCCCAACTTTTGGGGAATATGTAGAGGAGAGCGTAGAGATGAGTGTGACGGAGTCTGTTTTTCCCAAATCAAAAAAAATATGAGGGTCGGCCGACGTGGGAAGTGAGCCTACGAGCTCCACGGACACTTGAGGCATTTTGGGAGAGTTCAAGGATGACATCCCACTAAGCGGTTCAGACCCGTTGGGTCGAACCCACATCGGCCGACTCATCCATTCTAGTCATTTGGCTCGGGAGCGAGTGAGATGAGTATAGGAAGTCATAGTGATCATGCTTAGACCATTAGGATGGGTCGGGGACACAACTTGGCACATCGGCCGACCCCCTACTAGAGCCTTTTGGCTCGAGGGCGTGTGAGGTATGTTCTAGACACACTATAGAACACGTCTAGACCATTGGTTCGACTTCGTGTTTTGGTGCATGAGCCAACCTGTGCACTTCACACCAAATTGGTCACCTAATGTTCAGAGGCCTCCCTATCATTGATGGAGGAGCGTCTGAGCTCGGAGTCAAACTGGGAGTCGTTGGCACACCTCTCTCCTTAAGCCTTTCTACCCTCACTTCTCTCTTCACCATCGACCATACCCACCACCACATTTGGCGCCCATCAATGATCTGGGTAAGGAACCCAAGGGTCCATCCATAAACCCATAGCGCCCAACATACATCAAAATGACATCATGATCATGGACGTCATTGATGTGACTCCACTAGCCATAACCCCCTACTAGAGACCAACCTAGGCATCAGGATGTGACGGTCGACGTGACCTTAGGTTGGCCAATGCAGTCCACGATGCCAAAACACACATGTGGCATGCCTTGAGCCCGGTCTCCACATAGGGAGGTGCCTGAGTTACGTCCATCGTATGAAATCTCTAAAAAAATGAACATTTGAGTTCTGCTAGTGTTTTTCCACTAGCAGAACACCTGCACTTGATGTTTTCTTTGCTGATGTGTCTCAGGCCGTGCAAAAGCCAGTGTGGGGGTGATCGGCCAACCACCCAACAGAAGGATATCAACGTTTGGACCCTGCCACGTTGATCACCTTCGCATCAAGAACACACTGTGAAAATTTGAGCCTGAATGGCCATAAGAGGCACATCGGCCGACCACCTAACGAAGGATCACAATGTTTGGACCCCGCCACGTTGATCACCTTCGCATCAAGAACACACTTTGTGAAAATTTGAGCTGAACGGCCACAAAGGTTGGTCGGCCGACCAATCAATTTTCAAGAATTGGAAAACCGCCAGTGCAGGATTGATCTATCAGATGAGAGGAAGAGCACCACGGTGGCCGATTTGTCAGTAGCTCCAAAAGTGGCATCGGCCGATGCCACCTTGGACCCCTGGGCCCACCTGTCAGCATCCAGGACACTTCCCCACTGGTTTGCAATTCTCATCCCCTCATTTTTCTATTCATTTTAGATTATATCTATTCGTTTTATCCCTTTTTTTAATTGATAAATATAAAACTAGAAGAAGCACCTGAAAATAAAACTTTGAAGAAGTAACATTTTCATGACATCTTGAAGATAAAATCTGTCATAAAGTTTATTTCTTGTGCAAACTTATGTTTGTGGGAAAAATACATTATTAGGAAAAGTCATATTGACTAAGATGTTGTGACTTGTGATATAGTTCGAGCTTATGCATCAACCTCTTTTACTCAAGGTACTTGGAGATTTGTCTTGATAAAAACATAAAACCATAGTGTCACACACTCCTCAATGATGAAAATACCAACCAAAGCCATATGCATTACTCATACATGTTCAGCGCCCCATATACGCTACTTGCGGTTGTATTGAGTTTTGGCAAATCTAGTGACCCTTGTTGAGGATTATATCTGTCACACCCGATTTTAAGAATAAAATGGGATGCATTAATCTCATGTGTGCCCAGAGATCCATCACACACATAAGCCGACAAATTACAAAGGATAGTATCATTACTGTGTATAAAACATAACGAAACATAACATAAACATAGTCTTACACAAAGAACATAGTCCGGACTTAAACAACAACATAAGATAATCTATCACTCGCTAGCGGGGCTCCAACACGGGGACGTCAACTGGTGAACTCTTGCTGGTCCTGCTGTTCTTCGTAGTACTCCCGGCCACCGACGTACTCCTCACCGTGCGGACTCGACCAACAAGACAACAACACGCAATCCAAGTGCAAACATACAAAGCAAACATAACTATGGTTAGAACAGTACACCAACAGCATGAAAAATAATATAAAAGTTTGTAAAAACAGATCCTACGTCTCGCTACGAACACGTAGACGCGAAAATCACGGAAAACGGATCTATAACGTGCATAAAAAGATAAAAACAAGGTTTCCTAGAGAGAGATAATTAACTATGTCTAAACTCGAAATTTAACAGATGAAAACCTACTGTACAGTATGACTAACACGTAGAGAATTTCGCTACGAATCTAACGCAAGTTGAACGGGTCGATTCGGAGTTAAAATGAGCATTTTATAAGCGTTTGAAAGCAGTGGCAAAGTTGTAAATAGACTGAACTGAAATTCGGGATAAAATAAATCGGAAATTCGGAATTTTACACCGGCCGAGGGGACTAGGGTTGCGATTTCACGAAACCGAGGGGCTATTAAGCAAAATCGCCCGGGCGAAAGGGTATCGGGCTGTGGGCCGTTGATCGACGGATCAACGGTCCGGATTAGATGGGGAAGGGAAAAGAAGGGCGCCGGCGGCCTACGGTGACCTAGCGGCGGCGCCGCCCGTGTCCGCGGCGGGGCTTCGCCGGCGTGCGGGAAACTTCGCCCACGGGCCACGGTTCGAGAAACCGAGGGCACCGGAGGAGAGAGGGGATCAAGGCGGACTCGCACGACGAGGCTCGGCCTTGAGGAAGGCTCGGCGAGGGTGCGGCATGGCCGGCGGCGGGTTTGACTTCGCCGGCGCTCGGACGGATCGGCCCTAGCGGACTATGGTTCTTCGAATTGGGGGGTTCCTAGGGATAGTGCGGGTTATAGCGGACGCGTTAAGGTACATTGCGTGGCCGGGGGGAAGGACTCAAGCGACCCGCGCCATGGACGGCAGCGGCAAAGCTCCGTCGGCACACGGAGTTCTGACCCTAAGCGACTCCGATTGGCGAAATTGAAAGTGCAAGGAGATAGAGGAGGTGTCCGCGGTCTTACCGGCGTAAGAAATCGGACGGAGGCGGCTCAAAGAGCGGAATTTCGACGGATGGCGGACGGCGGCGTCGGGCTCCAAAGAACGGCGGCGGCGGCACTGCGGCAATGCGAGGTTGAGCCACGGCGGAAGGTAAACCGAGCGCACATCACATGGAGACGCACGGCGCTACCAAAGGACGGAGGTGCGACGGACGACGGCGTCCCAACGCGGCGGCTCTCGGCGATGAATCGCAGCGGCGACGCTGCTATGCGGTTTGCGTGGCTTGAGCGAAAGGAGTGGGGAACGGTGGGACTGGAGCGGGAAAATGAGGAGAGGGTGGCGGCTCCTACTTCAAGGCCTAGAGTGCGGGTGCGCTCCCACGTCGGAGATCGTGGGCGCGGGCGGCGGTGCGTAGCGCACGGTGGCCATTGCGCTCTCGCGAGACGAGCGAGAGAGAAGGAAGGGAGGCGCCGACAGGTGGGGCCGGCTCGTCGTCGGCAGAGAGAAGGGAGGGAGCGGCGGCCGGCGGTTGCCGAGCCAAAGTTGGGCCGGCCCAGCGAGAGAGAAGGAAAGGGAGGGCGCTGGGCCGGGCAAGCTGGGCCAACAGGCCAAAAAAGAAGAGAAAGGAGGGGAAAGGAAATAGAAAAGGCTTTTCTATTTAAAATCTAGACTTTTGCAAATCATTTCAAATTGAAATTTGAACTCCTTCTCAAGTTTAAATAAAACCCACTCATTACATAAAATAAATGCAGCAGCATGTATGCATCAACATGTATTAAACTTATAATTTATTTTAATTCACAAAAATTATTATTTTCTATTATTTGGATGCACACATAAATGCATAAATAAATCCAATTTACTAATTTTGAAAGAAATGCAAGTTTTAGGGTGTTACAATTCTACCCCCTTAAAAGAATCTTGTCCTCAAGATTTCAGGTCATGCTTACTCAAACAACTGCGGATAATTTTCCCTCGGATCTTCTTCTCTTTCCCATGTAGCTTCTGCCTCTGAATATCGATTCCATTGTACCTTGCACATTTTAATCACTCGGCTTCTAGTAACCCTTTCTGCAGTTTCCAAAATCTTTATAGGATACTCTTCATATGTGAGATTCTCTTTAACAGTGAGCTCTTCTAAAGGAATCTGCTCTTCGGGTACTCGCAAGCATTTCTTTAACTGAGACACATGGAACACATTATGCACACCTGACAAACTCTGTGGCAATTCCAACTGATAAGCCACTTCTCCACGTCTCTCTATAATTTTGAAGGGTCCAACATTTGTGGTGCCAACTTTCCTTTCATGTTGAATCTCTTCACATTTTTCATTGGCGATACCTTTAAGTACACAAAGTCTCCTTCTTTGAAAGACAAGTCCTTCCTACGAGTGTCAGCATAACTCTTCTGTCTAGACTGTGCCACTCTCAAGTTATCTCTAATCACTCTTACTTGTTCCTCAGCATCTCTCAGGACATCTGGTCCGAACACTTGTGTTTCACCTGTCTGATTCCAGAATAACGGTGTTCTACACTTTCGTCCATACAATGCTTCAAAAGGTGCCATTTTAAGACTCTTCTGGTGGCTATTATTATAGGAGAATTCAGCATAAGACAAGCTCTTGTCCCAACTGGCGCCATATTGTAGAGCACAAGCTCTCAACATGTCTTCCAAGATCCGGTTGGTCCTTTCGGTCTGTCCATCGGTCACGAGGATGATAGGCAGAACTAAAGTTCAACCTTGTTCCCAAAGATTCATGTACTTGATGCCAAAAATGTGATGTGAACTGAGTACCTCTGTCTGACACAATCTTCTTGGGTACCCCATGCAGACTTACTATCCTTTCCATATACAACTCTGCTAACCTTGCACCAGAATATGTGGTCTTGACAGGCAAGAAATGTGCAACCTTAGTGAGTCGATCCACTATTACCCAAATCGAATCATAACCCCTTTGGGTGCGAGGTAATCCAACAATGAAATCCATACCAACTTCTTCCCATTTCCATTCAGGTATCTTCATTGGTTGTAGTAACCCTGCAGGTCTCTGATGCTCTGCCTTCACTCTCTGACAGGTGTCACATATGGCTACATACTCTGCTACATCCCTTTTCATCCCACTCCACCAATACTTCTCTTTCAGATCCAAATACATCTTGGTACTTCCAGGGTGTATGGAATAAGCAGACTCATGTGCTTCTTGCAGAATTGCATCACGAAGAGACTTCACTTCTGGCACACATATCCTCTTTCCAAACCATAGAGTACCATTCTCATCTAGACTGAATCCTGGTGCCTTACCAAGCACAATGTTCTCTGCAATCTCTTTGAGCTTCTCATCTTCCAGTTGTCCTTTACGTATCTCTTGCTCCAAGGTAGGCTCAATGGTCAACTCCATGGTGTTATTAACAAATCCTAAATTAAGATACTCCATCTCAAAGACACAACTCGGTGACATAAGACTCATCGATAATCCATTGGCATAGCTCTTCCTACTAAGTGCATCGGCCACTACGTTAGCCTTACCGGGATGATAATGCACTTCTAGATCATAGTCCTTAATCAACTCTAGCCAACGGCGTTATCCCGAGATTAAGATCCGACCGAGTGAAGATGTACTTTAAACTCTTGTGGTCGGTGTAAATATCACTCTTGTGGCCAATTAGATAGTGCCTCCAGATCTTGAGAGCATGGACTACTGCTGCTAACTCCAAATCATGTGTAGGGTAGTTCAATTCATGCTTTCTCAACTGTCTAGATGCATACGCCACTACTTTACCTTCCTGCATAAGCACACATCCAAGACCAAGGCGAGATGCATCACAGTAAATAGAGAAACTTTTACTCAGATCAGGCAATGTCGCAAGATGGGGCTGTAGTCAATCTCTTCTTTAACCCCTCAAAGTTCTTCTGGCACTTGTCAGACCACTCAAACTTAGCACTCTTTTCTAACAGAGCTGTCATAGGCTTAGCAAGCTTCGAAAAACCTTCAATGAATCTTCTATAGTACCCAGCTAAACCTAAGAAGCTACGAATCTCGGTCACATTGGTTGGTGGCTTCCAATTCAAGACATCTCTCACCTTACCGGATCCTTTGCTATTCCTCCATTAGAGACAATGTGACCCAAGAAAGAGACTTCCTTCAACCAAAATTCACACTTACTCCTCTTAGCAAATAACTTGTGCTCTCTAAGCTTCTGCAAGACTAACCTTAGGTGTTCAGCATGCTCTTCTTCTGTCTTGGAAAATACTAGTATATCATCAATAAATACTACCACAAACTTATCCAAGAATTCCATGAACACCTTGTTCATCATGTACATAAAGTATGCAGGTGCATTGGTCAATCCAAATGACATCCTTTGTATACTCATATAGACCATATCTAGTGGTAAAGGCTGTCTTGGGTATATCAGATGCTCTAATCTTCAATTGGTGGTAACCGGAACGAAGATCAATTTTAGAGAACACACAAGCACCTCTTAACCGATCAAATAGGTCATCAATTCTAGGCAAAGGGTACTTGTTCTTGATGGTTACTTCATTAAGTGATCTATAATCCACACACATTCTCCGACTACCATCCTTTTTGTCAACAAAGATAACCGGTGCACCCCATGGTGATGAACTAGGGCGAATAAAACCCTTCTCTTGCAATTCCTTAATCTGTTTCTTAAGTTCATCCAGTTCATTTACCCCCATCCTATATGGTCTTTTAGCTATGGGTGCAGTTCCAGGTAAAAGCTCAATAAGGAATTCAATGTCTCGGTCAGGTGGCATACCTGGCAAATCATCAGGGAACACATCAGGAAATTCATCCACGACTGGGTCCTCTTGTTGGTTGCCATCCTTCAACTGGTTCACAGAAGCTTTCTGACGTCCTTGCAATGCAACATCAACACTAACTTTCTCTCCCTTTGGTGTCTTCAGTTCCACAACTTTCTCAGCACACTTAACATTAGCCTCATACTTCATCATCCAATTCATACCCAAGATGAGATCAATCCCAGATGTTCTCAACACTATAGGGTCCACTTCAAACACTACCCCCCTTAAAGAGAGCTGAACAGAGGGACAAAAGAGATTTGCTTGCATCTCCCCACCAAGTGAATTTACTAACATGGTGTTTTAAGTGCTTGAAGGGTGTACTATGTTGTCTAATGAATGAATGTGCAATGAAACAATGTGAGGCACACGAATCGAAAAGTACGATGCGAGGGGACTGAGTTGATGTAGAACATTACCAAGCATAACTCCTGGTGTCTCTGGGCAGCCGGTGACATCTGGTTGACCTTAGCGGTGTGGGGAGGGCGAGCATTGTTCTTCGAGGAGCTGGCGGGTTACGCTTCTTGGGGCGGTGATAAGAGTAATGTCCGGCCTCTCCACATTCAAAACAGACTATGCTCTTGTTGGGGCGCCACTCTTCACGGGAGCATTGTTGGGTGCTCCCTGGCGTGGTGCTTGGTAGTTGGACTGCTCTGGCTGAAAAGGTGGGTATTTGGAAGTTCGATTCTTACGGAAGTTACGTCCACGATTCCACTTTGGTTGGGCTGTCCTTGGCCCCTTTCTTTGATAACCTGCTCTTTGGTTGAAGCGAGGGCGAACCACTTTGCTGAAGGCCTATCCACGAAACTTCCTCTTCTTTGCTTCAATAGACTTGCGCTCATTGTGCGTCACAATGGCGCGGTCCACTAGGGCTTGGAAGTTAGGGTAGGTGTTGGGGACTAATCGTAGGCGAAGATCATCATACAGGCCCTTCATGAAGCGGCGCCGCTTTTGTCGGAGTCCGTGGCCACGTCACCGGGGAATAACGTGGCAGCTGAATGAACTTGTCACGGTACTCGGCCACGACATAGATCTCTGCTGCAGCGATCTGAACTCATCCTGCTTTAATTCCATGATCGCTTGGGGTATGTGGTTGGACCTGAAGTTATCACAAAACTCCTTCCAAGTGACTGGGGGTGCATCATCAGGACGGCTAGCCGTGTAGGAATCCCACCAATCTTGAGCGGGTCCCTGAAGTTGACCAGAAGCATAAAGGACCTTCTCCATGTCATTGCATTGTGCGATGTTCAGCTGTTTCTCTGTGGTCCTTAGCCAGTCGTCAGCATCAAGTGGATCAGCAGCGTGTGTGAACACCGGAGGGTGTCCCTTCAAGAATTCACCACGTTTGTCCCTCACATGGACAGGTGGTGGTCCTCCTACAGGTTCATTGTCCATGCGCTGCATCATTGCTTGCATGAGTTGTCCTTGCATGGCCATCAGTTGCTCCACAGTCACGTGTGGGGGCGGCGGCGGATTCTCTGGTGCACCGCGACCACGACCACGGCCTCTTCCCCTTGCAGGCATCTGTTATCCAACAAATGTGCAAAAAGATTTAGAGAATAATCCATAATTATTTATCTCATACAAGATAAAGACGTTGCTGAAAATTTCTGGGCAAGTTTCAGTAACAGCAGCTCTGTATTTCGAACATAACTCGGGCTACAGGAATCCGAATTATATATAGCTTACATCGATGGGAAGCTTATGAAATTCTCTACAACTCATAAGTACAAAAATTTTCTCAGATTCATCCGTTTTCTTAGTCAAAAACAAGGTGGAACCGAATCTGTCCAGGATTCCAGACTACACAGTAACACCATAATGCAAAGACTGTATCTCCCAATTGACAACTGATAAAATGGTGATTGTAGACTCATTGGAAAGCTACAGAAGTGTAGATACTCCCATAAAATTTTCAGAATTTTCCACCATACGAATTCAGAGATATTCCATAAACGGTACAGGTTGTTCAGATTTCAACACAGCAGTGACAACTTAATAAGCAACCCGACTATAAATGATTCATAAGCAAATATAGGTTTTAAACAAGAGATATGTGGACATCCCCCACAATATCCCAGCAAGCAAACAAAGATCCAAAACAAACAAGTTCATCATAACAGACAACTAAGCAAAGAGGTTCACAAGTTCACAAACTAACACAACTCCGATCGATCTAACAACGCTTATTATTAATAAACTGGGCACGAAGGCATCTATGGGGCTGAATCCCTGATGGTGATCTTCTTGGCCTTCTTCTTGTAGATGGCGGGCTCTCCAAGCCTACCACGCAGCTCATCGATCGTCTTCTGGAGGCGCCTTTGAGCTTTCTGCGCTGCACGAAGCTCCGCCTTCATGTCAACCTTCTTCACATGCTGCGCAAACACATCATGTGCAGTGGCAGCAAGAGTGGGATCATCCTCTGGAGGGGCAGGGGCCTCCCAATCTCTATCGATGTTGACATGGGGAAGGAACCTGTGGCGATCTTCCTTCTGGGCCTCGAAGCGACGACCATGGTAGAAGAGATAGGCTTCCTCAGCTGCATCATCCATGCTGTCAAATGCACTGGCCCTCTTGGTAGGGTGACCATGAATAGTATCAGCCTCATACCCATTGAGATTATCATTCCAATAGCTAACGGTGATGATGGACTTCCAGTAATCCTCCTCCTCGGGGTGCTCATACACAATGCACTGGTAACTCGTGGTTGCCTGAAACTCTGCATAGTAGTGATCCAGCACATCAGTTAACAGCCTGTGGTAGTAGGCTGTCTCAGGAGGCTGCTTGGTGATGATCCTATGGGTCCATCCTTTTTCTTCATTCACGACTGGCCCAGTGGGAGCCGGCACAGCTGATGGCATCAGGGATGATGAAAATGGGGAGGTGATCTTGGGCACGGACACTTCCACTGGAGGTGATGTAGGGACAACTGGTGCAGGTGTGGGAGTGGGTAGTTCACTAGGCACATCTTCACTGGGTTCTTTCTCAGATTCTTCCATGGGTTCCACCTCTTGACTTCATCGGAAAAGAATGGGGTCAGGTTGTAGTTTGGACTGCACCTCAGGCTCTTCTCCTGCTTGCAACTGGGGCTGTTCCCGGAGTTGCTCTGTCTTGGTTTCTGCGGCTGCTCTTGTCTTTGGTCCCCGAGGCTGCGGGTTGTTGAACAAACTCAAGTAGGCACGAGTGGTCATGCGAGGAGGGTGGCCACGCCCAAAGGCGCTTCTTGGGGGGAGTCCGCCTCGGTGTTCGTCATCTATAGAAGTTTAAGATAAATTACCATTAGACTCAACACTTTTATAATAGAACAAGAGATATAAGAATAATAACTTTTAGTAAAAATAACAAGACTGAAAAATATAAGCAATAACATAAGGGAAGCAAAGACACTAATACGACCATTTCTAACTAGGCTTGCGGCCCTACAATCGACACGGCTTTGATACCAATTTGTCACACCCGATTTTAAGAATAAAATGGGATGCATTAATCTCATGTGTGCCCAGAGATCCGTCACACACATAAGCCGACAAATTACAAAGGATAGTATCATTATGTGTATAAAACATAATGAAACATAACATAAACATAGTCTTACACAAAGAACATAGTGCGGACTTAAACAACAACATAAGATAATCTATCACTCGCTAGCGGGGCTCCAACACGAGGGGCGTCAACCGGTGAACTCTTGCTGGTCCTGCTGTTCTTCGTAGTACTCCTGGCCACCGACGTACTCCTCACCGTGCGGACTCGACCAACAAGACAACAACACGCAATCCAAGTGCAAACATACAAAGCAAACATAACTATGGTTAGAACAGTACACCAACAGCATGAAAAATAATATAAAAGTTTGTAAACAGATCCTACGTCTCGCTACGAACACGTAGACGCGAAAATCACGGAAAAACGGATCTATAACGTGCATAAAAAAGATAAAAACAAGGTTTCCTAGAGAGAGATAATTAACTATGTCTAAACTCGAAATTTAACAGATGAAAACCTACTGTACAGTATGACTAACACGTAGAGAATTTCGCTCTGAATCTAACGCAAGTTGAACGGGTCGATTCGGAGTTAAAATGAGCATTTTATAAGCGTTTGAAAGCAGTGGCAAAGTTGTAAATAGACTGAACTGAAATTCGGGATAAAATAAATCGGAAATTCGGAATTTTACACCGGCCAGGGACTAGGGTTGCGATTTCCTGGAAACCGAGGGGCTATTAAGCAAAATCGCCAGGGCGAAAGGGTATCCAGGGCTGTGGGCCGTTGATCGACGGATCAACGGTCCGTATTAGATGGGAAGGGGAAAGAGAAGGGCGCCCGCCGGCCTGGCGATGACCTAGCGGCGGCGCCGCCCGTGTCCGACGGCGGGGCTTCGCCCGGCTTGGGAAACTCGGCCCACGGGCCACGGTTCGAGAAACCGAGGGCACCGGGAGAGGGGGGATCAAGGCGGACTCGGCACGAGGCTCGCCGCGGGAAGGCTCCGGCGGGGGTGAAAGATGGCCGGGCTGGGCGGGTTTGACTCGCCGGCGCTCGACGGATCGGCCCTAGCGGACTACGGTTCTTCGAATTGGGGGGTTCTTTAGGGATAGTGCGGGTTATAGCGGACGCGTTGGGTACATTGGCGCGGCCGGGAAGGACTCAAGCGACCGCGCCATGGACGGCAGCGGCAAAGCTCCGTCGGCACACGGAGTTACGGCCCTAGCGACTTCGATTGGCGAAATTGAAAGTGCAAGGAGATAGAGGAGGTGTCCGCGGTCTTACCGACGTAAGAAATCGGACGGAGGCGCTCAAAGACGACGAATTTCGACGGGCGGCGGACGGCGGCGTCGGGCTCCAAAGAACGGGCGGCGACGGCAACCGCGAAAGCAATGCGAGGTTGAGCCACGGCGGAAGGTAAATCGGCGCACATCACATGGAGACGCACGGCGCTTACCAAAAGGACGGAGGTGCGACGGACGACGGCGTCCAACGCGCGGCGGCTCTGGCGATGAATCTGCAGCAGCGACGCCGCTATGCGGTTTGCGTGGCTTGAGCGAAAGGAGTGGGGGAACGGTGGACTGGAGCGGGGAAAATGAGGAGCGGGGTGGCGGCTCCTACTTCAAGGCCTAGGATGCGGGTACGCTCCCACGTCGGAGATCGTGGGCGCGGGGCGGCGGTTGCGTAGCGCACGGTGCTGTTGCGCTCGCGAGACGAGCAGAGAGAAGGAAGGGAGGCGCCGACAGGTGGGGCCGGCCTCGTCAGCGGAGAGAAGGGGGGAGCAGAGCGGCGGTTGCGAGCCAAAGTTGGGCCGCCCCAGCGAGAGAGAAGGAAGAGGGAGGGCGCTGGGCGGGCAAGCTGGGCCAACAGGCAAAAAAAAAAAAAAAAAAAAGAAAGGAGGGGAAAGGAAATAGAAAAGGCTTTTCTATTTAAAATCTAGACTTTTTGCAAATCATTTCAAATTGAAATTTGAACTCCTTCTCAAGTTTAAATAAAACCCACTCATTACATAAAATAAATGCAGCAGCATGTATGCATCAACATGTATTAAACTTATAATTTATTTTAATTCACAAAAATTATTATTTTCTATTATTTGGATGCACACATAAATGCATAAATAAATCCAATTTACTAATTTTGAAAGAAATGCAAGTTTTAGGGTGTTACAATATCATGCTCCCAAGATCAAGATCACGTACACTCCACATCTATATGCTACTTCTACACTAGAAGTATGCACTACATCCCTTTTCCCAGTTCCACCATCAAAATGCTCTATGCTTTAAGTTGTGATCTCTCTAGATATATAGATGGTGAAAAAGAGACATTAGCTATGCAAAAAAAAAAAAAAAAAAAAAAAAAAAAAGAGAGAGGAAATAATGGACACAAGTCCGAGGGTGAGTAGAACCCACCTCTCCAAAAAAAAAAAAAAGTTGGACACATGAAGGTCCAAGTATGTATATTTATGATAGCCATGTCTCAATAATAATAATAATAATAATAAGGTAGAGAGAGAGATCACATCCAATGAAGGAGCAAAACAAAGTTATCCATATTTTCCACACACATGCACATTCTTGATCTAAGGGCATGATACTTTTCTCTTAGGATCTTAGTTTTGACTTTTACAATATATGCAATGCAAGTATGCAATCATGTTTATCCCTACCTCAGCTCCACATAGACCTTTGTAGTAGAATGAAACAAAAAGGCACTTTCATGTTATGCCGTGGTGAGGATCTATACACTATTGAGTGACTTGAGAGTACCCAATCGAGGAGTATAAGTGATCTATGTGATTTTTTTTTTTAACTTATAAAAAAAAAACTCCAAGAACTAAGATGTGAATGCGGAAGATGAACTTGCTTTGAACTATTCCATTTCCCAACTTCTCAAGGATTTATGATAGACACAACCACATATCCCACTCACATAGGAAATGCTTAGAAATAATCTTATGGTAGTTCAATATCTCATAAGTGTTATGTCCATGTTTACTTCAACCTCCCTCCTTTGCTTGAGGACAAGCAAAGATGTAAGTAATGGGGGATCTTGTTGACGGTAGAAATACCCCTGTTTTTACATAGTCAAACCGTCAACAAAGTACTCCTTTTGGAAGCTAACATACATATAAACAATGATTTCTTATGCAAATAACCTAGTTCCACATGTAGATGTCATTCTTTGTATGCGAGATGTGAAACTAGTGGAACTCTAATTTGAAATGACACATTTGGTCACCATCCAGTCAACACCCCAAGTATGGCCATTGGACAATTTTACACCACCATCATGATCTCCATGTCCTATGAAGCTTCCACACAAAATTTGAAGTCATTTGGCCACAAGACCTACATCGGCCGATGCATGACCATTTCATCCCGAGACATCGACATGTGGGGACACCTTCTAGAAGAGTTGGAGAAGGCCAAGGCCCAATGGACCAAAGCATCGGCCGACCATGATACTTTGGCCCAAACTCTTCCAATGCGACCGCCACATCACTAATCCATGGGGAACAAGAGAAGGCACGATTTGGTCCGTCAATACGCCCCATGGATCGTGTTGGTACAAAATGAACGCCACGGCAAGTTCCGGACTCAAGAACGGCCGGCGGTGGGGCCAATGTTCCCAAAGCACCGGTGGTGGCCCACGAGGTCATGGACCATGGTCGGCCGACCATGGCCCATTTGGCCAAGGACGTCCTCCCACGCCCATCACATTGTCCACATGCTGAAATTACCTCACACGTTGATCTTAAGGCGGTTGCATGGCGGTTTGATCCAGCGGAGGAGGGCAATAGAGGTCACGCGGATCGATGACGTGGTGCTTTGGAGTAGCCCCTACTCCACCTTGGGGCTATAAATACCCCCACCCCTTCACTTCCAAGACATGACCACAAGGAGAACTCCACTCCAATGTAGTAGGCTAAGCCCTGCTCCTTTAGTGTAGTAGTAGAGTGAGAGAGGGAAGTCTTACGGAGGAAGCCCCGGTCCAAGGGGAATCTCCTCCGAGGTGTACCTCGCGGGTGTACTTCTTCTAGTAAGTAATACATCCGAAGTTCTTTTATACTTTGCATATACGGTTTAGTATAGTAGCTATTCACTCGTTCTTCATTGGTACATTGCTTTGCTTTAGTAGAGTGTTCTAGCCTAGCTAAGTACGGGGTTAGAATAGTAAGAGTTAGCGTGAGGCGTGGTGTCTAGGCTATACCTTACCGATTTGTATGCCGCTTGCTACACGGATGGATTGTGATAGCCAGTAAGGTAGTGACAGCCCTTCCGGTCTCTGTATAGATCACCACGTGTTTAGGCAAGTTCTTAAAAAGGTAAGGCTCGATAAAATAGTAGTTTGGTAGTGGTGACTTTATTCACCGATTATCACCCTCTTTTGCCTCCAAGTGTCAGAGGGCTGATAAAGCCACGTTTAGCTACCTAGCCTATCCGGATATCTTAGTTATAGAAAACCTCTCATCTTAACTACCAAATACACACCTTGTGTCATCATAGGGCGAATCTTGATTCTCTGTTAATTCACTTCCGTTCCTCGTGGAAATCGATACACCGGAATACTCCCGGTGAAAAGCTACACCGAGAGCCGTGCGCTTTGCGGTTTTACCGTTTGCCATCCTTAGGTGTATCGGTTCTTTAGTGGTAACACTAAAGAATTGTCAACACCGGTCTTTGCCGAACTGCTTTGGCGAATAGCTTCTTTGTCCTCCCATCTTGCAAGCGAGTTGTCCATGCGACTATTTGATGAGCATTTGAGGGATCGCATACCGTCATGACGAGGATGAAGGCGATGTTGCAAGATGCAGCTTCGGGCACCCGGAACTCCTCATCAAGATCTGGAAGTGTAGGAGAAACCTGGTACTAGTCGGAAGGTGTTCTTGGTATTGGCTTGAGCGGCCGATACATGGAAGACTGGATGGATGGTGGAAGAGGACGGTAGCTTCAGCTTGTAGGCAACCTTGCCTATCTTGTCAATTACCTCAAATGGCCGAAGTAACGGAAGGACAACTTCTCGTGAGCTCTTGGTGCCAAGGAAGACTAAACGTATGGATGTAACTTGAGATAGACAAAATCACCCACCGAGAAGGAACGATCGGCGCTTTTGTCGCCTTGGGACTTCATCTGCTGTTGTGCACGCACGGATGTTGAAATCTTGAATCCTCCATGGTAAGACTTCGGCCAGGACAGTTTCCACATCGGGGAGAAGCCGAAGCCAAAACGAGAGGAGACCGAGAGGCCAAAATGACGAGCGGGGTGACCATCTGATACCTCAAATGGCGTCCGGGTTGATCGAAGAGGGAAGACTTGTGTTGTACCGAATTCTCGCTAGTGTAATCCACTTGGACCAACGGGCGGAGAAGAATTCACGAAGCATCGAAGGAAAGTTTCCAAACATTGGTTGACACGCTCCATCGACCATCGGCTACGGATGATAACCCGAGCTCATGGAAAGAGTGACTTGAGCAAAGGCGGAAGAGCCCACTCCAAAATGTCTTTGGTAAAAATGCGATCTCTATGAGACGATGAACTCTAGAAGCCCGTGGAGGCGATAAATCTCATCAAAGAAAACCTAAGCAATATGTTGAGCATTGAATGGATGAGCTAGAGGAATGAAGTGGGCATACTTACTAAAACGATCAACCACCACCATCAAGCAATTCTTGGTACCCGGACCCATGATAAGCCTTCAATGAAATTCATGGTACAGACTTGCCAGGACTCTTGAGGTATAGGCAAGGGAGCAAGGAGACCCGGGTATCTTGCACGGTCAGGTTTAGCTTGAGCACAGACAGAATAGGACTGCACATAGGTCTTGATGTCTGATTTCATCCCATGCCAGGCAAAAAGTTTCTTGAGCTTGCTGAATGTAACTGGAAACCAGAGTGGCCACCAATTGCGCTGTTGTGCAAAGCTGCCATCAAACGGCGCTAGAGCTCAGGATTGTTACCAATCCAAATTCGACCTTGCAGTCGCACTATTCCATCAGACAGTATATAAGGCGGCCTAGAATCTGGTGCAATGGATAATTCCTGAATAAGTTTCATCGTGGCAGGATTGCTCTCGTAGTCGGACTGAACCTCAGCCAACCAGGATGGTGTTGGAGAGGACAAGGCATTGAGCTGTGCTGTGGGAAAAGGATGACAGAGAGTGCATCAACAAGCTTGGTTAGATGCCCCAGGCTTGTAAACAATTCTATCTTTTGCAATCCCGCCAACTTAGTGTAAAGCTTGATTGCCACGATTGTGCGGAGACGTTGGTCGACAAGTGAACCAAATCTACTTGGGATCCGTGTAGATGATGAATTTAGCATGCTGAATGTAAGCGTGCCATTGTTCCACCGCCACAAGGACTGCCAAGTACTCTTTCTCATAGGTGGAGAGACCGCGAGTGCGAGTGCCCAAGGCCCTACTGACAAAAGCGATGGGATGGCCCTCCTGAAGTAGAACTGCACCAGCACCTTGATCACTAGCATCGGTTTGGACAGAAAGTTGCTTTGCAAAAGCAGGTAGCGCCAGGACTGGAGCTGTCATAAGAGCTTGCTATAAAGCCTGGAAGGCAGAGGTGTGATTCGGTGTCCACACAAACAGTGAACCCTTCTTGAGCATATCAGAGAGAGGTTTTGCCAGATAGCAAAATTACGCATAACGAACTTCGATAGTAACCCCGCTAGGCCCGTGAAAGCTAGCATCGCTTGATGTCTTGAGGAATAGGCCGTAATCGATAGACTCCAGCTTCCTTGGATCAGTGGCGACGCCTTCCTTGCTTATCACATGAATGAGATAGGCAATGCTCTGCTGAGCGAAATGACACTTAGAGACCTTCCACTAGTCTCGAGCTAGGAGCTGCAGCACCTGACGAAGGTGCATGAAATGTTCACTGCAAGACCTGCTGAAAATCAGGAATATCGTCGAAGAACACGATCACGCACTTGCGGAGTAAGGAGCGCAAGGTGGCATTCATCGCTCCCCGAAAAGTGTTTGGGGCGCCCGGTCAACCCGAAAAGACATGACATCATATTTAAAGTGGCCCCGGTGTAATGCGGAAGGCTGTCTTGTACTCCTCCCCGGTGCCAACCTGATTTGGTTGAAGCACGCTCGCGCAGTCCAAAACCGAGAACCACTATGCATGTGCCAGCTCGTCTAACAACTCATCGATGACTGGTATTGGAAACTTCGACTTCACTGTTAGAGCGTTCAACATACGATAGTCCATGCACATACGCCCGACCACCATCCTTCTTGCGGACTAACAAGACCAGCGAAGAAAATGAGCTCTTGCTCGGTCTGATGAGTCCTGATTGGAGCATTTTGGTGACTTGCTGCTCAATTTCAGATTTAAGGGCGGGTGCATAGCGGTAAGGCCGAAGAGATACTGGCCGGGCGCCTAGAATCAAGGGAATCGGGTGGTCACAGCCACGCCGCGGAGGCAATCCCACTGGTTCTACAAAAACGTCAGCGAATTCATCCAAAAGTAGCTGCACTTCAGGAGGAGGTGGCACAGGGGGCTGAACATTTGAATCACTGGCAATATGATAGACTTGTACCACTGAAGCATCTGATTCATCAGGTAACTGTCCCTGTAGAAGCACCTACTTGGAAGCATAGGGAAACAAAATCCACTGCTATAACCAATGGATCTTCATTGGGGAGAATGCTTGGAGCCAGTCCATACCAACAATGATATCATATGACCCAAGAGGAAGAACTCGTAGAGCTGAATGGAATTCACAGCCCCTGAATGTACCAAACCGCTGCAGGAATCTCCTTGGAACACTGAAGAATTCCCATCAACAATTATGACAGACACCGGAGGCTGAATATCCTAAACCCCAGTGAGCTGAGCTGCCAGTGAATCTGAAATGAATGAGTGAGAACTCCCAGAATCGACAAGAATCACCGCTTCATGGTTTTCAATTCAGCCAGAAAACTGTAGGGTTTGCACTGCTGAACGACGCCGCATTTTGCGATGTGATGAAAGTAACATGAAAAACCTATGTAGGAGTTGGAGTCTCCGTTTCCTCGATCCGGTGGAACATCTTTTGAACATTTAGGAATCACGGAATTCATCTTGGCAGTACCAGAAGCTCACGAAGAGCGTGCACTTGAATTACAGGAGCGCATTCTTAGGCCAGGGTGCCGCCGTGCGCCACAACGAATGCGAGAGTCCATGCGCCTTGCGGTAAGTGCAAGAACGATCGGAGCTTCTCATCCGCAGGCGACCTTGTGGACGGCGATCTTCTACGATGCGGCGGTCCTCACCCGGCTGAAACCCGCCAGGGCGCGAAGGAGCCGGGGGGGCAGAGCACCCCTCAGGGGTGCCGGCCTGATCAACGGTGAACCATCATTCTTGAGGACTTCATGACGCCGCCCGGGCTCCAGGGCCCCTTCCTGCACAAGAGCCAAGGTACACACAGAGTCCAAATCCTTAGGACGATGAACGAGAAGTACAACACGGATGTCATCCCGCAATCCACCGATAAAACGAGTCTTATAGGCTAGGTAATCTGGTGAGTATCTGTTGTGCCATCAGCCGATGAAGCTGCGGCGCGTTTCTATCTGAGCACCTAAGATGGCGAAGCTCGAGGCGGATGTCATCAATGCGACCGTCGATCGCGGGCCGCCAGTTCTCCAGCGCTTCCACGTGCGCGTCGCTCTCATCGCCGCTCTCGGCAACACAGATGAGCTCGAGGTTGAACGTCCGGCGCTCGAGGTCGTCTATCTGCGCTTCGAAGTGGCCTCCCTAGCTATCGCCCACGAGCGGCGGCGGAATACTGGTGGGACACGAGATCTTCAAAGTTGACGAGGCGGACGTCGATAGCTTGCTCCGCTCCTCGCGCGCGCGAACCTCATCGCCGATCGGCTATCTGGCCCGCTCGGTGCTTTCCGGCGTGCGGCGTCGGCGCATCAAGCGCTTGAGCATTTTCGTCGAATGTCGACTTGCATATGGGATCCATGACACCTTCTGCTCATCAGTGACATTGAGCAACTCAAATTTTTGCTCAAGAATGCGAAGCCAATGCTCCGCGTCTAGTGGCTCTGCAGTCGGTGTGAAGGTGGGTGGGTGGGTCGCCAAGAAGTCCGGGTAAGAACAGGGCCTCTCGTGACCACGCGCACCACCGCCATCCCCGCCATTGCCACCTGGGCCTTCACGAACAAACCCACCGATTAGCTGACCCAAAGCATATCCATGGTACGGGCTGACTCACGACGAGTGGCTAATATCTCAGCCATCATCTCAACAGGGGTCATCGGAGGTGGCGGTGGAGGAGGAGGCTCCTGACGTGGGACCTCGTTGCTGTCCCCTTGGGCAACGTTGTCGCCAACACCAGCACCATTCTCGCCATGACCTTCCTGAACGTCGCGGCCTCCCCGGCGCTAGTGCTCCCATGCCGCAGACCTTAGGTTCATCTAAAGCGAGAAAAAACTAACCATTTAGGCGAGGCGTCCAAACCATGATAAAAGCTTTAGAGAGATTTTGATAAGGTCCGATAAAACTGCTGCATGATAAGGATTTTTACTAAAATTGAAGCAATTCTTTTTACTTATTATACTACCATTTTACCACTAAATTTATACGTGAAGGGCATTTAGATAAATTCTCTTTTCATGATGCATGATTCGTCCTATTCATTCGCTCTCAAGCCGAATATAGCGGCAATCGCGCATAAAAACCTTGGCACATCGAACACTCACTCCCGTACACTAACGATTCTTACGGATTGCAAGTTAGTGTACTGCAGAAAAATTGGTTAGATAAAACCAGTGCCACTATCCTAGATAGACCATATTATTTAGGGCTCATATTTATTTACGCACTTAGTCTATCGCATCCTAATTTTCACAAAGCTTTTGTTGGTCAAATTTTTATGTTTTTAAAAAGGGTTTTAAAGCTTGTAACCTCATTATTAGCTCTAGTACCAAGCTGTGGCGAGAACCGCCCGAAATAACACGCTTTCGGAATACTTGTCTTCCTTTAGACACTAAATATTCCCAAAGTGGGTCATTCCGCATTCCGTTGAGCACATTCCAACGGAAGAACTTCGAAACAATCCACGAAGTACATCACGGATCCGATAATGAGTACAAGCTTACAATACTTAGTCCATTTCATACAATACTGAGTCTAAAATTTATTTATTACAATACCAAAGTTGAGTGCGGAAATTAAACAGCGGAAAAAAAAATAACATCTAGCGGCGGCGAAGATACAAGGATCCATCTGTGCCCACCGGAAGAATCCTCCACACAAAGGCTAGTTCCTCGGGCGCACTGCAGCAACAAGGGTAGAATAAACCCAGTACACAATGTACTTTCGCAAGACTTACCGAATGGGAATATATATTTCCGACTCTCAAGGATATGATAGGATTTAAGGCTGGTGGTTTTATTTGTTTTGCGTAAAAGCATTACTAAGAGTGAATCCTTACTTATGATTCATTAGCCATCTTTTAAGTTCATCATCTAGCCAGTCTATGTAAGCTTTTGTTCTAAGTCCAAGCAAGAGTTGAGCAATCGAGAACCATCTTAATTCCATCTTCCATATTCCATATCTTACTACGATGCCAGATACTAGTCAAGTCATACCGACACGGCGGCGATTTGCGAATCAATATCCCCAGCTGGGTACCCCGAAAAACACACGCCTCGCTTGTGTCACAAAAATTCGCACAACCAAAGACTAACCCCTTCCGTTCCTGCCGAGGGTTCTAGGTCCCCGCCCCAAACTTGGACTCCAAGCCACCACTACACGAGTCCCGGACTCGGTATGGCCCTTGGACCTCCAACCTTTCCCCGCCTCCATTCGACCGACACGCGAAAAGAGCGGAAACCTCGACCACTAAAAGAACAGGTCTTCCCGCTCCCATAAGCAAGTATGTGCTCGGGATAATAAGATGCGTGACTTGACCACCATTCCATTGCAACGAGCGGTCCGTAGTTGACTCGGACGAGGGAATAAGAGTGCAACCAAGCTAGCCCCCGTTGGCCGCGGGACATAACTTGTTACACCCACTAGAACCCATACCACTTCCCTGCCCGGTCGCCATTTCCTTTCAACCATCTCATCATCAGTGTAGTAATATTCACCTACTTTGTGAGTAACAGCAGATTACTCATGCTACCGAATAACCTAAGCATGTCAACTATTCGATCCTGTACTAGTAAGACTCATAGGACAATATATCTATGCATGTGGATTTCATATAACTCCACGAAACGTAAATGCACAACATATATAGATCATATTTATCAAAAATAAGGGTTATGCACCGGGGCTTACCTTGGTCAGGCGCAAACTCAACAAAGTCGTCGCGGGCGGCTCCGGAAACTCCTGCGGCACGAGTATCTCCTCCTCATATTCCTCGATGACTTCTTCGTACTCCTGGTTGCCGACGGTCACCACTTCCGCTAGCTCGTTCACTACATGTATGCGATGATGGTGCAATGATTTAATGATGCGATAACAACAACTCTTTAAATAAATACACATGAAATAAGCTACCAAGCTAGCTCTATTGACTAGGATAATAAACTTATCAGCAAGCGAGGTATAACAAGCAAAGGTGCAAACACGTGCTCTATTCTTACTCATTATTAATTTTTAAATGGATATTTAGCTACTATATCAAACAACCTAGTTTAAAGCTACAAAAAAATTACGGCAAGCACATACTAACAAAATAAGGCTACGATAAAAGTTTCATGATTTTAGAATTCTATTTTGAATTTATATAAATTTTACAAAGCATTGAAGAATTGATGACTTTTGCAAAGAAAAGCTAACAAGCAAGTCAACCTTCTATCTAGACTCACGCACGAAGCAAGGAACAGCATGCGGACGCCATGCACGACGGCCGCGGCGCCCAACAAGCTAAGGCAGTGACTAGCCCAACGAACGGGTGATCGAACATCAACAGCTTACAGTGGTTTGTGCAGAGATGGTGGCCGAGCTTGAAGAAGCCCAACCGTGCTGGCCACGCGCGCGCGGTCGCTCGGCAACGAACACGACGCCGGCGAGGTGACCGGTGGCTCGGCAACTCCGAACTTAGCCGGGCGACAGCAAACCAGTGAGACTCGAAGTGATTGGCTATCTAGACCATATCCATGGCTCACCTTGGACGCGAGAACTTAGGCCGGGATGCATGGGGCTGCATGTATTTGAAGGAAGAGCAAGCTTTGTTTTCCTACGTGGAGGCGTGTACGTGAGCAGCAACTAAGGGCAAGGGGGTCCAGGAACTGCATCAGCTACAGACCAGGAAGGAGAGGAAACAGGGCTGGTGCGGCTCGGCAGGTGCGGCGGGGAGATGTCGATGGCATCGCCAGGCACGCGGGCAGAGCAGCATACAGCGCCGAGAAGCCAGGCAGTGCAACGTGCGTGGCGACAATGCAAGCCAGGCTAATGCCGGACGTACGCAGGGCAGCAACACTGGTTGCACGACGTGCAAGCAGGCAGCATTGATTACTCGACATGCAGGACAACGTCGCCTCTCCCTCTCGTACTCGGCGGCCAGCTGCAACGCGGGTGCAGTGTACGTGTATGTGCACGACTTGAGCAGGCTGTGGTGCAGCATGTGGTCAATGCCAAGCAGTGGCTAGCAACTAGCAGCATGCAACAGCGAGGCGAAGTGCATGCAAAAAGTGACGTGAGCATGCAAACTTCATTTAGCACAGCAGTATGCACCTCAAAGCCTTTACGTGAATGTGTGTGTATACCTATATATATATACATACACCTCTCTCCATATATATTTGTTTATAGAAACCGGTTAGCGTTTCAGGTGTGTTAAATAAATATTAGCTTAGAACCTTATTTTATATAGTCGTCAACTATGAAATGCATTTTATTTAACATTTTTATACTCTTTATCACATGCATTATCACATAAACATGATGCTCATGACGGATTTTTAGTGAGTGATTAACGCCGTAACACCGAGGGTGTTGGTATGTAAGCAGCCGGCGATTAACTGACGACGAATCTCACTTTCTCACTCACGAGTTCCACCGGCTAACGAGGTCGGGATATTTCGAGTTTACTTCTCTTACAAGTTCATGGATGAATGAATCACTCTCTCTCTACTCGCTTTCCTTTCCTGTTCTAGCTGGCAACGCTACCTACTCCCCTTGCTGGGCCTCGCAACGGATACAAGCCCATTCTGGGCCGTGGATCTTTACATTCTTACGCTTGACTCTGGAGCTCTTCTTCTGGCCTTCTTCAATAGAGCGGCCCATATGAGGAGTGGTGACAGAAGTTGGTGGACGGCCAGTAACATGGCTCAACCGTAGGAATTATTTTCCCAAAAACTCAAAGTCGGCCATAGAAACTGTGAAAAATAATACGGAGACAAGCCCACAAACCAAGCATTACAGTCGCGTATCGCAAATCAAACAGTTGTTTACGCAATACTAGTTAATAGGCGCGTGCGACACGCACGTGCTTTTAGTGAGATGATTAGAGAATCTATATATAAATCAATAAAGAAAATACTATTGAGAGACGGTAGATTGTAAGAAATATATTCCACATAGTATGCTAAGGAAATTAATAACTTTTCTTAATATAGTTGAGATGCACGTGTTGCATTCCATCATAGAATAATAATAATCAAAATTATAATGACATGACACAGAATTACAAGGCAAAAGTGGCAGGACACAGAATTATAAGGCAAAATTATAATGAATTTTTGATTCTGTGTTATGTCAACTATATAAATCATGAATGTTCACGCTTGTACATTAAATAAATTATAGTTGACATGCACGTGATAGATCCACCCCTCTTTTATTTTCTTTATTTGTGAACCATTCCTATTAGAGCTTGTAATGGTCCCACCTTTTTTGGACTGGCTACGCACGTTTGGTACATTTTTAGTACTATATTTTTACAATTTTCCTATAAACTAGCATCATGCCCGTGCGTTGCTATGGGATAACTAAATTTTATATAAAAACACACAGATCGCATGATAAGTTGATAATAATAATAATAATATGAAATTAAACAATGATATTAAAAGTTACATTTAATCCAAACATGCAAGTTTTGTGAAATTAACAGTCATGGCGCTTTTCAATTTTTTTCTCGCGGGGTGTGAAGGCTAGTTCGCACGGAAGGTAGAAAGTGAAGCAAAAATTTTCAACCCACTAAAAGGGCGTCTAAACTTAGAGTACGAACACACAAATCATATGATAAGATAACAATCTTTGTGAAATTAAATAGTATAATGCCAGTGCTAACTTTCTACGGCAACATGTCATGTAATCTGACAAATCAAATAACTAAGAGGCATATGTCTAAGTTATTAAGCATCACTGAGATATATCAATGATTCACGCAAGATATCGCATGTTCTGGCTACATATTTCCACCAAAGTGCAAACTACTGTTAACAATGCTAGCACAGATAACGGGGAAACACTAAATATTGGTACATTTGGAGCTGGCGAAAGGTATACACAAGCATATGCGAACTTACAGTAAGGCCTCTTCCATGTTATAATCAGTAGAAGCATCAATATCAGCAACTCCATGCCTTCTGACAGAGCAATGCTTCTCCCATCAGTCATAGGAATTGCACCTCGGTCCTACATTTTCCATCCATCTCTCTTTTTCCATGCAACATTGACAAGGCAACCAGAGAACTCCCTCGATGGGTTTGCTGATACAAACCAAGATGCAAAAATTAGATCATAGCAGATGCAGATGCAGCATCCTGGTTGCCAGATGCTCGGTATAGTTGTAGTCACTCACATCGTCAGCATCTACATCCTCATTTTCGAATGTGTAGCCATGGCAAAAGAAACTGCAAATATGGTAGCGATTAGAATCAAGATGGCAATCTTAATAAATTGTAATTTTTGAACTCCTAGTGCACTGACAAGCAACCTGAAGAAATATGACCTTCTAACCACATTCAGAAAAGTGTACCCAGTGAACAGAAATGTCAAAGCAATGGATGCATGGCAACCGGTGCCACAAACCTAACTCTTCAGGAAACGTCAAAACCATATCTACGAGCCCAGTATTCATCACAAAAATTGATATATTTTTAAACTGTATATTGGCTTTGAAAATCCTAGCCATGATTGAATTATGGGCTGTCAATTGCCACATCAACTTGGTCCAAGAACTCAAGTCATGTGCTGAAAAAATAGGCTGAGTTCTAAGATTGATCCAGGAACTGATTTTGCAGTTGCAAATTCATGTAACTACAACATTCTTGTACATACCTATTTTCCCTACTGACATGGGTATATAAAGTCACTATTCTTCTCTCTTAAATGAAACATCAGGTCAATAATAATATAATATCCCAATTTGGTTGAGATTGCATTAGCCGAACATTATATAAAAAAAAAAACTCAGTATTACCTCTACATATTTTCTGAAGATACCGTGCAGCTATGAGCTGTGCATATTTTCTGAAGATATGCAGCACTAAACTATCCAATTTGTGCACTCATAATCACGCAATTTATATTCTCATAGCTACTACGTAAATTAAATTGGCTTTTATGTCATTGACTTCTCACTGTAGGTGCTTGCAAAAAGAACAAATTGTTATGGGCCGTATGTCTACTGGGCCATAGTAGTTGCTGTAGACAGTATTGGGCCGGAGGCCATTGTAAAGCGAGCCGGTGGGAATATAACAAATGAAAGATGCTACATATATGTTCTCATCATGGCACACAGGGACGAACAGAAGAAAACGGATTTTGACAGCCAAAATTAAATGGGGAATTCTTCTCAGTATATACTAATGAGCCCATTCGATCAAGTTGGACCAAGAATAGTTTGTAAAGGGGAAAAAGTAGGAGCCTAAATCAGTTTTAATCAGCAATTAAAGACGGCTTGGAACCAGCCATGGCGCACAAGGTGCATGACACTATGTACCTGGTGCCTGCCTGCCTGGGAGCGGTGCTTCAACGACGTCGGCAGCCCTGCCCGGCTTCACTTCGCGTGATCGAGATCGTCCTGCTTCAAGGGGACACGACGTACGTCTTGCCAGTGGCCACCCCAGCGACGGTGGCCCGCCCAACTTCGTACCTTGTTGTCGCCGATCTCCCCTGCAGTGAAGTTCACGAGCAAGCAGCCTGGGTGGCTTCCTTGCCGTCGGCTATGAGCGGAGGAACAGGAGATCCGACCGAACAAGAGGAACAGCATAGAGGAACAATCCACTGCGTCCTCGACCTTCCAGTAGCCAGCACCTGTGCAGCCCCGGCGAGAATGACGGCGCCGCTGTAGCACGACGGCGCAACGTCGCACGAGGGCAAGGACGGTGGCACGGCGTAGCACGACGGCGAGGACGACGGAACAGATCGACGGCGTGGTGTCGCACCAGGGCAAGGACGACGGCAATCGGCGTAGCACGACGACGAGGATGACGGAGCAGGTCGACGGCGGCGTGGCGTCCCACGAGGGCGAGGACGGCGGCAATCTCTCGTCCAGAAACGCAAAGGGAGCCGGGGCGTGCAAATACGGAGAGGGAGGCTGGGAGGGTGTGGACAGGGTGACGGGACGGGAAGGAAATTGGAAATTGATTTCCTCTTTCCTGCGTGATTTCCTCTTTCATAATTGTTGAGCGTGATTTCCTCTTTCCTAATTGTTGCTATCGCACGGTGACGGGATCGCACGGGCCTGGTGTGTGAGGGCGTGATTGGTGGATGGAGAGCAGATGGGTTTCGCAGCAAGAAGGTAGATGGAAGTACCAAAACCAATATCGCACCAAAAAAAAGTTTTACTTTGGTTATTTTTATGTTGTAGAAATGGAGTACTCACTGGCTAGGAAACCACGCCTCTACTTGGGCTATGTTGGCCCACAGTGTCTGGCCTACGAGTTTAAGTAATTTTTCAACGGGTTAAGTGTGATTAAGGGGGCACAAGGGGAGTGGGAGGGAATTAGTAAAAGTATGATTAGGGCGGAAAGTTAAGTGTAAAATTACCTAATCCGCGCCCCATTGGATCAACATCACGTGGCTTAGATTAGCAGTTTTTCACGGTTACGAGAGAGGTTAGTTTGCACCGATACGTTGCCATCTGAGTTATCACGAAAAATACTAGTCAATATACGTAATACAGTAATAACATTGGATTCATCATGAATCGTGTCCTCTCTAATGCATACCTCTTTTTAGTTAAGTTATTAATTTATTTATAGATATATTACTACTAAGTATTTAAAAAGTTTGACTTGTCTATATATCATAATTAAAGTGGGCAATGCAACGGTACTTACAGCCATTAAAAAGTGTCGCGCACCAGCTGGGTCAGCGGCTCAGTGGCTCAGTGGCTCGTGCCGGACAACAGGAAAAGGATTTGGATCTGGGCTTGCCACGGCTGGGCTTGGGTGGAATGGGCCCATGCGGAACCCATGTGAAAAATAATTAAAAAATGTTTAATTAACTAGATGACTGTTTGAGATATGTGCAATTTTTAGAAAGGGGATATTTGAGCAGTTCTCTAAAAAAATACTCCCTCCGTCTCAAAATAGATGTCATACTTCCTTCCCGAGAAGTCAACTTCTTTTAACTTTGACCAATTACTCCCTCCATATCACAAATAGATGGGCTTTAGAACAGCGGCACGGTACTTTGACTTCTATTTTCTATAAAAATATTTATTAAAAAGTTATTTATGTACTTTTTATGAAATATTTCAAACTCAAGTACTTAAAAGGTATTCATAATTTATATTAGCAATGTTTGACCGAAACCTTTTCTAAAAACCCATCTATTTGTAATATGGAGGGAAGTACATATAAAAGAATATTAATATTTATAATACATAATTAGTATCATTAGATAGATTGTTGAATGTACTTTCATAATAAGTTTATTTGGAGATCTAAACCTTGCATGTTTTTGTATAAATCTAGTTAAAGTTAAGAAAGTTTGACCGGAAAACATCCCATAACGTTATTCTTTGCGGGGACGGAGGGAGTAATATTGGCACAACTCTTAAAGCATCAATTAAAAAATAATTATTTTCTAATTGATTTGTTGCCTGGGCTACGGTTGGGCTTAGCCAGTTAGCCTATCCAACCCAGCCGCGCGAGTCCAGCATGTCCGCTCTCCTTCGTTCATTCATCGGAGGCGGCATCGCGCCTCGTAGGTCGTAGGGCCACATACTACTTGCCAAGCGTGGTGCCGCACTCCCAGTCAAAGCCCACGGTGACCTCCACGATGACGTCCGACGGCCGGTTGAGAAGTAGCGCGAGGAGATCGAACGCCACGCCCTGGTTCACCCGGTGCGCCACGAACGCGGCCGCAGCTGCTTGTTGCCGCTAGCCTGGGCACGCTCGGCGCGGAGCACGACTACAGGAGGCGGACAAGGAGCGCAAGGGAGCCTGACTGTAACGCCCCGGCTAGAAACACCACCGGGGGCTACCCCATCAACACCTATACACTGGGACTAAAACAAAATTATTACAGTAGCAACTGCTATGTAAAAGATTACGCATTTGTAAGCGGAAAGTGAGTGCTTCGTGATGATGGTGCTACTCCCAGGTTCCCAAGCAGGTCGTGATGGTTTAGCACCTAAAAACCAAATAAACACAAGAGTGAGTAAAAACACTCGGCAAGTACATTTAGAACCGGAAGAACAAACAACTCATGAGAATTCATGAACAAATTCTTTGGAACTCCAAATAAATAGTAGTTTCCGTGCGAAGCGGACAACACCTGAATACTCCTTAGCATTTACCGGTAAAGCCGAGCAAGTGGGGCCGATACTTACTCACGGGCACCTGAATATAAGAACCAAATTACACCTCCCGGATAAATCGGCACTTTGGAATTGAATGTAAATGAAAACTTAAAACTTGAATCTCATGAACTGGGAACTTGAACATGAACCAGAAATATATAACACTTGAACATTGGAGAGCAAAAGAAAAACTTCGAACAATAGGCGTAAAGCCCAAATAAATGTTCATGATGCACTTGCCTTAATTACGACGAGACCAAAGCATCTCACGCTTGGTACTTGCAGCTTCCAACTTTTCTCTTTCTCGTTTACTACACGTAATAAATGATGCATTGCTTAATATGATGGAATGTATGACATGATGCATGAAGGTGAATTGGTGAAAGCATAACAAGATCAATCATGAGGAACTAATTATAAGAATTATCAACCACTGTATAACAGGGTTACTTATCATTAGTCAAGGTTAACATGAAAACATAAATCACATCTTAAACTTGGAGATTACATGTGGGTATGTTATTCACTAACAATTTGCATGAGCAACACATGCACCAGTTGAATTATTAACAAGAGATGATATATACTATTCAAAAGTTCAACTAGCATTACTACACCTTAGACATCATCTCAGGTGAGTTCATACCAGAAGCAATCACAAGAACCACACACATGCATCTACTAACATTTCACTTTGGAAATTCATTTTAATTATTAACCACCAAGTGGATTATCTAACTATAAACAAGTAAACTACTTTCCAAGGAACAGCAGAGGGTTTGGGTGTTCCAAGGTCCACAATCAACTCCAAAAATTTGTCCAAGTCATTGCATGGTTTATGCTAATCATTTAGGTAATTATTAACTAATAATTAGGGCAGTATTATTAAACATCATC
Source organism: Hyparrhenia diplandra (assembly GCA_015847255.1). NCBI lineage: Eukaryota > Viridiplantae > Streptophyta > Magnoliopsida > Poales > Poaceae > Hyparrhenia > Hyparrhenia diplandra. Next base: position 750,465 of record JADLZK010005386.1, read on the forward strand.
AAATTGTTCCCAAACTTTTTGTGAAGGTTGATACTAGCATAAAAACGAAAACACAAAAAGTTTCATGATCATTGGATATTTAGGGTCCCGTTGGTTGGGCTTTTAGCAACTTTGCTTTTGCCAAAAGCCAAAAAGCCTAACCAAAGGGGTCAAAAGCCAACCGAAGCTTTTAGCAAAAGCAGCTTTCATCCTAGTGTAAATGCAAAAGCACCTCAGAACCTGCTTTTCTGGCTTTTGGATGGACAAGTTAGAGAAAATTACCCACTGCCACTTGTTTATGATGGGGGCAAATAACATTTCGACCTTCTATTCTCCCATCCCGTGCCGCCCCTTCCCTATCCCGCCGATGCGCCATGGCGGCGAAGCCCCATCTGCCGATGCACCATGGCGGCGAGCCCCATCGGCCGCCGAGCCCGAGTGCGAGCCTATCCCCACCGGCAGGCACAAGTGAGGCTCCAACAAGCCCCCATCACGGCCGTGGTGCCCAACGATCACGAGATCCCAATGGCGGCGCCCGTGCTCGTCCTCCCGCGGCGGCGCCCTCCACCTACACGGCGCTGGTGCTCGTCCTTCCGTTCTTTGGCGCGAGGTCCCGCGAGCCCCCTCCTCCCCCCGGCCGGCCGCCGGGGCGGGGGCCATGGAGGAGAGCCGCGGCGACCCCCTCCTCTCACCTTGCTCCGATGGCGGCCATGCAGGCGCGCCCCTCTTCTCCCCTAGCTCCGGCGGGCAGGCGGGCCGGCGAGCCCCCTCCTCTCTCTTGGCTCCGCCCGGTGACCATGGAGACGCCCCTCTCCCTCCCCTAGCTCCATTGGCGGGCCGGGCGGCCAAGGAGGCGAGCGCCACGCAGAGCCCCTCCTCTCCCCTGTTTCCTGGCGGCGGCTCTACATGCCCAGCGTGGGCAGCACTGTCCCTCCCCGTGGCGGACGGCGGCAGCACCGGTGAGAGAAAGAAGAAGTCCAATCTATGCGTATGACACATGGGCCCCGCTTGTAAGGGAGGGACTTTTCTAAAAACCCGCAGCAGCTCGGCCAAAACAGGGCTTCCGACCAAACCACGCCGACTTTTCCAAAGCTACTTTTCAAAAGTCACAACCCACGCCTGTTTTCCAAAAGTCACAGCCCAACCAAACACACCCTTATTTTTAGCGTACAAAAATCATGGAAATAGCATTTCATAATTTTTAATCATACCCAAACTATCAATTATCAAGGTTTCATATTTTTCCTACATACATATCATCATAAAGGAAGCTACAAAAAACTTTTCATGAATTTAGCATGCTCCAATAATTAGTTATGAAATTCACAAATCTCAGCTGAAAATAGAAAAAGAAAAAGAAAAACACTGTTTCGCACTATTCACCTGAGTCATGGTCAGTGCGGTTAGGCCCTTGGAAAAGTTCAATTGTCGCACGAGGTCCCTGTCGCGATTCAAGAACAGAGGACGATCGGGAAGGCCGTTTCCGGCGGGGAAGGTGCTCACCGGCGGCAAGGGAAAGGTGTTGGCGCATCTCCAAGCCCGGGCGCACCCGTGGGAGGAAGAGAAGTGGCCGGAGATGGTCTGGGGAGGGCCGGCCCCGTGCGAGCGCGGCGCACGGAGGCACAGCTCGGGCGGCGGCTGTCTGTAGCGGGGATGAGGCCGGAAAAAGGCGGCGTGTCGGGGTTGTGTGTTGGCGGTAGGGGCATAGTGCCACTTAGCTGGGATGGGGAAGGAGTGGAGGCACGCAACAGCGGCGGGGATGGAGCTCGCTCATCCATGGCTGACAGCAAGAGAGAGAGAGGAGAAAAGAGAGAGCGACCGACGGTTCTGTGCTTAAAACGACGAGGGAGAAGTTAGAGAGGTGGCCAGCGCCTTCTGGAGTTCGGCCACGCGATCAGCCACGCGCCCAGGCGCGAGAAACTCTGAGACGGCGGCCAACCAGCACACGGCAGTGAGCAGACAGCCAGAGAGCTTGCCGACGTTACTCTAGCAGTTCCTATTTTCCCCAGACTTTTCAAATTACTCTCAAAATTACATAACAACTTCAAAATCTCCAAAAATAAAAGTTGCTCAAAATTTAAAACTCTACAACTTTGCTTTTTTGGATCATCTCCAAATTCTGCCTGGATTTTGAAATTTGAAATTGGGGCAAGAAAGGGATATTTAAATTTAGGTTTTCAAATTTAGAATTTAAATTCCAACACTCAAATAAAGTGATTGTTATCGTTTCGTGCAACACTTAGATCCTATCACATGCAATATATATGAAAACACAACATTTGCAACATAGCAAAACTATAAATAAACATTACTTATGCAATATAGGAAACATATCACATGCATCATTCACAAGTCAAAATTGAAACATGAAATGCATTATTACATGATACTTGATAATTACACATGATGATGATCATATTTAAAATTTTAATTACTTTTTAACATCTAGAATGTTACACTGACGTCCACGACCGCCTCAAGAGCCGCGAAGACGTCCGTGAAGTCCGGGCAGGCCGCCATGGACCTGAGGAGGGTGCGACAAAGTAAGCCGCGCCCGCGCACCAGATTTTGGGCAAGCAGCACGGGGCCACGTGCCGGACGTTGGCAGCGGTGGCCTTGTTGACGAGGGCAGTAATGCTCTTCCTCAGCGCAACGTAAAAGAAGCTCCTTACCACACCACGACGCGGCTGAGTCGAACCAGATATATAAAGTCGTGGCAGAAGTCAGAGAGTTGATTGCTCAAAAAAAAAAAGTCAGAGAGTTGCAGGTATATAGTTGATTTATTTTTTATTTTTATTTTTATTTTTTACATAAAGCTAACATAATTCTTCCTTGTTTTCAATAGTTTTTGAGTGCACAAATCCACGAGGCACTAAAATTTACTTTAAAATAAAAATACATAAGTGGTCCCTAAACTGGTCATAAGATACAATCAGGTTCTCATACTCAAGAAAAATCATTTTCAGATCAACTATGTTTTTAATATGATATCTATATCTCTCTTGTAAAAAGTTAATTCTCATTGTAAGTTCCATCTCAACATAAAATCCATCCACATCATCTTGTACTAACTATCCACATCATCATCAACTAATAACCATGTCATCTCATTAACTTTTAACCTCTTAATGCAAGCTACCCCAAGTATAGATGCATATATATAGCTACAAACATTGAGTCTTTACATGTGTGTCACTATAAAAATTTTTAATTACTCAGAAGTCATTAAAAAATTTCAAACAGTCATACGTGCCTCCGGTCGAAACTATTTTGTCCTCCACACCATCCCATCGACCTTGAGTGCTAACAGTGGCTAACGGATCAACTGCGAAAAGACTCAAATACCCACAAGCTGGAGAAGGGAGTTGAAGTTTCATTTTCCTCCTGTGTCACTCCTTGGCTGAGTGTTTTGGCGCCAAACTCACGATCTAGAAGGAGAATAAATTGAATATCTGAGCAGGCCAAATGACATTGAAATGTCCAAATTTCTCAATTAGAAACGGCACATATGTAAAAGTATCAACAGCTTTCTTTGTAACATTGATACATTTTCTTGCCAGCATGTTTCCCTGAAATCATTCAAATAATCATAAATCGGTCCAAAATGCAGCAACTTTCTTAATCCAGAAGCCTTCCACTACTACAAAAAATCTTTTTATAAGGCATTTCTATTTTACATGCCTCAGTTAACCATGGCAGTTTTTTTATTAATTGTGGCGGTTATAAAAACCGCCACCGCCACGACAAATGACCCATTTTCAGTGGCGGTTTTAGTTATAAAGGCCCATCATGGTTAATATAATGCGAGCCCAGCGACAATAACAAAAGCCCAAACCAGCCCGATATGAAGCCAGAGTTTATATACTACCCCTTAGGGTTTCCACACTCCTCAACCTTAACTCCCTCACTCCCTCTCTCACGGCCCGAGTCCCGGCATCCCGTCCCTCTCTCACACCCGCATCCCCTCCCCCACGCTCACCGCCGCATCTCCTCCCTCTCTCACAGCCGCTCCTTCCTTCCCCATCCTCCACTCGGCGTCGCATGGGCTTCTCCTCCCGGTCGGCGGTGGCGGCGGCGTCTCCCTCCCCACCTTTCGGGTATCGCCCTCCCTCTCGAGCAGCGGCGGCTCCTCTCCCTCTCCATAGCCGGCATGCAGGGCGGCGCACATCCCTCTCCTCCTTCACGGATCCGGCGAGGATGGCCTTCCCCGCGGTGGATCCGGTGAGGATGGCCTGCCCCTACGGATCCGGAGAGGTTGGCCTCCCCGCGGCCGGATCCGGCGGGACGGCCTCCCACGCGGCGGATCTAGCGGCAACGACCTTCCGGCGGCGGGTTCCGGCGGGACGACCTCCCCATCCGATCCGTGGCGATGGCCTCCCCAGCGGCGGCTCCGACAACGATGGCCTCCCCGCGGCGTATCCGGCGATGACGACCTCCCCCGGTGGCGGATCCGGGGATGTGGTGGTGGCGGCGGATCTGGCGGCGTGGATCCGGATCGAGCAGCGGTGATCGAACCCCTAGCGGGCGGGGTCTAGATCCGAGGCCCATTAGGGTTGGATCTAGGATTTTTTTTTTTATATATTTTTTTCTGATTAACCGTGGTGGTTTTGGTGGTTAATCTTTTGTGTAGTAGTGCTCACCAGGCGAGTCGCACATGATTTTCACCGCAATTTTCCATTCATAGTGCTCATATTCTATTTGTTGATACCGCGCCACTTATAGGTTTTGTATGTATCATGATTCAATGTAAGCTACACATGTAGCTTCCATGGTATTCTAACTCAAGTTGTGGAAGAACTCAGGTACCACTGGTACTATGCGTATTCAGTGCCCACCTCACGTGAAAAAAAAAAAAAAAACTAGACCAACCTAGGAGAACTAGGAGGCTTTGTATTAAGAAGAAAATGAGGCGCCGTAAGTCCGTTCCGATGGGGATCGAACCCGAAGCGGTTGCTTCCACATCCAGGAAGCTAACCATCACAGGCTATCGCCCCATCCTACATGGCACTTATGTCCTAGCCCATTTGCAGTGCCTCCAAATTTGTTCAATATTTTGTGGACATGTGCTCACTCTCGTGAGACAAAGAGAGTGCACTAATTCATGTGTACACATAGATAAATGTTGTGCTTCTTAGCCAATCAGGGATGTTTGCTAAACGAACTATGCCACGTCACGTGGTAACCAGCAGTAGTTGGTGTGCTCTACTTATTTTTTAGTACTTTGGTTTGTAATGAGTTGATCTCTTCCTAAGCATGTATATATGGTTTTCTAATTATGATCTATTCATATATCGAATCTTGTGAGCAATATGATGGCAGTGAGAAATATATGTTGATGCACTAGTAATATTAGATAGCAACCTCTATTTAATTGTAGTATTAAAAAAAATGGGAAAATGAAGATCCCAACCGGTTGAATCCACTAATATCTATTTAATTCTATTTTAATTGTAATGTATGAAATCTAAGTTAATAAGGATGGTTTACTGCAATAAAGCTGGGGAATAAATCAGGTTAAAATTATGCTGATGACATTACAATCACAACACAGATACCTAAATTAACTGGCTACTTACTAGTGAACTCCTATATCTACTCCTTCGGTGTATATACATCTGCAGATGAAAACTAAGCGCACCCACAATACATCCTTGCACTCTTATTAGGCCTAGTTTTGGTGGACAATAGTTTGACCACAGCCAAACGTGCCGGCGCATATTATCATGAATGGGCGTATAAAGCATTATTTCAAGCTTCATAAGTCATATTGTAGTTGGTTCTCTTAACTCCAATTCCACTGGACATCCAAAAACAGGAGTAGGCTTCGGATCCTTCTTGTAGGCTTCATCTTTGAAGCACAACTTCCACCTAAACAGTGTCACTAAATAGTGCATGGCCACCATTGTTTCTACCCTAGAAAACTCAGTTCCAGGGCACATTCTTGGCCCTCCCCAAACGGCAAGAAGCTGTATGGTGGAATTGATGAACGCTTCTCAAAGCGAGATGGATCGAACTTGGTGGATTCAGTGAAGAACCTGGAATCCATATGCGTAATGCTTTGGGCTGCGAAGACCTGCCATGTCGTGAAACAAAAGCCTCTTGATTAATTATTCTGACATGAAAAATAAGATATTTAGTCTGTGAAAACATGTGCACAGAAAAGATGCCTACTTTCCAGCCTTTGGGGATGTGATAGCCCTGGTATTCGATATCCTTAGTAGCAGTTCTGAAGCTCCCAAACACTGGAGGCACTGTCCGCAGTGTCTCCAATGCCACTCTCCATGTGTACTTCATGCTTGAAACATCTTCCCATGTTAGAGCACCATCAATTCCTTTTCTATTTGCTATCTCATCTTGTTCTGCAAACACGTGTATATGACGTTACTACCACTTTAATAGAAGAGGCGAGATCATGTAGAATCAAAAGTGCAGACACTGTGGACACCAACACACACCTTCAGTGATTTTAGCAAGGACGTCTGACTCTTTTGCAAGGTGGCGCATCATGAAGGTAATAAGAACTGAGGTGGTACCATGTGCGCCGATGATAATGCCCATCACATTGTCAACAATGTCCTCTAGCGTGAGTGAATGCACACCCTTGGAGCGCAAAACGAGCATGTAGGTGACAAAGTCAGTGGTAGAAATAGTGTATTGTTCCTGCAACAAAGACTCCTCCCTCTTCTTGGCAAACTTTGTGATGATTTCCCTAATCTTAGCACTGGACCTCATGCCCTTGCCGAACCTAGTGAAGGGTATGTTCACTGGAAATGACAAGATTGCATCACCTAGCAACTGGAAGTCGGTAGCAAGGGCATCTACTATGGAGGCTGCTTCTTCGCCGAAGACAACTGAACAGATGACCCCAAGTGTAAGACTCCTTGCCATCGGCAGGACCTACAAGTCAGCAAAAACACGCATTTTTAGATATTAACCTTATAGTTGTTTTTGTAATAACCCATATAAGTGTCTAATTTAATTGTTGTGAGTGGGTTATATATGGTACCAATACTGTCTACAAGGTTAATCTTTGACTAACAATGTCTACGAAAATATAGAAATTCAATAGAGATAATTATGTACCCTGAAAACTAATTACTTTCCATGATGAATATAGGAGCATCAACCTTAAGTTGTATATCTATTTAGAACTTTAGTTATTGTAATTCACTATACAAAAATAAAATAATATGTGTAAAATTAATGTCCTTACGTTGACAGTGCTGCGACCAACCCAGTTGAGCTTCAGTTGCCTTCTGACCTCGGCGTCCATCTTCCCCACATACCTTCTCACCATCTCAGGCTTCAAGTACCCTTGCAGTGCACTGCGCACCTGCTTCAGCTCGTCGCCGGTGAGCGTCAGAATGGAACGCCGGAGGAGCGAGCGAAGCGCCCGCGTCTGCGTGAGGATGAGGTTCTCGTTGGTGAATATGAAGTGGTTGGCCGCCGTCCCAGCAAGCAGCACCGTCGGCGAGCCCAGCACCGACATCTTGGACACCGGACCATATCTCTTTATCCGCGTTCTGAACCACTGGTCGTCTGTGTTGCTGTGTAGTGCGTGGATGAGGGAAAAGGTCTGGCCGATGATTGGGACGCCGAGGTTGCCGGGAGGGAGGCTGTATGTTGGGTGAGACCGGTGGTTTTTGGTGGCGAGCTGGAGGACAAAGGCTATTGCTGCTGCTGCAGCGAGGAGCACGAGGAAAGCCATAGGAAATGTGCTGGGAGTTCAACTGAGTTGGTGGCCAGGTGTTGGGCACTTAAAGTGCATGTGCATATATATAGTCCTGAGTAAACAGGAGATCAATTAATCCATGCATTATGTTGTTTAATTAGTTAGCATCAACCTCCATGACGTCCCATAAGGGGGTGACACATGTTTTTTTTTGACGGGATACAGCAGGGGCACGCCCCTACTGAGATTTTATTAGAAAGTAAAGGGGTGACACATGTGCTATTGACATAGACCCCATAAGCACGAGTTTGCTGTGTTTAACATGAACACATGAAAACACGTGATTAGGACTTGGAGGGAGGCTCTGATTTTCAGTTTTCTGTGCTACCAAAAGGTATAATTCATATATATGTACTGTTAGGTGCAACTAACAAAATTGTCGCTCATGTGTTTGCTGTGCTACTGAAAAGCATGTACGATATTCAAAAACTATATTCAAATAGACCATGCCCCACACACATCAAAAAACATGTGACCTGGAGGGGAGACTGCAATTTTCAGTTCTCCGTGCTACTAAAACGTTATATATGTTGATAATAAGAATCTGTGTTTCAGGGTGCAACTAACAAAATTGCCATGCCTACGTGTGTGGTAATTTGTTGTACACTACTTCTGTTATCTAAAATGGATGTAGTGACACGTTGTGACCACAAGAATCTGTGGCAGGAAACGTATGTATGTATATACAAAAGAGAAGATAAGGACGGCAGTTATCGTCTGGAAAAGCTGGTAAGGACATGCCACAAACTCGTGTTCACAGAAGAAGTGAGGGTGAGTTGGAAGAGGAAATCTATATGGATCAAGCTTATTGGTTTGTAGTAAAAGGTGAAGAGGGGAAGGTGTGTAAGTTATTGAAATTTTTGTATGGCATGAAACAACCACCTATGCAAATATCATTTTATACATAAAGCAAAAATTGTATGCCATGTGATTATTGTGCAAATTGTATGCAAATGTCTTCTTGTGCAAGGGCGGTGTTCCTGGGGTTCTTGGGAGTCCATCTAGCAAGTTACATGTGGTTATTGTGCAAGAGTGAAGCTATAAGCCACATATTTGTTACGGTTTCTAGTGTTGGGTCATTATGTGGATCCTAAAAGATATCCCATGTGCACATATGTAATGACATGATGCAAGAAACATGCTTTCTAGATAGGCTGTTCTCGAAGGAAGCTAAACTTATTTTCATGAGTTTTTTTTAAGTACTGGAGAAGCATTTATGCATTTAAAAAGCTAAAAGGCATTTACAATTATAGCTGAAGTCATAAATATATATAGTGTTTTGTGTAAACTCTAATTTCATAGGAAGGACAGCAAAATTTATTTCATAATTTTAGAGATAAAACAATTTTTCTATAAATTTTGGAAGATCATGGATGCATATGAAGGTGCTGATTTTGCCTCTATGGACGATCCAATAAAACTCGGGGAAACAAAGTGGCTTGCTCCATTTTGACGAACTGCCCGTGGGAGGAGGGAATCGGAGCTCATCCAGAACTCTGTAAGAACACTGGGAGTGATTTCGGGCGCATTGGGGCCCTGATTCAAACGTGGTCTGTTGTGGGAGTGATTTCGGGCGCATTGGGGCACTGATTCAAACGAGGTCTTTTGTTGTGGCTTTCTAGAGACATGAGGAACTCAACCTAGGTGTTGGATTGAGCTCATCTACGGTTGTGATGGCTATGGATGAACTCGAAGGTTTATGGGGGAGGGCGATCTAGAGGCGATTGATGGGATGGTGGCTTGGGGCTATGGTGTGGAGGTTCTCCATCGTTAGCAGTTTGGTCGAGGATGGCTTTTGGAGATAGATCAGCATGAGGTCTTGTCCATGAACGTGCGGAAGAAGATGATACTTGGGATCCTCCATCTTTAACTCCGGCAAGGTTGAGGACCACGTGGAGTAGCTCGCTGGCGTGTATCGAAAAAAAAAAAGTTATAGCTCAACAAAAACAGTGAACCGCAAACGTAGTGCCAATTAACCAGGATTTGATCCCTGGTATTGCACCTATTGGAATAAGAAAGGAACTTGTGTCCGAAAAGCAATGTACAGTTTACTTCATCTTCTCAAATGAATCTTTCTTCCCACTTATTTAATGAAACATTTACAGCAAAGCAAAAGAAAAAACTAACATTAAACGGCCGTGAACCATACAAAGCCAAGATGAGACGACCACACTGCGAATCTGCAAATTCCTTTTATTGCACGACCAAATTTGAGCTCGTTGCCTCATACATAACCATGCATCAAACTTTCGGCTCTCAGTCGTAGCCATGCATACCTAGTACAGGTACACATCGATCTCCACGACGCCTCCCTTGGCCAAGTCGTAGTCGTAGCTCCTGCTGAGCGCGTATCCCCGCGTGGCGCGGAACCGGCCGGTGCCGCCGACGATCACAGACTTCGCGCCACGGCCAGGTTGGTGTCGACCCTGCCACTAGCCACCAGCGAACTGCCGGCGTGCTCGCCGGCCTCCATCACCAGGTGCAGGCTGAGGGCGTTCACGGAGCCACGCTCCGCCACGCCGCACGTGAACCCCTGCGCCGTGCCCACACGCTGGCTGCCACGCTCGGGACCCTCTGTCAGTGCGTTGTTCATCACGGCGATGTCACCGAACCGCCCGCGGGTCGTCGTCGTCACTGCTGGTTGTGGCGTTGGAGTTGGAGAGCGGTGGCCTTCCGGGCACGATGGCGCGGCCGTCGGGTTCTCGCCGGTGTACTGGTCGTGCATGTAGAAGTGGAGGTGGGTTCGGCGGCTGTGACGCTGGCGCTGCGTGTGTCATGCCGGAAGTAGGTCGCTGTGGCTACGAGGATTGCGGAGGGAGGAGGAGGACTGTTGGGATCGTGCTAGCCGCCATGGCGTGCTTTACTACAAAAGATTGAAATAAAGTTTAGCTGACGAGTTTCAGTTGTCGATAGCTAGGATTATATAAGACAGTGTGCAGTATATCTAGAGTTCTAGACTGAGTGTGAGAGACAGCGGCAGAATACTGAAGTGGAGGTTTGAGCTGCTAGTAGTTGGCCGCAATTCTCCGAGCAGAAGTCACACCCACGTTTATGGCGTGGATCTGGATGCGTATTTGTGTGTTGATGTGGTTGGTAGTGTGCCGGTGATAAGGCTCCTGTGGACTGAGTGAACTCGTTCCTATTGAACGAAATTTTTTTAGAAGTTTGTGGCAATACATATACATATGTTTACATGTGAACGTAGCGATCAGAGAGGTCCATCGAACAGCCTGTATGGCTGTATATATGTACACACATGTCCTCCGTGTTACACAGAATCCAGAGGAAATAATATGTACACATGAATAGATACATGTGACCGTCACGTGCAAAACATGTACGTACACAAGTGGATTATACTTAACGTACGGAGTATATAGTCTTGTCTTGGCTCACCGACTGCAGCGTACACGTGTTCACCTTGCATATCAACTTGGAAGTACGCTACACAACATCTAGTCCAACTCTTGGTTGAGTTTATATTGTAATTTCAAGAAATTAGATATGGATAATTGCGTGGTTATGCAGTACTTGGCGACCGGGTGGAATCACGCAGTGTTAAGATACTAATTTTTTTGCCTGAATCTTGGTGTTGTTCACAACCTAAAATAGGCCAACTCGTGCTGTTCTGGCAAAACCGTCCTAGAAAAAAAGTCACCCGGCTTCCTGGCTGAGTGCATGTTTTTACCTTTTTTTAAGCAATACCGCCCTCATTATTCAGCTAGTAGAATTGTACATATTACAAGCACCATCAAATGGGTTCAAGAACCATACATGTGACCCTAACTTAGCATGGAGCTACAACCTATCCTATTAGCGTCAGTTTTTGAGTCCCTATGCTCATGTACAAACTCAACACTTCTAAAAGTTGTCTTCCTCGCATTGATCTCCTATATAACATGTGCATTAATCCCAAGGTTGCCATGTTGGATACTCTTCACGACAGGAAGTCACCGGTTAACCTAAAATTGTTAGCTCGTACATCTGAAGTGAAAGCCATCCCTTCCCTGCATGCGATGGATTCTATCATCTCTAGGTCCACAATTTCCCGAAGGACCAACGCCGAGGCGACCATCCTCTTCTCTTCCTATTGCCGCCGCCGAAGTCGTGGATGTGTTCTTAGGCAAAGCTGCGGTGGCAATGATTTTTTTTAACAACACCTAAGGGGGTGCAATCCATTCTGGCCTACTCTGTGCGCCTAAGCAAGGGACACTGCACTTGTTTTTATGAGACTATACTTAGTATGTTAAGTATACGTGCACCTGGTTTCAATGGCCATGGTCAAAGCATTAATGTCGATAACTTTCTCAAAAAGCTATCACATATGCAAAGCACTCAACCTTGCAAGCACGTGGAGTACAACACATATGTAATCTAGAAGATGGGTTGCGGTTGCAATTGGGAAATTGTGCTCGTAAGCTTATATCACTAGGACTAGGCACCCATTTTTGGCTAAAAATATCCAATATGGCTAAAAGTATTTAAGAAGAATAACTTCAATGGACACCTAATCGAAGTGAGGAAAACTGTTCATGGCTTCCGTTACTATTCCTTTTTATTTACGAAGCAATGGCGTGAGTCTACCTAATTTGTGTCATGGTTGCTCATATGGATGTGATAACATATTCCTTCTATTTTTATGTGATGTCAATGCAGAGGCTACTTTAGTTCTAGTGCTTTGAGCTAAGCGTAGTAGACCGTCATGTTAGTAATGGTCTTATTAATTTTTAGATTTATCCTTTACACCATACCTTCATTAGATGCCACGCATAGATGGAAATTGCAATCCATTGGACAAAGCTAGGTGTCAGAATGTCACTCCATGTGGGTCCTCTCTATAAAACTATAGGATGGTAGTGGCCGGTTGGTACTTCATTCTTCCTGATTTACTTTTTGATTTAGATAGCCCAAATCAAAGTACTATTTTAGCGGGTGTGGTTTCCATCATCAAGGATCCCATATTTCGGTAATGCTATATGCCTGGCAGAAAAGTTGAGCTAGCGTGTTGAGTAGTCAATTCCACGCAAGTTTGGTGTCCCTTCACAAATTTTGGTCTAATTTAATCATGGGATGACAATTTAAACGTCGTATACATCATATATTATTTTTCCAAGAATTTCTTACCTTGTTACCAACATCTAAATTGTTACCGGTAGGTTCCAGCTATTTAATGACGTTGGTGTTGGGCTCCAAAGATTTCCTTATATGTCTACAGTTTGGTGGCATGCACTATTTGGGTTTGAGTTGAAAACATATGCACCAAATATTTACAAAAAACAATAATGATGAGGTAAGACTTTGCATGAACAACTTTGCATGCACATATAGGTTTACTCGTGAACTAATATTATGTTTTGCTTGGAATACGTGCACCTGGTTTCATTGGCCATGGTCAAAGCATAAGTGCCTATCACTTTATCAAAAGAACTCAACTGCAAGCATGTAGAGTCGTGTCTATCTTATAAGCACGTACGCTCACACGCAAACAAGAACATTCGAGATGTTAGGCGGCACAATCTGTGGATTGATGAAGTAATGTCCTATTGCATAACTGAGCTTATGTATTTAGTAACGATTTGATGTGTTTGATTGTATGTACGAAGAACATAGTTAAGAAATAGACTCAGATAAATCTCAATAAATATATTGATTATTTCCGGGAAGTTGCACACGCCGTTATGAGAGCATTGCTATCTAGTACAACTCATATATAATCTAGAAGATGGGTTGCTGCCACGACAATGCCGGGTTCATGAAAGATGATATCTGGTTGAATGGAGACAATTGTTGTTGTTGTAGGAAGGCAGCAGCCAATGGGTTAGCAACTACCGGTGGGTTAAATGGAAGCAGCTGCGGTGGTTGCGGTATGCGGCGATGTTTGCCAAAGCGGTTGGTTGAATGGAAGCAGTTGTTGCTGTTGCAAGTAGGCGGCAAGGCTCACCACAACTAGTTGAATGGCGCTAGTAGGATCTGTTGCAACTGCTGTGGTTGCAGTTATGCAACAGGCGTTGGCCACAGCCAGTGGGATGGACACGAGCATTTGTTGTTGCAGGTTGGCGGTAGGGTTTGCCGCGGCTAGTTGAGTGAGCACTAACGGGACTGTTGCAGCTGTTGTTGCTGGTATCCAGCAATGTTCGCCAGGAGCTAATGGGTTGGATGCAAGCAGCTGCTATAGCAAGTAGGCGGCAGGGTTCGCCACGGCTAATTGTTGAGTCTTTGGCGGGAACAATTCTTTGTGTTGCGGTGGTTTGTACGGTTAGATATGCCGAGGACTTCTGTTGCAACTGGGCAATTGGTTCTTTGAAGATGTTAAATCGCAGCGCTTTCTTTGTAGCATATAGGCCTGCAGAGCTTGGTGTTGAAACCCTATAGGAGTAAGTGGTGGGAGGAACTGGAGGAGAATAGCATTAGCGCAGGTGAGCACTGCCGGATTAATAAATGCGGTTGTAGAGCTCACCGAAAAGAGCTATTTAACGCATAAGTAGGGCAAATATCTTGGTAGCCATTGTCGCGAGGGGCGTTGCTAGTTTGTTTCAATTGGTATGTTTCTTATTGCTCTCAATGTTATGAGTGATGGATTAACTACTGATTTGTGGCCTGTTTATACAAGTGGGAGGGCTTGTATATCCGCTTAGATTTTGGCTTTTGCAAAACAAGCGATAAGCCATAGATGACATGGCACCTAGTCAATTTTGACATTTAGCAATCCATTTCATTGATGGTATGTGTAGGAAAGACAATTTCCACTACGTACAAAGGAAAATGTGTTGTTTTCTATTAGAATTTTTGATACATGATGAATGACATGCATGATCCCTCCACCTTTACACATGCTATAGCCTTATCCACATCATAAATATTCCACTTTATAAATATGATGAGTGTGTAACGGTATGACTTGCTAATGTGTATCAAAACCAGTATCAACCAACGTTCTTGTAGTATTGTAGGCACGATTAAAGCTTGCACACGGTAGATAGACGGAACATTATTTTGCATTGAATGAACAAATGCTACAAGATTGAGACGAATTCAATTCCTACTATGCACATATGCATGCACACACACACAGAATGTATGAAATTAGAATTCTTGTAGCTAAACATTAAAACTGCTACAAACATCATGTGTTCTTGATTACAATTTACTTTTTGTAGTGCCTAAACCAAATATTGTATCACTCTCACAAAGTTTTAAATAAACTTTCACAAATAAAAAAGAATTTTCAACACATCTTTCATAAGTAATTCAACGAAACAAACGTCATGTACAAAATTTTGGATAGATTTTATCTAGGAAGGATGTCAAAGTTAAGGAAAATTGACTTAAGCAAAACCTAGAGCATGTAATAAACCGATTTGGAGAGTATTTATTGTACTCTAGCTCCTGAATGAAACAGATGTAAATCTACCTTTTATAAATTTCAAATTTTTAAGTTGTTTCAAGATAGAATGGGAATGACAAATTTTATGCAACTTTTGTTCCTTCCACTAGCTATAATTTGAGCCTAACCTTCAATGTACAGATGAAGGGGACCATTGCCAACCTCGTAGCTAACTAAAACATAAGTTAGGGCTCAAAGCCATAGGTCCATTCAAGAAGAAAGACATCATGATCAATAATGTAACTTTTCTTAGCAATGCTGCAAAAACTCAAAAAACGAGAGACTAATTAAGATGAGGGATCAGCATTGATTTTTCTATAAAAAACTACAACATCAAACTTGAAGTTCCATGACAACACACTCCTTCATATTATTTTTCTACAACAATATGGCATTGGGTACACATATTAAATTCCTCAGAGTCTATGTAAAGAGATTTAGGCCTTCCCTACCCGCGAGTTGAATCTCGACCCAAATCACATCGAGAACATTGTGCTCGTAAGCTTATATCACTAGGACTAGGCACCCGTTTTTGGCTAAAATTATCCAATTATGGCTAAAAATATTTAAGAAGAATAACTTCAATGGACACCTAATCGAAGGGAGGGGAAAACTATTCATGGCTTCCATTACTATTCCTTTTTTATTTACGAAGCAATGGCGTGAGTCTACATAATTTGTGTCATTGTTGCTCATATGGACGTGATAACATATTCCTTCTATTTTTATGTGATATCAATGCAGAGGCTACTTTAGTTCTAGTGCTTTGAGCTAAGCCTAGTAGACTGTCATGTTAGTAATGGTCTTACTAATTTTAAGATTTAACATTTAGACCATACCTTCATTAGATGCTACACATAGATGGAAATTGCAATCCATTGGACTAAACTAGGTGTCAGAATGTCGGCCCTGGTGGGTCCTCTTTATAAAACTATAGGATGGCAGTGGCCGGTTGGTACTTCAATCTTGGGGATTTACTTTTTGATTTAGATAGCCCAAATCAAAGAATTATTTTTAGCAGGTGTGGTTTCCATCATCAAGGATCCCATATTTTGGTAATGCTATATACCTGGCAGAAAAGTTGAGCTAGCGTGTTGAGTAGTCAATTCCACGCAAGTTTGGTGTCCCTTGACAATTTTTGGTCTAATTTATCCATGAGATGACAAGTTAAACGTCGTATACATCATATATTATGTTTTTTTCCAAGAAATTTCGTACCTTGTTGTTACCAACATCTAAATTGTGACTGGTAAGTTCCAGCTAATTTAATGACATTGGTGTTGGGCTCCAAAGATTTCCTTATATGTCTACAGTTTGGTGGCATGCACTATTTGGGTTCTAGTTGAAAACATATGCACCAAATATTTACAAAAGACAATAATGATGAGGTAAGACTTTGCATGAACAACTTTGCATGCACATATAGGTTTACTCGTGAATTAATATTATGTTTTGCGTGGAATACGTGCACCTGGTTTCATTGGCCATGGTCAAAGCATATCTGCCGTTCACTTTCTCAAAAGACTCAACAGCTAGCGTGTAGAGTTGCATCTATCTTATATGCACGTACGCTCACACCCAAACGAGAACATTCGAGATGTCAGGCCTGCACAATCTATGGATTGATGAAGTAATGTCCTATTGCATAACCAAAGCTTGCGTAGTTAGTAACGATTTGATGTGATCAATGGTACGTACGAAGAACATTGTTAAGAAATAGACTCAGATAAATCTCAATCAATATATTGATTATTTCCAAGAAGTTGTACACTCCAGTATGAGAGCTTTGCTATCAAGTACAACTCATATGTAATCTAGAAGATGGGTTGCTGCGGCGACAAGGCCAGGTTCATCAAAGATATCTGGTTGAATGGCGACAATTGTTGCGTTGTAGGGAGGCAGCAGCCAATGGGTTAGCAACTGCTAGTGGGTTAACTGGAAGCAGCTGCTGTGGTTGCAGGTGTGCGGCGATGTTTGCCCAAGCCAGTTGGTTGAATTGAAGCAGTTGTTGCTGTTGCAAGTAGGCAGCAGGGTTTGCCATGGCTAGTTGAATGAGCATTTGTAGGTTCTGTTGCAAATGCTGTGGTTGCAGATATGCAACGGCGTTGGCCATAGCCAGTGGGTTGGACACAAGCAGCTGTTGTTGCAGGTAGGCGGTAGGGTTTGCCACGGGCTAAAAATATCAATATGGCCAAAAATATTTAAGAAGAATAACTTCAATTGATATTCTTATTTTCATAGATTTAACATTTTAGATAATGTCCTTTGGCACATGTTATACATATAAGGAAATTTCAATCCATTGGACTAAGTTAGGTGTCAGATTGTCACTCCAGGTGGGTTCTCTGTATAAAACTGTAGGATGGCGGTGGGCCCATATGTTTGTACTTCAATCTTTGGGATTTACTTTTTGATTTGGATAGCCAAATCAAAGTTTTTATTTAATGGCTTGGTTTCCATCAGCGAGGATCCTATCTTTTTGTAATGCTACATACCTAGTTGAGCTAGCATGTTGAGCAGCCAATTCTGCCCAAGTTTGCTGTCCCTTGACAAAATTTGGTTTAATTTGTTCTTGGGATGACAATTTAAACTTCGTATTCCACTACATACGAGCAAAAAGTGTTGTTTTCTACTAGAATGTTTTTTTGATACATGACGAATGACAAGCATGATCACTTCACCTTTACACATATTACCACCTAACAAGATAGATTATGTAATGTGTTATGACATGCTCATGTGTATCATAGCCACATCATAATTGTTCCATCAACTAGCCATGTGCCCAAAACAGGCCTTGTTTCATCCTAAATGTCTATTATGGATTCATTTTTATTGGGGCTATGAGCTTAATGATGCCTTGAATGAACTGTAATAATTTTGGTCTCTCGGTTGTGCTTTGGATCGGTTTCAGTAGACTGCTTAAAACTGTGACTCTTTCTGTTAGTTTTGACTACTTCACCAGGTGGTGGAAGTCGTGTTCTGGGTAGTATGCCAATTCATCCTGTGTTGTAAAACCTGAATATGTGGTCTTTTGACGTTAATTGAAAGGCTGAGGCCTTGCGCCCTTAAACTCTAAAAAATTGTTATTGGGTCCCCATTGGTAGGACTTTTGTTGAGGCTTGTACCGACTTAATTAAAAGCCTTACCCAACTGACCACACACAAGAATTTCTTCTGATTGTAGGAACAATGAAACAAAAGTCGTTTTGGAGCCAAAAATTGAAGCCACCAAAATATAGGTTTTCTTGGGTTCTCCATTTTTAGCGAAGTGACCAAAAATCTCATTATTTTTTTTTTGTTACCTTGGGTGAATCTAGTAATGCGTATATATCAACTCGGTGTTTCGATTTTAGATTAATAAAAAGACTACCTTTATCAAAGAAAAAAACACTGCATGTCGTCCCGCTGGACGTAGCCAGGTAGTCTGTTCTAGCTTTTGCAGCTAGCCAATGCCGACAAGAGAACAGCTCAGATGCCGGTTAAGCTTGTTGATGCTGATTTATTATAAAAGAAAATTTTTGTACCATGACTCCATGTTGTATAAATTTGACTCCAGAGCAGCAAGACCGGCCATTAGATCGCGCCCTTCTCCCGGTGCCATCGCCAGCGTCACAGAGGCACTCCATTGCCATGACGTGCTTATCATGCACGGTGGTCAGCTCCGGGAGGCCATACCTGGCCGGCTGGCCGCAGCAACTGCATAGCACCCAAGCACGTAACAGAACGCGAGAAACACAAGCCCAAAGAACTGGGGAAGTTAGCGAGCTGCTCAGCATGCTCCTGCGCGGCGCGCGCCACTCGACTCAATATGTCCTCTAAGCTTTTGTACACCACGTTACTAAGAGTTGTGTATCCCAGGCGTCCCAATCCAACTATGGAAACTACTCCCTCCATCTCAGAATACATGACGTTCTGGGATCCAACACAACTACCAAGGCAATGGTAATACCCCTACTCTGTGCTCTGCTCTGACTGTCGGTTCTCTCCCATGCCCATGCGTTATTCTCTCTACACGAACGAGAAAAGAGCCGGTCGTGGAGATAGGCCCCACTCGCGAGGCTCTGATATGCGCAACCTCCGGCGACAACTGCAGCTCGACGACCGGCGCAACTCGGCGGCGAGCTCGCACGCGCGGCACAGGCACATAGGCGGCACGGGAGCAGCTGCACGGACGCCTCGCCGCCGGCGCCATAGTCGCCGTGCGCGGGCTGCTGCAGCAGCTCGTTCATCGTTGCGCGGAGGCCGCCAATGTTGACCTCGTGGCTCCAGGCGACGCCCAGCCGCGCCTGGCCGCCGGCGTGAAGACCCACAGCCACTCCAACGCTCGAGGCCGCCGCACTCGATGCAGATCATCACGTCGCCCGCTGGACGCCGCCCGCAACTCATAGTCGCTCGCATGCTAGAAGTACGGTGTCCCGCCACCGGCCACCTGCGGCTGGGTATTTGGGTCGTGATTCAAGGGAGATGGAGCTGGGATGGAGACGAAGAGGCCGATGTGGATGGATGGGGATGGATGGCTGTGCTCCTTCGTGAGTTGAGAGGATAAACCGTATGGACGAGGCTCCTATCAATGTACTTTTGAAAGCACTTTGGCGCCTTAGCCTGCTCATTTCCCTTGCACCACACCATAAATGTGTCCATGCTGCCCTCTGTGTGGCAAATGGCAATCCACTCTAACAAGAATCCCAGATTTCTGGTCGTCTGCCATCTATCTGAAAATCCATACAAAACGGAGGGAGTAAAACAGAACTGATTTGAACAAGAGCACTTGAAACTTCATAAGCATATCTCGAAGGTGGGGTGATCGGAGTGGATTTGAGCTGCATGCCTCAGCACAGCCTGCGCTTCCTTCACATCCCATGATGCAAATAAATAGTAATATGCTGCAGTGATGGCAGGTTTTGAAGGTCCAAGTTGAAACAACCACTGCATCGGTGATTACTATTGTTTCCTGTACAACAATTGGGAAGCAAACGCTTTCTTGTCTTGGCATAGCTCCTAGGTCAAACACCACAACACCTATAAACCTCTTCTGATCGCACTCTATTAGGCATGGAAAAGAACCAGCACCGAAGATGAATTTCCCAAGGATTCCGAAATTTCTATGCCCAACGACCAGATTTAGAAATCGGAGGGGTGACAACCTCCCAAGAATTTGGAGATCCTCTTCCAATAGCTTTCTCAAAGCAATAGATTTGAAATATGCTTAAGACTGCAAAGCTGTAAAATCTGAGAATTTTGAAACTCTAAAACACGCAAACCTCTAAAGTTCTGATTGGTTGGCATTATATTAACAGCAGGTTTAAAAGCAACAACAGACATCACTTGTTGAATGGTCATAGTAATCGACGGTGTATATTGATCTATCTTGCTATTGTGTAGAGATAAGTTACCTCCAAACCATTTCACAAGACAATTTATGCAGAAAACGAGGAAGTCTCCAATTCGTTTCCTCTCTAAACTTCGATGCGGAGTTATTGCTGAGAATTTGTGCTGGGAAGAGTTGAACGAAGAGCAAAAAGCAGAACAAAACGAATCAAGATGAGATCACTACAGCCAACAGCATGCCGACTGCATTGAGCAGAAGCCTTCCAAAAGGCAACAAGAAAACAACGAGCTAAACCAGGAAGCATGAAGAAAGTCCTATCATTATAAATGTTGCAGATGGTTCATCCACAGTTCAGGTTCTCTACTTCAGTTATAAATGGCACAAACTCAGCTCTCCTCACATAGTTAAGCGAGTAGGTTCAACCAGATACAATACAAGTCACACAAGCCTCTACATTAGGCTCAGCATCACAAACCATAAAATCATCGCAAATCGTCTCAATTCTCCTTTTGTCTGCTCCAATCCTCCAATGTGACAGTCCTGCTACCTACATTTCGGCAACAGAGATAATAGATTACCTGTTTTTAATATTTCAATAAAAGCCCAATAGGGGGAAACCCCTCCTGTTTCACTAAAAAAAGCAGCGATAATAGATTCAGTGGGAGCAAGTGACCAGTGGACTTTCCGTAAAAAAAATTTTTCAAGAGCACGCCGTGGCGCGTATTTCATTAAGCAGAAAGAGTTTGCGATACAAGGTCGACCGGCAACACCGTTACCGACTTTCCGTAAAATTATAACGTGGGGTTCAGATTACCTTAGATATTGTTGGAATAAGGTAGGCTGAGAGCTACCCACTCATTATCACTAACGGGAAGAACGGTCACGCCTTCCGGGATAACCATATCAGCGTGGTGAGGGTAGACTCCGATTTTAATGTCAGGCATGGTAGCCGTTGCCATGCTTAGAGTAGAGGTTATGGTTGGGGCTATGGGGGCTGCGTCACGATTCATAACTGATGTGCTTGGCTCTGGACTGATCGGTTCATCAACTTGCACAGATGAGCGGATCACTTCAACTTCTGTGCTTGGCTTTGAAAAGTGCAGTTTGTTAACTTTCAGAGACGAGTTCACAACTTCAATATCCATGCTTTGCTCTGGAAGGGTCAGTTTGTCAACTTCCAGAGTTGAGTCCATTACTTCAATATCCATGCTTGGCCCTTGAAGGGGCAGTTTGTCGACTTCTGAGCTTGGCTCTGCAAGGAGAGATCTGTTAACTTCCAGCTTTCCAGAAAGAGTGTTGCCATCAAGAGACTGTGTTGTAGCAGCAACAGCAAGTGGATTAGCAGAGCCAGCTGATCCTGCATCATGATTTATTGCACATCAACATAACATGAGTGAATGAATGAATGAGAATCAAGTTCATATTAAGAAAACCCACATCCGCAAATCGCAAATACACAAAACGAAACTTGAAAGGGATGCATTATGTAGACATGCAAAGGACAGTATTATGGACATTAGATGCAGAATAAATATGACCAGCAAAAGTTAATCAAGGCAAAGTTGATCTTATTGTTACTGGTTAAACTAAATATGATAAAATGTGTTTTGGAGCCTAAATGGCAGAAGTACAACGACTATAACATCACAATATGTGTACCTAGCTAGCCCTGAGAGCTAAGGCTAAACCAAGTTGAACTTACTAATTTATTCTTTTGTCCCTTTGTTCCGAATTGTAAATCTTCCTAGCTTTTCTACTGATAACTGAAGTCATTTATGACAGCATCTAGCGCGCATACCAAGTTGTGATTAATTATGGTGTATTTTCCATGTTTGCCCTTATTAAATAGGGTTGCAGGTATGTCCCATACAACAAACATTCATAGTTTCAGTGGTAAGCATGCCGCGGCCCGAGGCGGGAAGTACACTGTGCGATCACTCCCAGCTGTGGTATTTTTGCATGGCACTATGTGGCTCCTTTGGGCGCACTTTCTTTATGTTTGGGTGCATTATTTTTGCATCATGAAAAATCCATTCACTGGCACCCAATTTCGTATCTTGGCGCTCATTTGGTCTGATGTTGTACTGGCTTGTTCTATTTAAGTGGATCAATGAAACATTGCTGTTCATGTATTTAAGCGACTCAGTTGAAACACTAGAGTACTACTTGCTTGTTCGTTTATTTATCTACGCTTGGCTGATTTATTTGCTAGCTTCCATCTCATGGAAACTACTAGAGGATGACAATAGTAATGTGTTTGTTATTAGTTACCTTTTGCATATGATTTGATTTGATTCATTACTTGTTAGCTTCCTTTTTTATATTCAATCGTCTCTCACATCGTTGTTTCGTTTTCATATTCAATCATTTCTTATTAGTTTCCTTTTGGATAGGATTTGATTTGAACTTGCCACCAAAAGATGAGAAATGTCATCCTTATATTCTTCCTAGAATATTAACCATATGTTCTTCCAGGAGCAACATTCATAAAATAATGTTTTTATGTCTAACCGCTCGTCCAAGATTTGGAGGAGGGTTGTAGGAGGTAGGAATGGAAAGTTGTGGGTTGACTGTTGAAACCTCGACGGTTGGTTGGTGGCCCTGTGCTCGATGCCGAAGCTAGGGCAGAAAGTGAGAGCGAGAGCTGGAACACAAGCGAGCAAGGGATAATCTGTACCTTAGGCTAACTTCATTAGTAGACAATGTTTCAAACTTATACCACAATCCTAACAAACTCATTGCTAACATTAAGGAACAATTAAATAAAGATTAATCAAATGGATAAGCTAAAAACTCCTCGCGGTGTGGTTGTCGTTTCCTGGCTGGTGACTGTGCTCTAGCATTGTTGTGGGGCCCACTACGCAACATTGTTTCGCCTCACGCCTACACATTTCCTACCATAACATTTGTCCCCCATCGAGCAATAGCTTATCAGGCTAGAAGTCACGGAAGAGGTCATAGAATGAGTGCACTAGTTCCCATGTTGTCTCGTCCTCCTCCATTTCCGCTCATTGAATATGGACGTGCCAAGCACCGCGGCAAAGCTAGGCGCATAGTGCACAAGTGTGTAGCGGAGGCAGAGCAACCGACGTAGAAGGTGGAGGCCCCCGAAGCAGCTTGAGGATGCCATTGTGGAAAACATCATTAAAGCAAGCATCTTTGGGTAGACAGATATGGTACGAAAGCGGGGCTGATATGTTCGACCACCTAGAAGTGTCCCACAATGCATGGGCTGAGATTGCCATGAGGACCAAGAAGCAGCGACTGAAAGTGAAGGATGAGCAGATGCACCGAGTCGTTGACAGCAAGCTGTAGCGGCATGTGGGGGTCGTCATAGTACTTCTTGGCGTACATCCGGGCTTGCAACCAACGCTCACGGACATCAACCTAAAATTCATCTCTTTACTTCAAGAGAGTGCCCACCATCTCTATTCACGCCATCCATAAACACACGTAACAATCTCGAGCCCATGGAAGCCAATCGAGCCACACACGTGGGTGTTCATGTCAAATTCATGGCTATCATGTTGTTCGCAATCTCATACTAGCCCATTGTTTGGGGATGGAAGGCCATGCTCATTTGAAGCTTGACACTGGCGAGCTTGAAGATATCGCACCACACATGTCCATTGAATACCAAAGCGCTATCCCTCATAATGGAGTTTGGAAGACCATTCAAACGGACAATGGAGTCAAATAACACATTGGTGATGGTGACCGCCATGTATGGGTGGCTCAAAGAGATGAAGTGAGCGAGCTTGGAGAATCGATCAACCACCGTCAATATAATGCTCTTGTCGTTGACCCACGGCAAGCTCTCTATGAAGTCGAGAGAAATATCCTCCCTAACCTGGGGACAACATCCAAAGGTTGGAGCAGGCCAGCTGGATGCAGTGCCTCTATCTTGTTGCACTGGCAGGTTGTGCACGCGTGCACAAACTCACGCACGAGCGGCCATGCTCTAGGATGAAGTCATTGCGAAGGTGTTGCAGGGTCTTCTGAATGCCCTCTTCACAAGTCTTGACAATTGAGACATATACAGGAAACTAATACTAAGGCAATGGGCAATCAAATAGTAGTTCATGTTCCCATCCGCACATGTGAACAGGCTCAAAATTTAGTTGCGTTAAGAATTTCACACCCTTTTCCTAAGAGGAAAATTTTAGGTATATATTAACTCCTACATGGAGTACTACATTATCAGAGCAATAGCAGTTCTTAATACATACATGATACAACACAAATGATATGTGGTTTTGACTTTTTGGTATATCTATTTTACTATAAATCTATATAAAACAATATGTGATACATAGCAAAATGGATGAACCAAAAACGTCAAAGTGACAAATAATTTGGAATGGAGGAAGTAAGAATAATGAAGCTTCAAAACACAAATGACATCATTGATCTCGTGTAATGAATAGAAAAGATAATTGCAAACCTATTGCTATGGTAGGCAAGTTTGTTCTCGATGTGAAGGAAACTATTCCAGTAGCTTAGTGACTTACTATCTTGGAAATGTTGAAAAGCAACCTTTGCAGCATTCATCTCTGCTTTCTTTTTACTGTACCCTGGCTCTCCACGAAGTTGCACCCTGAATTTTCACAGTAGATACGAAGGCAGCAGAAGAGTTCCACACATCTCGAGCTGTATCATAGGTAGGCAAAGGAAAGCCTTCTTTCTGAGCTAGTTCTTGTAGAAAATTCTTGTAGGGTACTGATGGAAGCTGTGAAAGGTAGAACAGTCCATCAAATTGGTATAACTAAATTTATCAGATATCTTAAAATAATTTTTGGTTGACCTTTAGAATCTAGAACATTTATTTAATCCATGGAAACAGATGCATAGTGACAACCCGTTATTTATTTTTTATAAACATTTCAAAATATTAAGGAATACATAGCATGTAACAGAGCTTAGTTACAATCTGTTATCTTGTTTTATGAACCTTGCTTCAGGCTAGCTCATAGGCACCTGCAATGGCAAAGCTCAAATTTCTGCAATTTGACCACAAAACTGTCTGAGATAATTTTCAGAGTTTATTGGCTCATTGCTACTCTCATATTTTGTTAAAAGGTGAACACTGGTTAAAAAATGACACCATCCTTCGGAATAGGCAATCGCAGATGTTAATGGAAGTTTTAGAAGCAGGTGAAGCATAATGACATATGCTTGGTACCTGACATGGTAAATGGATCGCAGTTCAACAATTGTTACTGGAATTCCTAACAGTGTTCAGCTAAACCCTACAATCTGCACAGCTGGCCATGGATCACAGTTTCAATCTAATAGAACACAAACAAACATAGCAAGTAAGATATTCTAGAGATGAACGGCAACAAAAAAGAAACAATAGCAATAATGCAAAATTAGTAAATTGTCCTACATCTGCTTAGCAAGCAGAATATTAACTGACAGTGCATGTACATATATGCTCAAGAGTGTATCTGTTATCATAAATACGTGAGGTCGTGCTAACTTCGTTCTCCGTAAGTGAAAAAGAAAAGAAATGAAGAAACCTGCTGTTGCTGTGTTGGGTTTTCTTCTTGCGGTAGCGACATCAGGGCAACTTTTGCTGCAGCTGCTTCAGCTTCCCTCCTTGTCCGACAGTACTCTGGGCTCTCAAATGTTTTACCATCTATTGTTACTTCAGATTTGTATAGAGGTACACGACCTGAACCTCCAGGAATGGGACGATACGAAGGCAGCAGTTTGCGTCGCTTCTGAGCATAATTCTGCATCTGATTCTTGTAAGGAAGCTGGCTCTCTGCAGGAAAAAGAATACTGAGTGTGACAGACAAAGCAAAAAAAAAAAAAAAACTTTTAGACGAGCAAAAACGCTGTACTACTACTGCATGAAAAAAAAGATCTATATAGCATGAAGGAACAAATATGTAAACGACAAGTCAACTAATCACAACATCAAAAGAATAGAAAATAACAACAACTTTCCAGGAATGGCACATAGATCATATGATGAATAGTCCTGAGATGCAACCGTGTAACCAACTTGCAAAAGCTAGGCAGATGCTTAGACTTTTGGAGGGTTCCTACTGATTCCAGCACCCACACCAGTTCGAAACGATTAAACTCACCTCATACGAAACTCAAATCAATGATCGATAAGGGTGAGGAAAATCAAGTGCAACCATTACAGAATCAAAGAGTGAAGTGTGGTGGTGAGCCTATATACCTACATGAAAGCTTCCTAGCAATACTAACTTTTTTCAAAAGCGTCCCACTACAACACGTCATCGAATTAAAGGCATTTTATTAAAGGCACTTTTATCAAATTGCCTCAATTTCCTTTACTTAAAGGCATTTTGACCAAAAAGCCTTTAAAACTATTTCTTTTGGAGGCATTTTTCATGAAAATGCCTTGAAAATGCCTTTATAACTTTAGCATTTGAAGGCATTTTTATGAAAATGCCTTAAATTGCTCTAGTATTTGGAGGCATTTTTCTTGAAAATGCCTTCTATAATCCTGTACACAGCAGCGATCCCCCTTCCGGATCCGCATCATCGTGATTTCCTTGGCCACCTACTCCGGAAAAAACTCCCGTCTCTCCACCTCGTCTCCCTACGCCCAATCCCACGCCCGGCGCCGCCACCTCCACCTCTCCTCTCGGCGTGCCTCCTCCACGCTGCCCTTCGCCAGCTCAACTCCTCTCTCCACCAGGACCACCGCCTCCTCTCCTCTACCCCCGATCCCACGACGCTGCCACCTCCATCCCCTCCGCGCCGCTTCTCCCCACCCAGCTACCGGCCCGTCGCCACCTCTTCCCGCCGCCTCACGCCTCACCTCTCTTCGCCCCTGCTCCCGCAACGCCGCCACCTCCTCCTCGCTGTCGCCACCACCTTCTGTGCACGCCGCCTCTCCTCGACCTTGCTCCTGCACAGGTCCGCCCCCTCCTGCCGCCACCTCGTCGCCGCCGGCCTGGACCGTCTCCGAGCATCCCCTCCGCCAGTTGGAGGCCGACGCCGCCACCATGACAATATCAGGTCCGACGCCGCCACCGGCCGCGACCATCGTGGGTATGACACCTCTCCTGCTCCACGACCTCGCACAAGTGCACCACGACGCAGAAGCACCGTACTATCGCTCCGATCCCCAACCATCTAAGCCAATCGGAAGTATACATGGTTGGCGCGCACACCATGTATTCGTTCAAATGCTTGCACCAAACCGAATTCCAATTTTGTAATTCATGCATCTGCTTTTCTGATGCTTAGGATACTAGAAATGTTATGATGCAAAGTCTGCAAAAAATAAAGAGAGGCAGCAGAGCACACACTTCTGGGAAATGCTAAGGATTTCAGACACCACTTCATAAGGTGACTGCTGTGCTTTTTCTCATAACAGTCTTTTCTAACTAAATAGTAGAGAGATGATAGAGTTAGGAGTCATCTTTGTAGGATGATATAGAAGCTATAAAGTGTGCCTACTACCTCGTGCATATATGAATTTTTCCTTGCTCACAGCCTGTGGTCACTACAGGGTTTGATTCAGCAATCAAAGTGCAGTACTAATAATTTTTGTTCATTGGTCCATTTGTGGAGTAGCACCGGTGAAACACTTGTCTAAGGTGGACAATTTTACTACTCACAGTATGTATTTGTATGTCATGATCACCTTACAATTTTCAGTTTTGATCACCTGTTTGGAGCAGGCTACTAGCAGTAGCACTAGAACCTCACATCTTTGTACACTCTCGCCAATGGTTGGAAAAAGTTGAAAATTCTAGCATCATAATTTACCTTGTGCTATGTGAATTATGAGCCCTCTTAGGTTGGTGTCGCAATCTGACATAGTCACATTTTGTCAGCTTACACTCAATCAGTACAGTAGAAATGTTAAGGACTGTATATATGTGACAGTTTGTATGCCCCTTTTACAGGTGATTGTCTAAATGCCAGCGCAAGTGTTGCTCTGTAGCATGCTTGAGTATTTCTTTTGGTTTTAGTAATAGTGCTTCCGTTATATGGTTAATTAGCATGATCCTGAACCATAGATATATGGTTGTTGTGTTCTGATGTTATCAGTGAAGCATAGGAACTGGAGATCTCTGAGTTAACTAATCTGATATCTAATCAGTGTGAGAAAATTCTGATTTTATTTATGAAGTTTTGATATATCTGAATGTGATGCACTATGTTTTCTGCACAGGGTGA
The DNA here is from genome assembly GCA_015847255.1 of Hyparrhenia diplandra. NCBI lineage: Eukaryota > Viridiplantae > Streptophyta > Magnoliopsida > Poales > Poaceae > Hyparrhenia > Hyparrhenia diplandra. The sequence continues at coordinate 779,066 of JADLZK010005386.1, forward strand.
AGGTTTGGACAGCCTGTGGAGTTTAGAGAAGAGTTTTGATATATCATACACTATATTTCAATTTCGTATTTGAACTAATGAAGCCCATGAATTCCATGTCATTACAGATGTTAAGGAGCACAAGTGTCTCAACTATAGGCCACGACGAGCAGGTTAGTGCACAAGTCCACCATTCCTGTGAATCCTATCTCTTGTGCTAGCTTGGTTGTCAAATGAGACTCAGTTGAGAAGGACTCTCTTGTGCTAGTATGTATTTTGCTATCAAGTAGTTCCTAGCCAGTGGTGAGGATGATTAATGATGGCTATATAAACTAGAATTTCATAAATTATTTAGACAGAAACATGCAGCCCAAATGCAAGTTCAGAGAGGGCTGAATTAACGAAAATGTTTATAGGTAATTTTCCTACACCAACTAAAGTACATCAAGTTTTATATGCAATTTTCTGTGCATGTGTTGGGCTCTGGTGTGCAGAGCATGGAGTGTAAGCTCTCTGCTTTTCTGTACTCTGAACATACTATGCATCCTTTTAGATACTGAGGGTGTTATAATCTGGACCATAAGTTGTTCATGGATGAAATCATTGTATTAATCTCTTATTCAGTTGGTTACTTGTCAAGGAGAAAAATCAACAAATATATTTCTAGTAATGCTACTAGGAACCTGCAATCTGTACAAAAAGCACTGCTGAATGAGCTATAGCTCTGAAGTCTGACATAAACTATGTTTTCTGCTCAGAGGTGAAGGTTTGGACAGCCTAGTGGAGTTTAGATAAGAGTTTTGATCTAAGTGGTGCTTCACAGGTGTTTAAGCAGGGCTGCAGCTCCTGGAGTAGATGCTTTGTAGATGTATCTGAAGCTTGTAAAGAACTTGATGGTTGAAATGCTTTCGAATATATCTGAAATCTTTTATCGAATTCGATTGCTGAAATGGATGAAATATGTGTAGTTTACTTCTTTGTTTGATAAATATTTGGAGATAGAACCGGCCTGTCCCTATGAATGATTTTAATATTTCGATGGATATATTATTAATTTGTAGTACTCACATAAAAGTTCATTCTGGTTTGGAGGCATTTTTAATAATGCCTTCATTAATGTTTTTAAGGCTTGTACAAAATGCCCTTAAAATGTATTATAGGCATCTATAAAATGCCTTTATATATTGACATTGAAAGGCATTTTAAAAAATGCCTCAAAGACTTTTAAGTCTCACTTATAGCCGGCATTTCCAATAATGCCTAAAAAGGTCTATGAAGGCAGTTTTACAACTTTTGAAGGCATTTTTAAATGCCTTGTATAAAGGGTCATGTTGTAGTGTCCTTCCAATACTAACATTGCACTAGTACAAGTATTAGAAAAATAGGGACCAAATTTCCACTGTTGCAACGTACAATAATGCTAGTAAAATTCACCTGTAAATACTTGGATTGCTAATAAGTTCAACACGATTTTCTTGAGTTGATCTGGTAAGATCAATTTCAAAAAGGTAGGTAGATGCTTAAACCTGTTTTTTTTTTCTAAACAATCGGAACTCAAAACGACAAAAAAAAAAAAAAAAAAAACGCGATGATCCAAGGAAAGAAATTATTTTCAATCGTTTTTTTTTTTTTTTTGAAAAAACAGTGTTTTTCGATAGGAAAAGAAGCTAACAGCATGGGGTTTTTCACACGGAGGGAAATTCCACCGAGAAGGCCGGTGCTGATAATTCGAGAAACAAAAATCTTATTAGATCCCAAAATCGTAAGGGGAAGACAACCTGGCAGCTCACCGGGCGGCAGCGGTAGTGCTGGAGCAGCTGGGGCAGGGGCCGGGGCCGGGTCGGGGGCGCTGAGGTTCTCGGAGGGCCATGGCAGCGAGGTTGTACGCCTCCTTGACTGACCTCTGCCCTTCGTCCGGGGAGCTGACGCGTCTCGCCGTTGGCGGCGACAGTGGCGCGGAAGACGGGGCGTGGCAAGGACCCTCGTGGGTAGGCTCAAAGCCAAAGCGGCGGGCGCCCATCGCCGCTTCTGGCACAGCTCTTTCAGCCGCGACTTGTACATCTCTTCGATCTGCTAGCTGGTGGTCTCTCTTGTGGCTGCTAGGGTTTCTTCCTTCTCCACTGCTGTGGAGATCGAATGGGGAATTGCTGAGGGCTCGATTTTCGATTGGATTCACGCGCTTTGTAGTGCTAATTGGTGGGAGCTGAAAGGGCCGCCACACCCCCGCGGCTCCTGCTGTATTTATTGGAAAACGAGTACTCTGCTGTCAGGGGCATCCGACACTTCCAAAAAAGACCGTTCCAAGCGCAGGGCGCCCAACCAGCGCAATATTTTTTGTTGCTAGCGTTTTGAGACGACGGAGTCCGATCTGAAAATGAAGTGTCACAAGCGCATGTCACCACCTGGCTTATCTGAAGTGTGGCAGAGGGCCGGGCACAGCAGCGAGCCAGTGTGCCCCTTCCCGTCGGCGCGAAGCGGCGTGGAGATAAAACGGGGAGGGCTATCGTGGCTGCGGCAGTGTCGGCTGGTGCCCTAGCTGGTGCAGGGAATGGCGGCTCCCTTCTATGCATTCCCCCTCCTGTTCCTATCGAAGTGGCGTTGGCCGGGGCTGCCCATCTGGTGGTTAGGGGTCCAATCTGGTACTCGGGTGTCCCGATCTCGGACCCTATCTGCTGCTGGCCTGCCTAGACCAGACGGCGGCATGACCGGCGACAGCGAGCGGCGCTAGTGCTCGCCAGGATGCGGCGACAGGCTACCTCTTCCTCTTTGCCTACTCCCTCTCTTGGTCGTGGCTGCTGCGGCGTGCCAGGCATGGCGAGGTCAACAGCGGAGGTGGTGGTTCCGTGGAAGTGCTCTCGCGGCGCTCTCTTCTCTTCCCGTCCTTCCCCTCACGGCCTTACCTGCCGCAGCGGTGGGAGTAGCCAGGGCAGCTACGGCTGTGGCCGGGACTATCAAGATGGAGGCGACGGTGGCGGCAGGGGGCACTATATTGTGGACCTCGCATCTGGATTTGGTGGGCCAACAGCTTGGGCAGCGGTACCGTGATGGTGGTGGCGGACATCCCGTCGCTATTGGTGATGATGTTGACAGCGCCAGCGGCAGGTTCCAAAGCCGACGTAGTTGGTCAGCGGCGGCCGGCATGCGCTAGTGTGATAGGAGTAGCGGAGCCTGGTCCGGCTCTACGTGGCTCAGTCGGAGGGGTGATAGCCGACGTAGCTTTGCGGCTGCCACGTGCATCCGATGCATCGACGCCCTTCTGAAGAGGCTGTCGTGGAGCGGTGGGACAATGGCGTGGGTAGAAGATCGCCCAAGGTCTTGCTTCACGATCTAGTGCCCGTGCCAGAGGGTTCTCAAGTGAAACCCTTCTCGACAACATCACCTATGTTGGGGTGTCGTGCTTCCCATCTAGCATGTCATCCCATATTGAAAACCTTGTCCACTTTGGGCGTGCGATGGTGCGCCATCAATGTCACAACCTACACCGCAGGCGTGCGTCACATTTAGATTATCATCGTGATTTCGTTACAGGGCGTGGTTTTGCGATTGGAAGTCGGTGCTGCTCTTCTTGAGCTTATAAGCGATGGCCGGTGGCGGCCGTTAGTTTCAGACCAATCGGTATGTGTGTTGTGTGTGGTCTACCATGGGAAGTCAGAGCTGCTAGCAGCTGGCTGCCATGCTCAGCAACAATAACCTATGGTGGTGTGCCTTGTTTGTGCTCAACCGGGTCGCATAGGGTGGTTAGCCCCCTCGGGTGTCTTTTTGGCACCTTGTCTGGTAACATTCTTGTACATCAACATTCTTTCGACTTAATTGAGTGGCGTCACCATTCGTTCAACTTAATTGAGTGGTAGACCTGCTGCTTTTATTTCAAAAAAATTATATATATTGTTTCTTCTTGAGACACCACACACCAATCACATCACCCTAGCGCACAACGCGGCAAAGTGCCTCATCCTCACCGATGTCCTTCCCTCCGCTGGAGTTTGTGTCGTCGAAGCCCGCACCCTTGTATGTAGCGGGACCTTTCCTTGGGCCGACTAGCGAGGCGGCAGCCCCTGGGCCCCCGAGCTATTAGGGCACCTATAGGCATACATATACGGTACTCTTCCATGCCCGCATTCATTTGGGCTATGAATATTTCCTTATATGTCTCCAGTGTGTTGGCATGCACTATTTGGGTTTTAGTTGAAAGCACATCCACCAAATATTTATAAGAAACCAATAATGATTAGGTAACACTTTTGCGTGAACAACTTTAGATGCACATATAGGTTTACTCATCAACTTATATTATGTTTTGCTTGGTATTAGTGCACCTGGTTTCATTCGCCATGATCAAAACATAAATGTCGATCACTTTCTCAAAAGAAGTCAACTCTAAGCACATAGAGATCATATCTATATTATACTCCCTCCGTCTCAAAATAATTCATCATGTTGACTTTAAGACATCATGTTTGACCACTCGTCTTATTTAAATTATTTATACAATTTAGGAAATAAATAAATTATTATTAAAGTATCTCTAATAATAAAATAAGTCACATCAAATTGGATGATGTTTATATAAAAAATTTGAATAAGGCGGCAAATCAAACATGACATCTTAAAGTCAACATGATGAATTATTTTGAGACGGAGGGAGTACTTCACGCACGTCCACATCCAAAGCGAGAACATTCAAGATGTGGGGCCGACACATCTTTGGATTGATGAAGTCACGTCCTATTGCATAACCAAGCTGTCTATTTGGTAATGATTTGATGTGTATGTGAGTTGGATTATTTTCGAGAAGTTGCATATGCTATCAAATACAACTCATACGTAATCTAGAAGATGGGCTACTTTGCCACGACAAGGCGGGTTCATCAAAGATATCTGGTTGAATGGTGACAATTGTTGCTGTTGTAGAAAGGCCGTAGCCAATGGGTTAGCAACTACCAGTGGGTTAACTAGAAGCAAGCTGTTGTGGTTGCAGGTTTTGCGACGATGATGTTCGCCACATCTAATTGGTTGAATGGAAGTAGTGGTTCCTGTTGCAAGTAGGCTGCAGGGTTCACCGCAGCTGCTTGTTGAATGAGCGCTGGTATGATCTGTTGAGCTGTTGTGGTTGCAGGTATGCTACGGAGTTGGCCAAAGCCAGTTGGTTGGACGCAAGCAGTTGTTGTTGCAGGTAGGCAGCAGGTATGCTACAAAACATCCTGTATTCTTGATAACAATTAACTTTTGTAGTGCTTAAACCCAATATTGTATCACTTTCACAAAGTTTTGCACAACATCTTTCATGAATAATTCAATGAAACAAACTTCATGTACAAAATTTTTGTGTTGATTTTATCTAGAAAGTATGTCAAAGTTAAGTAAACTTAACTTAGTCTGAAGCTAGAGCATGTTCTAAACTAGTGTGGAGAGAATATTTTTTGAACTCTAGCTCCTGAATGAAATAGATTCAAATCTACCTATTGAAATAGAGTTTTTGTTTAGATTTTATGCAGAATGTATGATCCCTCCACCTTTACACATGCTATAGCCTTATCCACATCATAAATATTCCACTTTATAAATATGATGAGTGTGTAATGGTACGACTTGCTAATATGTCTCAAAACTAGTACCATCCAACGTTCTTGTAGTAATGTAGGCATGATTAAAAGCTTGCACATGGCAGATAGACCAAACACTATTTTGCATTGAATGAACAAATGCTACAAGATTGAGATGAATTCATTTCCTAATATGCACATATGCATGCACACACATAGAACGTATGAAATTCGAATTCTTGTAGCTAAACATTAAAACTGCTACAAACATCATGTGTTCTTGATTACAATTTACTTTTGTAGTGCCTAAACCAAATATTGTATCACTTTCACAAAGTTTTAAATAAACTTTCACTACTAAAAAAGAATTTTGAACACATCTTTCATAATTAATTCAATGAAACAAACATTATGTACAAAATTTTGGATAGTTCTCTAGGAAGGATGTCAAAGTTAGGGAAAATGTACTTAAGCAAAACCTAGAGCTTGTAATCAACCGGACTGAGAGAGTATTTGTTGTACTCTAGCTAGCTCCTGAATGAAACAAATGTAAATCTACCTTTCTAAATTTCAAATTTTGAAGTTGTTTCGAGATAGAATGGGGAATGACAAATTTTATGCAATGTTTGTTCCTTTCACTAGCTATAATTTGAGCCTAACCTTCAATGTAGATGAAGGGGCCCATGGCCAGTCTCGTAGCTGACCAAAACATATTGACCTTGGTGTTGGGTTCTGAAGATTTCCTGATATGTCAACAGTTTGGTGGCATGCACTATTTGGGTTCTAGTTGAAAACACTTGCACCAAATATTTATAAAAAAACAACAATGATGAGGTAAGACTTTGTATTAACAACTTTGTAGGCACATATAGGTTTACTCGTGAACTAATATTTTGCTTTGCTTGGAATATGTGCACCTGGTTTCATTGGCCATGGTCAAAGCATAAGTGCTGATCACTTTCTCAAAAGAACTAAACAACAAGCGTGTAGAGTCGCATCTATCTTGTAAGCACACACGCTCACAACCAAACGAGAACATTCGAGATGTCAGGTCGGCACATGATTGGGTTGATGTAGTAACGTCCTATTGCATAACCAAGCTTGTATAATTAGTAATGAATTGATGCGTTCAATTTTATGTACGAAGAACATAGTTAAGAAATAGACTCAGATAAATCTCAATCAATATATTGATTATTTCCTGGAAGTTGCACAACCAGTAAGAGAGCTTCGCTATCAAGTACAACTCATATGTAATCTAGAAGATTGGTTGCTGCCACGACAAGGCCGGGTTCATCAAAGATATCTGGCTGAATGGCGACAATTGTTGCTGTTGTACGAAGGTAGCACCCAATGGGTTAGCAACTTCTAGTGGGTAATTGGTAGTAGTTGTTGTGGTTACAGGTATTCGCGATGTTTGCCAATGATAGTTGGTTGAATGGAAGTAGTTGTTGATGTTGCAAGTAGGCGGCAGGGTTAGCCATGGCTAGTTGTGTGAGCGCTGGTTGGATCTGTTGCAAGTGTTGTGGTTCCATATATGCGACGGCGTTGGCTACAGCCAGTGGGTTGGATGCAAGCAACTATTGTTGCATAGGGTTTGCCACTGCTAGTTGGCTGAGAACTGATAGGACCTGTTGCAGTTGTTGCTGCTTGTATCTAGCAATATTTGCTAGAGCTAATGGGCTGGATGCAAGCATGCAGTTGTTGTTGCAAGTAGGCGGTAGGGTTCGCCATGACTAGTTCAGTCTTTGGCTGGCACTGTTCTTTGCTTCGGTGCGATGGTCTGTACAGTTAGATGGGTTGAGGATTGCTGATGCAGTTGGGCAATTGGTTGCTGTAAGATGCTTGCGGCAAGCCCGTGATGTAGCCTATAGGCTTGCAGAGTTGGGTGTTGGAACCCGAGAGGAGTAAGTGGTGGGAGGAACTATGGGAGAATAGCATTTGCAGTAGGTAAGCACTGGGGAATAATGAATGCAGTTGTAGAGCTCACTGAAAGAGCTAGGAATGCGAGTAGGGCGAATATCTTGGTAGCCATTGTCGTGAGGACGTTGCTAGTTTGTTTTAATTGGTATGTTTCTTATTGTTCTCAATGTTATGAGTGATGGATTAATTAACTACTGATATGTGGCTTATTTATACAATTAGGAGGGCATGTATATCTGTTTAGATTTTGGCTTTTGCAAAACAACTGATATAGATGACTTGGTACCTAGTCAATTTTGACATTAATCTATCCCTTTCATTGATCGTATGTGTAGGAAAGACAATTTCCACTACATACAAGGAAAAAGTGTTGTTTTCTACTATAATTATTGATACATGACGAATGACATGCATGATCCCTTCACCTTTCTACATGTTATGGACAAATCTACATCATAAATATTCCACTTTATAAAGATGATGACCGTGTAATGGTATGACTTGCTCACTTGTATCAAAACCAATATCAATGAACATTATTATAATATTGTAGGCATGGTTAAACCTTTCACAGTGGTTAGATGGAATATTATTTTGCATTGAATGGACAAATGCTACAAGATTGACTTGAATTCAATTCCTAGTATGCACATACATAGAATGTATAAAATTAGAATTCTTATAGCTAAACATTAAAACTGCAACAAACATCATGTGTTCTTGATTACAATTTAATTTTGTAGTGCCTAAACCCAATATTGTATCACTTTCACAAAAGTTTTATATAAACTTCCACAAATAAAGGACTGTCAAGACATCTTCGTTAGTAATTCAACGAGACAAATATCGTGTACAAAAGTTTGGATAGATTTTAGCGATGAAGGATATCAAAGTTAGGGAATATTAACTTAGGCAAAGGTTAGAGCATCTAATAAACCAAAGGGGAGAGAGTACTTGATGTAGAATGGGGACAATGGCCAACCTCCTAGCTAACTAAAACGTAAGTTAGGATTGGAAGCCATAGGTCCATCCAAGAAGAAAGACATCATGATCAATAATGTAACTTTTCTTAGCAGCTGGAAAATTCGGGGAAAAAAGTGACTAATTAAGATGAGCGATCAACATTGATTTTTCTATAAAACAACTATACAACATCCAAACTTGAAGTTCCGTGACAACACACTCCTTCATATTCTTTTTTCTAGAATCATATGCCTTGGACTCTATGTAAAGAGATTTTGGTACACATATTTAATTCCTTGGAGTCTATGTAAAGAGATTTTAGCCTTTGGTACACACGAGTTGAATCTCGGCCAAATAAGATCGAGAACATTGTGCTCGTAAGTTTATATCACTTCGACTAGGAACCCATTGTTGGCTAAAAATATCCAATATGGCTAGAGAAGAAAAGTAACTTCAATTGATATTTTTTAGATTTAACATTTCAGACAATATGTCCTTTGGCACATGGTATACATATATATAAGAAATTTCAATGCATTGGACTGAGTTAGATGTCTGAATGTCACTCCAGAGGTGGGTTCTCTCTATAAAACTGTAGGATGGCGGTGGCCTATACATTGGTACTTCAATCTTGGGCATTTACTTTTTGATTTGGATAGCCAAATCAAAGTATTATTTTAATGGGTGTGGTTTCCATCAGTGAGGATCCCATCTTTCTGATTGGAGGAACAATGGAACCAAAGTCATTTCGGAGCCAAAAAATGAAGCCACCGTAATATAGCTTTTCTTGGGTTCTCCATTTTTAGCGAAGTGTCCAAAATTTCATTAATTTTTTTTGTTACCCTGCGTGAATATAGTAATGCATAGACATCAACTCGGTATTTTGATTTTAAATTAATAAAGATTTCCTTTATCAAATAAAAAACACTGCATGTCCCGCTGGATGTAGCCAGGTAGTCTCTTCCAGTTGTGCAGCTTGCGAATGCCGACAAGTGAATAGATCACATGCTTGTTCGCTGGTTGGTTTCTATGGCTGATAAGCCTGCTAATGCTGATTTATTATGAGAAAATATTGTACCATGACTCCATGTCGTATAAATTTGACTCCTCCATGTGCAAAGCATTTATGAGACAGCTTTGGTAATTTTGCAGCTTCTGAAACCACGTATACATTTGATAAGGCCGCTTTGATAATTTTTCCTTAATTAATTCCCAAAATGCACAGTCACTAACCTGGTACCGAAGAGTCTGAAAACTCTGTTTGGCCAAGCTATTTTTGAATTCCGATCATGCATGTAGTCCGAATTTCCTATACAGCTATAGTCCAGACTCCAGAGCAGCAACACCGGCCATTAGATCACACAAACCTCCCGGGCGCCATCGCCGGCATCACTGAGGCACTCCATTGCCACGACGTGCTTATCATGCATGGCGGGGTCAAGGGGTCCACCGACCCCCTGGCCCACCTGCCATACATACATACTATAGATGAAAATTGTGAAAAAAAAAAAAAAATTAACAATTACGAATGAATATCGGTTTGTATATAAAAAAAATTGGTGCACCCCTGTGCTCAAAAGCTAGGCCCGCCACTGCCGGGCGGCGGCAGGCCGCAGCAACTGCATAGCACCCAAGCACGTCACAGAACGCGAGAAACACAAGCCCAAAGAACTGGGGAAGCTAGCGAGCTGCTCAGCACCAAACTCAACTCAATATATGGTCATTGGCATCACGGGTGCAACCGTCCAGGACCATGAGCCTGTAGAACGTGGACACCGTGTCTGGTAGAACCCACGCCCATGTGCGTGATGGATTGGAAATAGAAGAGCACGAACTCCACCGTGAATACCATCGCCGCCACCAGGCATGTCGGTGCTGTCGGTAAGTGGGATGTACCTGTTTGTGTTTGTTGTCGCCGTTGGAAGCGAAGCAAATGATAATGAGTCTTGCCGTAAAATGAAAGTCATCAGCTTTACAGATATGGTAGTACTACTGAACAAAGGATTAATATTATGCGGAGAGAACACATGAATTTGGGCTGGTGATTCGAAAGCAAATTGAGACCATGGCAGTTCAGCTTAGTTTTGGTTTATTATCTTTTTATAAGAAAATTGACAAGACCCCTTCTTTACATTTGAGGCAGAACAGGAGAAACTTAACTTGATTTTGGTAATGAATCTATGAATCAAACAAACATGGGCTCATTAGCATAAATTACGCAACTTGCAGAACCATTTATAAATACGAGGAGAAAATGTTTTGCAATCAATTTTGCATTAATTCTCATGGCAAGTTGATAGAACATGTGCTGGAAAATATATTTTGTCAATGTCAGAATTCTGGGACACCACAACAAAAGCATAGCAGTTAAATTGTCCTCTAAGCTTTTGTACACCACGTTAGTAAGAGTTCTGTATCTCAGGCGTCGGAATCCAACAGTGGAAACTATGTTGTCTTGTTGCCTGAATACTCCAATAAGCTCTGTGTTGCATTTCTAAACCAATAAACAAGGATAAACATTATTGATAAATTTACAAATAGCAGCATCGACTTTGAACCTCTCACGGCACTCGCACGCCTCTCTGACACAACTCTTGATGTCTCCTATCTGAGTAGCAATCTTATGATAAAACTGAAACCGTATCGACGAGGCTCCTATCATTGTACTTTTGAAAGCACTTTGGCGCCTTAGCCTGTTCATTTCCCTTGCACCACACCATAATGTGTCCATGTTGCCCTCTATGTGGCAATCCACTCTAACCAGAATCCAGATTTTTGTTGTTCGCCATTTATCTAAAAATCAGGACAAAACCGAGGGAGAAAAACAGAACTGATTCGAACAAGAGCACTTTAAACTTCATAAGCATATCTCGAGGGTGGGGTGATTGGAGTGGATTTCAGTTGCACGTGCCTCAGCACAGCCAGTGCTTCCTTCACATCCATGTTGTTGGTACCACCATGATGGAAATAAAAATAGTAATTGAAACAACAACAACCGTCATCGGTGATTTCTATTGTTTCCTGCACAGCAATTGGGAAGCAAACGCTTTCTAGTCTTGGCATAGCTCCAAGATCAAACACCATAAGTCCTATAAACATCTTCTGATCGCACTGTACATGCAAAAGAATCAGCACCGACGATGAATTTCCCAAGGATTCCGACATTTCTATGCCCCACGATTAGATTTAGAAATTTGAGTGCTGACAACCTCCCAACGATTTGGAGATCCTATTGCACTAGCTTCCTCAAAGAAATATGCTTAAGACTGCATAGCTGTAAATTTTGAGAATTTTGAAACTCCAAAACATACGAAACTCTAAAGCTCTGATTGGTTGGCATTAGATTAACAGCAGGCTGAAAAGAAACAACAGACCTCACATGTGATTTGAATGCTCATAGTAGTCCAGGCGCATCTTGATCTACCTTGCTATTTTGCAGAGGTAACCTCCGAACCATTTCACAAGACAATTTATGCAAACGAGTAACGCTCCAATTCATTCCTCTCCAAACTCTGATGCAGATCACTTGCTGAGAAAGTGTCCTCGGAAGACTTGAACGAAGAGCAATATGCAGAACAAAACGAATCAATATAAGATCGCTACAGCCTACAGCTGTACAGCATGCCGACCGCAACGAGCTGATGCTCAAATTCAAACGCATGTCAACATCTAGAAACATTCCAAAAGGCAACAAGAAAACAACGAGCTAAACCAGGAAGCATGAAATAAGTCCGATCATGATAAATGTTGTGGATAACCTGGCATCCAGAGTTCATGTTATCTACTTCAGCTATAACCGGCATAAACTCAGATTTTCTCACATAGTTAAGCCAGTAGCTTCAGCTAGATGCAATACGAGTCGCACGAATCTCCACATGGTAATATATTATCTCAGCATCTCAAGACAAATAATCATCGGAAAGCATCCACGCCTTGCTCTGGAAGGGTCAGTTGTCAACTTTCAGAGTTGAGTCCATTACTTCAATATCCATGCTTGGACCCGGTAGGGGCAGTTTGTCGACTTCTGTGCTTGGCTCTGCAAGGAGTGATTTGTTAACTTCCAGCTTTCCAGATAGAGTGTTGCTATCAAGAGACTGTGTTGTAGCAGCAACAGCAAGTGGGTTAGCAGAGCCAGCTGATCCAGCATCATGATTTACTGCACATGAACATAACATGAGTGAATGAATGAATGAGAATCCAGTTAATCTAGAGAAAACCCACATCAGCAAATGGCAAATACACAAAAAGAAACTTGCAAGGGTTGTATTATGTAGACATGCAAAGGAATGTACTATGGACATTAGATACAGAATAAATATGACCGGCCAAAAGTCAATCAAGGCAAAGTTGATCTTAACATGTGCTTCATAGCATGAAACATTCTGCTAGTTCAAGTTGTTGCTGGTTAAAATAAATATGATCTAAATGTGTTTTATAGCTTAAATGGCAGAAATACAACCACTATGACAACACAATATGTGTCCCGAGCTAGCCCTGAGAGCTGAGGCTAAACCAAGTTGAACTTACTAATTTATTTTTTACTCCATTTGTTCCGTATTATAAATCTTCCTGGCTTTTCTACGTACATGGCTATTTACTATGTATCTAGATATACTCCCTCCATACTGATAATTGAGGTCGTTTGTGACAGCATTTAGCATGCATACCAAGTTGTAATTAATTAGGGTGTATTCTCCATGTTTGCCCTTATTAAATAGGGTTGCAGGAATGCCCTTATTAAACAATCATAGCTGGAGTAGTAAGCGTGACGTGGCCCGAGGCAGGAGGTGCACAGTTCGATCGCTCTCAGCCGTGGTATTTTTGCATGGCACTATGTGGTTCGTTTGGCACTATGTGGCTCGTTTGGGCGCAATTTCTTTAATGTTTGGTGCGTTATTTTTGCATCACGCAAAATCCATTCACTAGCACCCAATTTCGTATCTCTGCCCTCATTTGGTCTGACGTTGTACTGGCTTGTTCTATTTAAGTGGTTCCATTGAAACATTGTCGTTCGTCTATTTAAGCGACTCAGTTGAGACACTGGAGTAATACTTGCTTGTTCTTTAGTTTACCTCCGTATAGCCGATTTATTTGCTGGCTTCGATCTCATGACAATAGTAGTGTCTGTTATTTGTTACCTTTTGCATATGATTTGAGTTGATTCATTACTTGTTAGATTCCTTTATTTTTCATATTCAATCGTCTCTCATATCATTGTTTCCCTTTCATATTCAATCATTTCTTATTAGTTTCCTTTTGGATATAGGATTTGATTTGAGCTTGCCACCACAACATGAGAAATGGCATCCTTATATTCTTCCAATAATATTAACCATAACTTCTTCCGGGAGCAACATTCCTAAAATAATGTGTTTATGTGTGACTGCTCGTCCAAGATTTGATGAGGAGGGTTGTAGGAGATAGGAATGGGAAGTTGCGGGTTGACTCTTGAACCCTTGGCGGTTGGTTGGCGGCGCTGTGCTCGATGCCGAAGCTAGGGCAGAATGTGAGAGCAAGAGCTGGGACACAAGGAAGCAAGAGATCATCCCAATCTCTGGCTAACTTCATTAGTCAACAATGTTTAAAACTTATACCACAATCGACAAACTCATAGCTAACTTTAGGGAATAATTAAATAAAGATAAACCTTTGGCTAATCAAATGGTTCAGCTAAAAACTCCTAGCGGCGGGGTTGGCATGTCATGGCTGGTGACTATGCTCTAGCTTTGTTGCACGCCCACTATTCAGCCACGTTTCGCCTCGTGTATCTGATACACATTTTCCACAATAAAATTTGTCCCTCCTTGAGGAATAGCTTGTCCGTGATCTCGAAGTTGGAGAAGAGGTCACATAAAGAGTGCACTAGTTCCGTTGTCTCGGCGTCCTCCATTTCCGCCCATTGAATGAGGGCGTGCCTGCCGCCCCGCGAGCTGGGTGTGCAGCGCACAAGTGTGTAGCGGAGGCAGAGCGGCCGACGTAGAAGGTGGACGCCCCTGAAGCAGCTTGAGAATGCCAACGTGGAAAACATCGCGAAAGCAAGTACCTTTGGGTAGCCAAAGGCACCACACTAGTACAGGATTGAACTTCCGTGGTTTTTTTTTTTATTTTCCATGGCGGGCATTGAAACCGCGAACGGAGCTAGGGTCACGGTTAATCGAGCGATTAACCGTGGCGGTTTCTCGCCCGCCACGGAAAATCGATTAACCGTGGCGGTTATTTAACAATGCCCGCCACGGTTAATAGGGATTAACCGTGGCGGTCTTCTTTATTTGCCCGCCATGGTAAATAAAATAAAAAAACAAAAAAAAAAACAAAAGGCCCAAACCTAACCCTAACGGGCCGTCGGGGCCCAAACCTAACTCTAACCGCCGCCGCCATCCCCCCCAGGCGGGGGCTCGCCGTCCGCCCGCCGCCATCCGCCTTTGGGTCGGCGCATCGCCGCAGCAGCAGGCCCTCGCCAGACGCCGCGAGGGTCGCGCGCCGCCCGCGGCTGCGGCTCGCCCGTCGCCTCCATCCGAGGGCCCGTCCGCGAGCCCATCGCTGCCGCCCGCCCGTTTGGAGTTTTGGGTGTCGCCGGCGCCGCCGCCATTGCCGGATCTGCCTCCCGGCCGGGCGGATACGGAGGGAGGGGCGGTCGATCACGGAGGTGGACAAGCTCGAGGTGGCCGGATCCGCGCCGCCGCGCCCCCTGGATATCGCCGGGGTTCCGCTCGCCGCTCGAGAGAGGACGGTTCGATGGAGAGGTCGCTGGATCCACAAATGAGCTCGATGTAGAGGTCGCTGGATCCGCCACGCTCGCGCCGCCTCCACGGGATCCACAGGCCAGCCACACGCGCCGCCGCCTGCTTCGTCGTGCTCCTCCGTTCCTCGCGGCGTAGCGCCGCCCGCCGCCGTCCGCGCGCGCACCGGCCGCTTGGCGCCCCCGCACGCGTTGCCGCCGTCGTCTCCGTCCGCCGGGTCGGCGAGTGGGGAGAGGAGCGGGACGGGGAGAGAAATGAAGTGTTGGTATATATATTTCTGGCCACGATTTTCCGTGGCGGGCTATTTATAAAACCGCCATGGTTAATCGATTAACCGCGGCAGTTATTTAACAATGCCCGCCACGGTTAATAGGATTAACCGTGGTGGTTATTTTACAATGCCCGCCACGGTTAATCGACAACGTGGCGGTTTTTCCCCCCTAGCGGGGGCTGCCAGGCCACCTATTTTTACGTGGCGGTTTTTTGAAATACCGCCACGGAAAATCAAAACTGAACACCTCCCAAAATCAATCTCGTAGTAGTGCCGGGAAAGCGGGGCTATCGTTTGACCACCTAGAAGGGTCCCGTGAAGCATGGGTTGAGCTTGCCGTGAGGACCGGGGAAGCGGCGGATCGAAAGTGAAGGTTGAGCAGACACACCCGGTCATTGGCGAGGAACTCTAGTGGCATGTGGTGGTCGTCGTAGTACTTCTTGGCATACGTCTAGTCCTACAACCAACGTTCACGAACATCGACCTAAAATTCATCTCTTTTCTTGAAGTGAGTGCCCACCGTCTCTATTCATGCCATCCTAGTTGTGTTAGGCAGTAGAGTAGGAGGCTGCTGGCCATACACGACCTCAATCGGGTAGGTCCGGAGCGCAGAGTGGTATGATGTATTGTAACAATATCCAGCCCATGGAAGCCAATCGAGCCACGCACATGGGTAGTCACAGGTGATGCATCTCAAATTCATAGCTATCCTGTTGTTCACAATCTCGCACTAGCTCTCATTAGGGATGGAAGGCCGTTCTCTTTCGAAGCTTGACACCGACGAGCTTGAAGATATCACACCAGACATGTTTTTTGTGTTTGACCGCTCATCCAAGATTTGATGAGGAGGGTTGTACGTAGGGGATAGGAATGGGAAGTTGCGGGTCGATGCTTGAACCCCGGCGGTCAATTGGCGGCATTGTGCTCGATGCCGAAGCTAGGGCAGAACGCGAGAGCGATAGCTAGAAGACTATGGAACAAGAGATAATCCCAATCTCTGCCTAACTTCATTAGTCAACAATGTTTCAAACTTATACCACACTCCTAATAAAACTCACAGTTAACTTTAAGGAATAATTAAATAAAGATAAATATTTGCCGAATCAAATGTATCGGCTAAAACTCCTAGCGGCAAGGATGGCATGTCATGGCTGGTGACTGTGATCTGGCATTGTTGCACGCCCACCGATCAGCCATGTTTCGCCTCGCGCCTCTGATACACATCTCCCCCTCGAGGAATAGCTTGTCCATGATCTAGAAGATGGGGAAGAGGTCAGAGTGCAATAGTTCCCACGTTGTCTCGGCCTCCTCCATTTCCGCCCATTAAATGAGGACGTGCCAAGCGCCGTGACATAGCTAGGCGCACAGCGCACAACGCACAAGTGTGTAGCGGCGGCAGAGCGGCCAACATAGAAGGTGGAAGCTCCTAAAGCAGCTTGAGGATGCCAATGCGGAAAACATCATGAAAGCAAGCACCGTTGCTTAGCCCGAGACGGTAGGCAGCGGGGCTGGTACGTTTGACCAACTGGAAGGGTTCCACAAAGCTTGGGCTTAGCAAGCTTGTCACGAGGACCGAAGCGGTGAGTGAAAGTGAAGGATGAGCAGACACACCCAGGCGTTGACGGGCGAACTCTAGCAGCATGTGTTGGTCAACGTAGTACTTGGCATATGCCTGGGCCTACAACCAACTTTCACGAACATCAACCAAAATCACATCTCTTTTCTTCAAGAGAGTGCCCACAGTCTGTATTCACATCGTCCTAGTCATTTAGGCAGGAGAGCAGGAGGCGACCGCCCATACACGACCTCAAACAGGGTGGTATGGACCGTAGATTGCTATGGTGTATTTTAAGAATATCCAGCCCATGGAAGCCAAACACGCCACGCGCGTGGCTGGTCACTGGTGATGCAAGTCAAATTCATGGCTATCATGTTGTTCACAATCTCGGACTAGCCCTCTCAATGCGGGGATGGAAGGTTGTGCTCATTTGAAGCTTGACACCGCGAGCTTGAAGATATCACACCTCACATGTTCATTGAATACTAGAGCGCTATCGCTCATAATGGAGTTTGGAAGACCATGCAGACAGATGATGGAGTTGAAGAACACGTTGGTGACCATGAACGCCATGTATGGGTGGCTCAAAGCGATGAAGTGAGAGTGAATCGATCAACCACCGTCAATATGATGCTCTTCCGTTGACACACGGTAAACGCTCTATGAAGTCGAGACACATATCTGCCTTAACCTCGGACGAGATCCAAAGGTTGGAGCAGGCCAGCCGGATGCAGTGCCTCCATCTTGTTGCACTGGCAGGATGTGGCCATGCTCTAGGACGAAGTCACTGCGAAGGCGTTGCAGGGTCTTCTGAATGCCCTCATCACAAGTCTTGACAATTGAGACATATATGGGAAACCGATACTAAGGCAATGGCCAATCAAATAGTAGTTCATGTTCCCACCCGCACATGTGAAAAGGCCCAAGATTTAGTTGGGTTAACAATTTCGGACCCTTTTCCTAAGTGGAAAATTTTAGGTATATATTAACGCCTATATGGATATTACACTATCAGAGCAATAGTGGTTCTTAATACATACAACACATTGGTGAACTGTAAGCACAATTATTGACAGAACAAGAAGTTGAACTTTAATACTCCCTCCTTTCCAAATGATAAGTCGTTTTGACGTTTTTGGTAATCTATTTTTTCTATAAATCTATATATAATAATATGTGATACATAGCAAAATGGATGAAGCAAAAAAAAATCATGTGACTTATAATTTGGAATGGAGGAAGTAAGAATGATCGAAGCTTCGAAACGGAAATGACATCATTGATCTAATGTAATGAATAGAAAACATAATTGCAAATCTATTGCTATGGTAGGCAAGTTGGTCCTTGATGTGAAGGAAACTATGCCAGTAGCTTAGCGACTTACTATGGTTGAAATGTTGAAAAGCCACCTTTGCAGCATTCATCTCTGCTTGCTTCTTAGTGTACCCTGGCTCTCCACTAAAAAGTTGCACCCTCAATTTCAACAGTAGATATGAAAGCAGCAGAAGAGTTCGATACATACGGAGTTGTATCATACGTAGGCAAGGGAAAGCCTTCTCTCTGAGCTAGTTCTTGTAGAAGATTCTTGTAGGATACTGATGGAAGCTGTGAAAGGTAGAACAATCCATCAAATTGGTATAATTAAATTTAGCAGCTATCTTAAAATAATATTTGATTGACCATTTAGAATCTAGAACATTTATTTGATCCATGGAAACAGATGCATAGTGACAAACAGTTATTTATTTTATAAACATTACAAAATATTAAGGAATACATAGCATATAACCCAACTTGGTTACAAACTGTTATCTTGTTTTATGAACCTTTGCTTCGGGCTAGCTCATAGGCACCTGCAATGGCAAAGCTCAAATTTCTGCAATTTGACCACAAACTGTTTGAGATAATTTTCAGAGTTCATTGGCTCATTGCTACTCTCGCATTTCTGTTAAAAGGTGAACATTGGTTAAAAATGACACCATCCTTCGGAATAGGCAATCGCAAATGTTAACCAATGTTCGAAGTAGGTAAAGCATGATACAACTCTGACATGGTAAAGCATGATGACATATCCTTGGAACCTGACATGGTAAATGGATCACAGTTCAACAATTGTTACTAGAATTCCTTACAGTGTTCAGCTGTACCCTACAGTCTGCACAGCTGGATCACAGTTTCAATCTAATAGAACCAAAAAAAAAAAAAAAAGATATGATAGAAATGATAGAAATGCACATATATGATCAAGAGTGTATCCGTTGGCATAAATAGGTGAGGTCGTGCTAACTTAATTCTCCATAAGTGAAAAGGAAAAGAAATGGACCAACCTGTTGTTGCTGTGTCGGGCTTGCTCCTTGTGGTAACGACATCAGAGCAACTTTTGCAGCAGCTGCTTCAGCTTCCTTCCTTGTGTGACAGTACTCTGGGCTCACAAATGTTTCACCATCTATGCTTACCTCAGATTTGTATAGAGGCGCACGACCGGAACCTCCATGAATGGGACGATACGAAGGCAGCAGTTTACGTCGCTTCTGAGCATAATTGTGTAACTGATTCTTGTAAGGAAACTGGGTCTCTACATTAAAAAATAAGAATACTGAGTGTGACAGATAAAGGAAAAAAAAAAAAAAAAAAATCTTTTAGAAGGATCTATATAACATGAAGGAACAAATATGTAAACCACAAGTCAACTAATCACAACATCAAAAGAACAGAAAATAATAACAACTTTCCAGGAATGACACATGGATCATACGATGAATAGTCCTGAGATGCACCCGTGTGTAACGGATTTGCAAAAGCTCAGACCTTGCAGGGTTCTTACAGATTCAAGCACCTGCACCACCTCGAAACGATTGAACGCACCTCATACGGCACTCAAATCGATGAGAAGGGTGGGGAAAATCAAGTGCAATCTATACAGAATCAAAGGGTAAAGTGTGGTGTCAATACTAACATTGCACTAGTACAGTATTAGAAAAACAGGAACCAAATTTTCTCTGTTGCAACGTACAATATATAATGCTAGTAAAATTCACCTGTAAACACTTGGATTGCTAATAAGTTCAACTCGATCTAGTTCATCGAGTGAGAGACGGTTAATTTGAAAAGCTAGGCCGATGCTTAAACGTCCTACCGAAGGCAGCAGTTTGCGTCGCTTCTGAACAATCAAATATGCTGTACCTCGCAAAGAACTCAAAACGACGAGAAGGATGTGCGAATTGAAAATCCAGTGCCATGCGAACATCCAAGGAAAGAAATTATTTTCAATCGTTTTAAGAAAAAACAAAGTGTTTTTCGATTGGAAAAGAAGCTACTAGCATCGGGTTTTCACACGGACAGAAATTCCACCGAGAAGGCGGTGATAGTTCGAGAAACAAAAACCATATTTGATCCCAAATCGTAAAGGGCGGAACAAGGGGCAGGGGCAGCTCACCGAGGGCAGGGGCCGTGACTGGGAGCGCACTGAGGTTCTCGAAGGCTGCCATGGCAGCGAGGTTGTACGCCTCCTTGACTGACCTCTGCCCTTCATCCGGGGAGCTGAACGTCTCGCCGTTGACGACGACAGTGGCGCGGAAGACGGGCGCGTGGCAAGGACCCTCGTGGGTAGGCTCGTAAAGCGGCGGCGCCCATCGCCGCTTCTGGCACAGCTCTTTCAGCCGCGACTTGTACATCTCTTCGATCTGCTAGCTGGTGGTCTCTCTTGTGGCGGCTAGGGTTTCTTCCTTCTCCACTGCTGTGGAGATCGAATGGGGAATTGCTGAGGGCTCGATTTTCGATTGGATTCACGCGCTTTGTAGTGTTGGTTTCCGGCTTCTGCTGTATTTATTGGAAAACGAGTCCTCTGCTGCCAGGGGCATTCGACAGTTCAAAAAGACCGTTCCAAGCGCTGGGCGCCCAACCAGCGCAACTTTTTTTGGACAAAACAATCAGCGCAATATTGTTGCTAGCGTTGTCTGATTCGAAAATATGGAGGGTCACAAGCGCATGTCACCACCTAGCCTTAACTGAGTGTGGCAGTGGTCGCAGCAGCGAGCGGTGGACCGTGCGAGCGGCGTGGAGATCAAACGGGGAGGGCTATCGTGGTTGCAGCACTGTCGCTGGTGCTCTACCTGGTGGACATTTCCATCCGGTGCGCAGGGGTCCAATCAGTACACGGGTGGCCCGATTCGGACCCTAGCTGCTGATGGCCTGCCTAGACTGGACAGTGGCGTGACCGGCGACAGCGAGCGGCGCTAGTGCTGGGCCAGGATGCGGCGACAGGCTACCTCTTCCTCTTTGCCTACTCCCGCTCTTGGTCGTGGCTGTTGCTGCTGCGGCCAGGCATGGCCGAGGTCGGCTGTGGCAAGTGCTGCCCGAATCCAGTGTGGCCGTACCTGCCGCAGCGGTGGGCGGTGGCGGCTAGCCAGGGCAGCTACGGCTGTGGCCGGGACTATCAAGATGGAGGCGGCGGTGGCGGCAGGGGCCACTATATTGCGAACATCGCATCCGGATCCGATGGCCTAAGGGCTTGGGCGGCGGTGCCCGTGATGGTGGTGGTGGACATCATGTGGCTATTGGTGATGATGTTGACAATGTCAGCGGCAGGTTCCAAAGCGGACGTATTTGGTTAGTGATGGCTTCGGCGTGCGGTACTGTGACACGAGCAGCGGAGGCCGGTCCGGCTCTACGTGGCTCAGTCGGAGGGGTGACAGCTGACGCAACTTTGCGGCTGCTACGTGCAGCCGACGCGTTCATGCCCTTCTGAAGGGGCTGTCGTGGGGTGGTGCGACAACGGTGTGGGCAGAAGATCGGCCAGGGTCTTGCTTCACGATCCGGTGTCTGTGCCAAAGGGTTCTCAAGTGAAACCCTTCTCGATGACGTCGTCTATGTTGGGGTGTCATGCTTCCCATCTAGCTTGTCATCCCATATTGAAAACCTTGTCCACTTTGGACGTCCGATGGTGCGCCACCAGTGTCACAGCCTTCCTACAGGCACACGTCTGATTTCGTTGCGGGGCATGGGTTTGCGATTGGAAGTCGGAGCTGCTCTTCTTGAGCTTGGAAATGATGACCGGTGGCGGCCATAAGCTTCAGACCAGTCATTATGTGTGTTCTGTGTGGTCTGCTATGGGAAATCAGAGCTGCTGGTAGCTGGCTGCCATGCATGGTCAGCAACAATGACCTATGGTGGTGTGCCTTGTTTGTGCTCAACCGGGTCACGTAGGGTGGTTAGCCCCCTCCGGAGTCTTTTTGGCACCTTGTCTGGCTAACATACTTGTACATCAACATTCTTTCGACTTACTTGAGTGGCGTCACAATTCTTTCGACTTAACTGAGTGGTAGACCTGCTGCCTTTATTTCAAAAAAAAATTATATATATTGTTTATTCTCTGAGACACCGCACACCAATCACATCACCCTAGCGCACAACGCGGCAGTGCTCATCCTCGCTGATGTCCTTCCCTCCGCTAGAGTTCGTGCCGCCGAAGCTCGCACCCTTGTATGTAGCCGGCACCTTTCCTGGGCCGACTAGCAGAGCGCCAGCCTTGGGCCCCCGAGCTGTTAGGGCACTTGTAGGTATACATATGCGGTACTCTTCCATGCCTGCATTCATTCGGGCAATGAATATTTCCTTATATGTCTCCATTGTGCTGGCATGCACTATTTGGGTTTTAGTTGAAAGCACATCCACCAAATATTTATAAAAATCCAATAATGATTAGGTAACACATTGCATGAACAACTTTGGATACACATACAGGTTTACTCACGAACTTATATTATGTTTTGCTTAGTATTAGTGCACCTGGTTTCATTCGCCATGATCAAAACATAAATGGCGATTACTTTCTCAAAAGAACTCAACTCTAAGCACATAGAGATCGCATCTATCTTATAAGCATGCACACTCATACCCAAACAACTGCCGATCACTTTCTCGAAAAGAACTCAACCGTAAAAGCGTGTTGATGATAGTCGCTATCTATTTTATGAGCACGCACACTCATACCCAAACAAGAACATTCAAGATGTGGGCCGACACATCTTTCGATTGATGAAGTCATGTCCTATTGCACAACCAAACTTTTTGTAGTCAGTAATGATTTGATGTGTTCAATTATATATATGAAGAACACATTTAAGAAATAGACTCAAGAAATCTCAATCAATATATTGATTATTTCGAGAAGTTGCACATGCTGGTATGAGAGCTTTATATCAAGTACAACTCATATGTAATCTAGAAGATGGGTTGCTTTGCCACGACAAGGCCGGGTTCATCAAAGATATCCGGTTGAATGGTGACAATTGTTCTTTGTTGCGGGAAGGCGCAGCCAATGGATTAGCATTTGCCGATTGGGTTAACCGGAAGATTTGTTGTGCTTGCGGGTTTTGCGACAATGTTCACCACAGCCGGTTGGTTGAATGGAAGCAGTTGTTGTTGTTGCAAGTTGGCGGCGGGGTTCACCATAGCTGCTAGTTGAATGGCTATTACGATACGATCATTGCGGCTCTTTGTGGTTTGCGGTATGCTACGGCGTTGGCCAAAGCCGATGGGTTGGACTTAAGCAACCGTTGTTGGAGGTAGGCGGCGGGGTTTGCCACGGCTTGTTGACTAACCACGCAGGCGGGACTGTTGTAGCTGTTGTTCTTTGGTATCAAAGCAAAGTTTGCCGAGCCAATGGGTTGGATGCAAGCGATTGTTGTTGCAACAAGGCGGCGTGGTTCGCCACGGCTAGCTGATTGAGTCTTTGGTAGGAACCATTCTTTGCACTTGTGGTGGCCTGTGCGGTTAGATGGGCTGCGGATTGCTGTTGCAACCGGGCAATTGGTTGTTGTAAGATGTTCGCCCATAGCGCCCGCTGTAGCCTATAGGCCTATAGCCTGGGTGTTGGAAACCCAAAGGAGTAAGTGGTGGGAGGAACTGTGGGAGAATAGCATTAAGAGCGGTGAGCACTGCGGAACAATGAACGCGGTCGTAGAGCTCGCGAAAAGAGCTAGGAACGCAACTAGGGCAAATATCTTGGTAGCCATTGTTGCGAGGGGACGTTGCTAGTTTGTTTCGATTGGTATGTTTCTTATTGCTCTCTCAAGGTTATGAGTGATGGCTTTACTACTGATTTGTGTCCTATTTATACAAGTGGGAGGTCATGTATATGTGTTTAGATTTTGGCTTTTGCAAAACAAGACATAAGTTGTAGATGACATGGCATCTAGTCATTTTAACATTTAGCTATCCATTTCATTGGTGGCCCGTACAGGAAAGACAATTTCCACTACATTACAAGGAAAAAGTGTTGTTTTCTACTAGAATTTTTGATACTTGACAAATGACATGCTTGATTCCAACACCTTTACACATGTTATAGCCTTATCAACATCATAAAGTTGAGTGCGTAAAGGTATGATTTGCTCATGTGTATCAAAACTTGTATCGAGGAACGTATTGGTACCACTCACATGGTCAAAGCTTGCACGGTAGTTAGACAAAAATTTATTTTACAATTAATGAACAAATGTGCGAGATTGAGACAGATTCAATTCCCAATATGCACATATGCATGCACGCACAAAGAGTGTACAAAATTAGAATTCTAGAAGCTAAACATTAAAAATGCTACAAAACATCATGTATTCTTGATTACAATTTACTTTTGTAGTGCTTAAACCCAATATGGTATCACTTTCACAAAGTTTATTCACTGCAAAAAAGAACAATGGCGACATCTTTCATGAATAATTCAATGAATTCATGTACAAAATTTTGTGTTGATTTTATCTAGAAAGTATATCAAAGTTAGGGAAAATTAAATTAGGCCGAAGCTAGAGCATGTAATAAACTAGAGTGGAGAGAGTATTTTTGAACTCTAGCTCCTGAATGAAATAGATCTAAATCTACCTATTACAAATTTTAGATTTTTAAGTTGTTTTGTTGTAGAATGGAGAGTGACAAACCTTATTCAACTTTTGTTCCTTCCATCAGAAATAATATAGGTGTAACCTTCAATGTACAGGTTAAAGGGACTATGGCCAACCTCCAATTTGACTGCGTGTACACAAGTTAATCACTGTAAAATTGATAAATCTATCTATAGAACGCGTCCTGAGTAAGCAATGCAAACTTGCTTTCATCAGCTACTGGTTTTCGTTAAGCTTCTTCTGCGCGCTCTGCCATTCGTTTTTTGCCTAGTATTGCCATGCTGATTCATCGGCACGATAGCGTACGTAGTAGGTTTAAACAGCGCACCAAGATGGTGATCGAATAGAGTATTCTTGTGTGTGCCAAATGGACAATGGAAAACATAAAACTGGTAGCGTGCTACGAAAGTCTATGGGTTATAAATAAGGGTGCCAGGAACAAAGGGGCTGTTTGGATTGAACCCCGAGAAAAATTGCTGGGACTGGTAGGTTCTTTGGATGTTGCACGGAGTGCGTTTTGGTTTGAACCCCCGGATAGTTGCCTGCGCCGGGGCAAGGATGGTCTCCGCCAGGCGACGAAAAACGAGTGCCTGGGTGCTGTAGGGCGTTGCCTGGCAATCATTACCGTGTGACAGACTGTTGTCTCTTCTGTTCTTTTTCTTTTTTTTTCCTTTGTTATATTTCTTCGGTGAATGAGCCAGCTGATTACTCCAGCTATTTTTCGTCACAAGTAATATGTGTGGCCCTACCGCCATTAGTAGATTTTGTTCTATCCATTCCTCAATTATCTTAATTATTATATTAGATGCATGAATTGCTAGGAAATAAAATATGTAAATTATTAGTATTTTATATTATTATAGTTTATTAAAGATTTTATTTTTATTATTTTGTCTATATTATAATGATATGTTAGTCCAAAAATATTAAAGTACTACAAACAAGAAAACATATTTTTATTGTTGATGGTTACTTAATTAAGTCCATACCCTTTTTTTTCCTTTTTTACATGTAAAACAATATTGTACGGTGTAACAACTATTATAACAGTAATTATATATGTTTTAAATATGTATTATATCCTTTATTAGATATCCGGGCACAGGCTTCCAACCAAACGCATCTCATCTAATTTGCCCGGCCGCAAAGGAGGTCCATTGAATTCAGGGCAACTTCCGGGGCAACACTTTTTGCCGGGCAAGTAGTCGGGCTTCCATCCAAACAAGCCCAAAGTGCACGGGATGCCGAAGAGGCTGCGGCCCCGATCCGCGCCCCCTGCTATATGTCGGGTCCTGAGGCCTATTGAGATCCCAGCTCCACCATCCTTGAGGCCGCCTGGCCGGAGCCGTTCACTACCTCTTAGCGTCAAGACTTGGGTAAACATCTCTCGCCTGCAAGATCCTGGAGAAGGATACTCTCCTCGCATCGGATCAGGGCAGGTGCTTCAAGAATCGCTGCGGGACACAGCCACAACCATGTCAGGAAGGTAATGGAGCAATATACTGCATATTTATGATGATGCATGTCTCCAGAGCTACTATGGAACTCAGCTCGCTACATTGGTGGGCATTATAGAAAACGACATTAAGGAAAGCAGGCACCCTCACGGCACGACCAGGCTCTCTTATGCTGCTTTGTGCCGCTTTAGACAATGATTTGTCCAAATATATCAAGTCGTGGTGCCTGCATGCTACGACCAACCCAAACATAGCCCCCTCACCAATTATTACAATACTATATACAGATTTTTATTTTACCGCTCATCATCTTGCACAATTTTTATTCCAGCAAAATCTGTCCATAGAGGCTTTGTCTAGAGGATGTCCTGAATGAGAATGTTTCGTCGTTTACTAACAATTTTATTTTCGTAAACTAAAAAAAGTGGTTCCAAGCGAAAAGATATCCTCGTGTTTCCTTGAATAATAACCGTCGTTGCCCTAGGTCGAAAGACAATCAATCACCAATTGGCAATTCCACCAGGGAGATTTTCTCCGTTTATCACCGGATTTTCCCCTTTTTATTCCATGATTTTTTTTTTCCTTCTTTTCTGGTCCTTATCGTTGCGCGCGCTGGCTTTGAAATCCTGGTGGACAGCCATTCTAATTGGTGACCGCAAACATGAACGCAGTGAAGCTTCGGATCAGGTGGAGGCAAGTGGAGCACACGACGCTGTGCTGCAACATGTGGCTGCCCAGAACATCACGCTAGCAGAGGCGGCTCTAACGCATTTCAACGCAGAGAATCCAGTATGTTGTTCAACTAGCGAGCACAGAAAAGACTAATAATCAATTCACCGACACACATGGCTATGACTAAGTAACTACTGTGCACTTGCCAGGAAGATGAGTACATGATCGTTACTGATGATGGCACAAAGGCACCAATATCTAGGGTCTTTGTTCACGATGGACCCTGGTTTCACTGCAACTTCAGTGCACGGGCTAAGAATGACGACAACGATGGCGGCAACAGAGTGGTGCAGTTCTACGCCGAGATTTTTTATGCCGAGACGGCTCGTGTGATGAGGTGCTGCGTCCTGACCAATGCAGCAGGTACACATTCTTGCAATTTACCTCGTCGTCTCAGTCAGCAGCTATCATACATTATACAAAATAAATGATATCATCATCATCTATCCAGAGTCATATCCGGACCGTACTTGTGGATTTTGCGGAGGTAATGCGAAAAGAGATGGAATACTTCACCCTCCAGATGTTCTGGGTTACCAGAACTGGAGCTTCGCGAGGCATGTGAAGCCAGACCAAAGTCAACGCAGCCCTAAGCTCCAACAACGGTTCCACCAGATGCGAATTGTGTAGTGAGCAAGATATAATACCTATTCGCTCCCAAGTTTTTACAAGCGGCACACAAATGTATATGAAAGTATAGAAATATAGTAGAGACCCGATAGCAACCAATATCCTACGTAATCCTAGCTATAACAGGCAGATCGTATCTCATCTCTAACATATGCCCTAGAGCAAGATGCGGATGATTTCATCAATGAGCAGTTGAGCACAAATACGTATTGTGGACTTGCGCTTGATTAGATTCAGAATGGAGGTAAAGTACATGTAGTATGAGTTGTGCATGTACATTGCGTGTTATATTTGATTTGGATTTGTCAATGTCCAAGTAATTTTTGTAATCCCAAGCGGCATCTGGTGTAATGTTTCAATTTCTAGTAATATATTGACTATTTGTTCATAACTTAACTTTGCAAAACTACAAGATACCCTGTGACTTGTTGCGGAAATTTATAGTACCGACTAGAACAGTGATTGTTGGAGTGAAAACTACTGAAATAAAAAAGAACAAATTAATTAAGCATTAATGAGATGGATTGCATTTGTGATATAAAAAGAAACTCTCTATGAATCGAGGTGGGAATTGTGATCAATTTTCAAAGTGCAATGGATTACCATGAGGGGCCTATATAATTGTAAGAAAACAAACTCGCCATGTCTTCATTTTTTAGGAGCCTAGGTAATGTTTGTTCAGAAAAGACTCATTTTCGTATGTTTCTAGAATTTTGATTACCTTGAGGACCAAGAATTTTCTTGAATGGCAAAATGAAACCATCAAAGAAAGTGTAGTTTTCCTTACGTTAACTTGTAGAGCTCCAAGAAAATACATAGGCTAGAGTGCTCAACCAAACCGCCAAGGTAATTCCTCATTTCCTTGGGTCTTAGTTCAAACCTGCAAAAGGTAATTCCATCTTTTTTTTTCCTCTTAATGAAAAACGGACAACAATGCCCAATCAAGAGAAAAAAATTCTCATTTTCGTGAGTGTAACACCCTAAAATTTGCAAGTTTTCAAAATAGCTTAAACTGATTTACTTATATATATATGCAATTATGTGTGTAGTCAAAAGTAGGGAAAAATAATTTTTTTTCAAAATCAAAATAAATCATAAGTATAGAAACATGCTTATGCATTCACTGGTGCACTGGTGTTTTTTTTTTTTTTTGTTTCGTATGATTTTGATCCAAATTTGTGTTTTGACTGAAAACTGAATTTAATTTTGTTTTGGAAAATTCAGTTTTGCAAAAGAAAAGGAGAATCTTTCGCTTCCTCTCTGTTCCATTTTCGGCCTGCTGGCCTTTCTAACAAGCCGTGGCCATCTCCTGCAAGTGGCCGCAGCCCGCAGCAGCTCTGGCCCCGCTCCACTGCCCCCTCCCGCCGGTTCAATCCAGGAGCCCACTCGACTCTTTCCGCGGCCCATCTCCAAGCCGGCCCAGAGGGGCAAGCAGAACAGGCGCCCCTTCCCTTCTTGTCACTGCCATACCTGGCCCACTCATCATGTAGATGGATTTTGAGGCCTATTTAACGGGACATGTAGATTTGTTTGTTTAAATTTTAAGTTTTGCCAAATAGTGGATAAGCTATAGATGACAGGGCATCTAGTCGATTCGGCATTTATTTATCAATTTAATCGGATTATATGGTCTGTGCAAGAAAGACAGTTTCCCCTTCATACAAGAAAAGAGATTGTTCCGGCGGATGCTGAGGTCCGGGGCGAGCCTGACGAGGTGTCGGTGGTGCTGGCGCTCTCCGCAGTGGCGCAGCTGGGCATGGCGGAGTCCAAATTATCTAAGGACTAAATTGTAAATAAAAACATTAAAACCACCCATCGAAACCGTCGATGGCGTGAACGGTTTTAAGAATTGGATGGTTAAAGATACCCGGTTTTAAAGTTCGATGGTCATTCTTGGACTTCACCAAAAGTTCGATGGCCAAAAATAGATTCTACTCTTCTTTTAATACATGAGCAATGACATGCACGGTCATTTCACCTTTACACATGTTACTCCCTCCGTTCCAAATTATAGTTCACTTTGGAGCAGGGGATACATTGATTTTGCTATGCACCTAGTTATACACTATGTCTAGATACATAATAAAAGAAATGAATCTAGAAAAGCCAAAGTGAAACAATTTGAAACGGAGGGAGTACAACATTAGCGACATCATAAATGTTCCAATTTACAAACGTGATGATTGTGTAAACTTATGACACTCGTTTATAAAATTGAGGTAAGAAACGAGAAACAAAAATTGGTTCTTTGTAATAGCTCTATGAATGAAACAAACATTATTAGGTCATGTACAACACAATTTGTAAGAACACAATTGCAGTAACAAGTATTCCTTTATATCACTCATTTAAATTCAGTAATAGATTAACAGTTAACTTGCGAAACCAAGTATATAAATTTGATGAGAGTAATTCTGCCTTAATTAATCCCAAAATGTACACTCCCTTTCCTACCCTGATACTGATCCAAAGTATGAAAACTCTGTTTCGCGAAGCTATTTCTGAACTCTGATCATGCAGGTACTCTGAATCTCTATACAGCTATACCAATTCCAAGAAACCAGACAGCACAGCCGCAGCAGCACCACTAGCAGCACCTAGATAGCGCACTCCTCCCTGCCACCACGACCGCCACCGCCGGCTTCACCGAGGCACTCCATGGCGGCGACGTGCTTCCCATGCATCTCCCGCAGCTCCGGACTCCCCACCTCGCCGCAGCAACAGCATAGCACGCAATCACATAACAAAACACGAGGAACACAAGCCCAAAGAACTGAAAATTGGCGAGCTGCTCCGCGCGCTCCTGCGCGGCGCGCGCGTGACACTCGATGTGTCCGTCGGCGTCGCGCGCGCAGCCGGCGGGGAGCAATGGCCCGTACAGCGTGAACGCCGTCTGGTAGAACCAGAGCCCCTGCAGCGCGATGAGCACGCCGGAGGCCAGGTCCACCGGGAAGCTCTCCGGCAGGAGCGCGCCCAGGACGGTGGCGGCGATGCAGAGGCCGACCAGGACGACGAGCAGGTAGTGGTAGTAGCCTTCGAGACCCATGTGTGTCGTTGAGTGGAAGTAGAAGAGCACGAACTCCGCCGTGAACGCCGTCGCCGCGATCAGGCACAGCGCGCCGTCCGTCAGCGGGAAGTACCTGTGTTCATGAATTCAGACTGGTGAATGATTCGAAAGCAAACAGAGCCTGTTGCCAGTTCAGCTATTGTACTATTACATTACACCTGAATCTCTTAAAGATTGTTCCTTGCAATCAAAACTATTGATTGGTTCATGAACTCATGACTACTGCCTAATGGGGGCTGCGTCGTACTCCACATAAGAAACAATGGCCGCTGCCTTGCAGGGACAAAGATTCCAAGATGAAACAAAAGGGCAATATGATTGCAGGATAAACAAAAGATACGCAGGGTTGAAGATATCATTGCAGGGTGTCAGCTACCTCTTCCATGTGGGCCACCCATGTCGAAATTTGGACAAAGGAGGAATCCATCTACTTAAGCCACCGGGGAAGCCCCAAAGGGAATCATCAACCAAAATATCAATCGTCATTTACCTTTACTTTTCCTGTACCGTAGTTTACTGTTCATCTTCCCTCTCAGCTCTCCCTCTCTTCCTCCTTGTACCCAGTTCTAGAAGATTCTAGAGAATATTGCTGTGAGATTAGTGGCCCTGGTTGGGGGTTGCTAAAGTGGTATCAGCTCTACCGATCCGTGGTGCCATGGATTCCCTTGAGCTCGGCGCTCCATGAGTTGCTCGGGAAGTTCGAGGAGTTCGAGGCCGGATGGGACGCACGGGAGCGGCGCGCCTTGGCTGTCGAGTCCCGTGTCGCCATCCCCGCCCGGATCCCGCGGTGCAGTCCGGCGCCGTGGTGGTGGCCGATAAGCGGGGCGGGCTATTCGTCTCCCTCCCGGAGGAGCCCCGGCGACCTCCACATCCCGTCCCCCAAGCGGATCTCCGGAGGTGGTTGCCGACAATTGGGGCGGTTTCCAAGAACGTCCCCGTCGAGCCCGTCCCTCGCTCGACTTCTCCTCCGCCATCATGGAGATGGAGCCCAGGAGCTTCGCCCGGATCTCGGAGCGAGAGGAGGTGGTGGAGGTGGACGAGGAGGTCCTCCCATCCCGGCGGCAAGCCGAAGCCGCTTCCACGCCCGTCCCCGCGCTCGACTCCACCTTCTCCTTCGGCGCGCCGGACACCACCACCACCGACTTCTGTGGCCCTCCCGTCGACGCCGAGGCCACCAACGAGTACACCTCCATCGCCGTCCCAGAAGTGCGGCTCCTGGATCCGGGAGCTCGGCGCGCCTCCCGCGTCGTCGTTCCGCCTCAGCTGCGCGGGAGTTCGTCTGGTTTGTCGAGGGAAGCACCCTGCGCCGCACGTCGCCCGTCGTGGTTCCCGAGGCGAGATCTGCGGCGGTCTGCTGGCGCCGACCGTAGCGGCGTCTCCCTCACGTCCGCGTGGGCCTCGCCCGACTCCAGCCGAATCCTCGCGCCCATGACGACCCAGCCGCCAGCATGGCGGGTTCTCGCGGCGCCCGCATGGCGTCGCCTCCGTCAGCGTTAACCTCGCCCCGACCTTGGCGCCGCCAGCGACCGCCGAGCATGGAAGTTCCTCGACTCCGTCGCCGCGGCAAACTCCGCCGCCCGCCCTCGACATCGTCGACCACGGCGGTTCATCTGCGTCGCCTTGGCTCCGCCTCTGCGAGGGGAGGTCACGCGGTGAGCCACCTTTCCTCGCATCGGGAAGAGTCGCGCTCGTCGTCCTCGATTCCGTCCATCCTCGCGCGATTCGTCTCCATCGCCGGCGGGCCGTCTGTCTTGTCTTGCGAAGGGCGGTGGTGTCGGCTCTGACGTCGTGATGCAGGCGCCACCGGGCTCATCACGTCGGGCACCACGCCGCCGCCGCCAAGGCGTCGCGCCAGCGCGCTCTTCACCGGGGAACGCCCGTGCCGGCAGCGACCATTGAAGCGGAAGCTACCGCCCGACTTGGTGTGTGCTTGGATCGCGGCCGGTTCACGTAGCACTCCGCCCGACCTGGGACCTCGAGCACGTCTACAACGCCGCCACGGACTGCGACGACATTACCCGGCCCGCCCGCGCCGCTCGGCTTCCCCACA
The DNA here is from genome assembly GCA_015847255.1 of Hyparrhenia diplandra. NCBI lineage: Eukaryota > Viridiplantae > Streptophyta > Magnoliopsida > Poales > Poaceae > Hyparrhenia > Hyparrhenia diplandra. Next base: position 811,880 of record JADLZK010005386.1, read on the forward strand.
CGCATCACCCCCAAAGGTGCTTTCGACCCGGGTCCGCGACCACGGCGAAGTCGTCTTCGTCACCGGGGAAAGCCGGCGCCCACAAGATTCGCTGCGACATCGCAGGTGCCGTTCCATCGAAGCTCGTACTGCACAGAGGCCTCATCCGCCTCGACTCCTCCACACCACGAGGCGCCGCCGAAGCTCGTCATCTGGCGCACGGCGGGGCGCGAGCGCCACCACATCTACCGGTACAAGCGCCCGGCGAGTCGGCCCCATGGAAGAGGGCCGACACGAGGGGGTAAGCGTAGGCACCGCTAACGGGTTAAAACCCGCCCCAAACCCCCCAACCCATATTTTAAAACCCTAACTACCACCGCCCCGCCCACCCCCGTCGGCTCAATGCCCCAACCCGCCCCAACCCGAAGTCACAACGGAAGATGATACATGACTTATGCACCGATCTATGACCATAGAGCCCCAACCCGTCCCCAACCCGTTTGTGTCGTCAACCCAACCCGTCCCAACCCGTTTCACGGTGTCACCCTTTTTCCACCCGCCCCAATAGTACCCGTATTAAAACCCGCCCCCAAAATACCCGTTCAACCCCGCCCGTTAGCAGCCCTAGGTAAACGGGTTCAGGGGAGGAGGACTGCAATTGTTCGGATGAGATCAATCTGGGTCCCGCACTCCCCTCTGTCCCTCCCCCAACAGCAGTCAAATGCGAAACATGAGTCAGACTGCACTTGCTACTGTACTTAGCAGCATTAACACACTGGCAAGTGGCCCCCACCTCGCACTTTCAGTACTTAAAGGTGGAACAAAAACCTTTCTATCCGGCTCAACCGTGTACTGTCAGATGGCAAAAGCTTTCCACTCATTCACTCACTGGACCAGTTAGATTCTGGTCTGATGTTGAAGCTACAAAGTACTCCCTCCGTCCCTTATTAGATGTCGTTTTTTGGGACGCGTCTTGGGCCAAACTTTCCAGCTTTTGACTAGGTTTGTAGAAAATACGTGCAACATTTATATCTCCAGATAAATTTATTAAAAAACTAGACTTAAAAGATCTTTTCAATGATACTAGTTCTTAGCATAAATATTTATATATTTTAATATATAATTGCCGGTAGTTTGAAAACGTTGACTACCGGGAAGCGAGAATGACATCTATTTAGGGACGGAGGGAGTAGTGAAGAATGGAGAGTCCATTGACTTCTGCAATGTGTTTAGCACCTGCTAGTAGTACTGTACTAACCAAAAACCTATTTTTTTTATTAAAAAAAAAGAGGAAAAACTGTAAGTCGATGTGGCTATTGCCCACTACACGGAGGACGGCACGACATGTGCGTTCAAAAAGGCACGAAATTTCCTTGCGCCGAAAACATGAATTCCTTTCACCAAAAATCGTGCTACTGTACTAATTAAGTCGTGGATGGATTTGTACTAGGCATCACGGCATCATGCAAGTTGGACCAGCTAGCAGCTCTTGTGAGCTGTACTAGGCACCACATGGCTGATGGGTGGTCCAGCCAATCCCAGCCCAGCGAGAGTGGGGCCCGTCATCAAGAATAGAATCCCAGATGCGGACGCCACAATGGTCAAATTAAAACCGCCCCGCCGCCACAGAAGATTCGTACCCAACTAATCCAACCAACTGATTGCACTGATGGTGGTGGTAAGAACAATGGCAGCACCATCATCATGACACCTTTTTCTTTTGGCAGTTAGTAGTAAGGCTGCTACTACTAGTAGATCCTCTTGTTCCTCGTGTTCATCGTAAATCCAACAAGTAACTACTGCTAGTCTTCACGCTATAGAACAACCAACCCAAGATTGATTTCAGTATTAAAAATTTCTAAATTTTGCTCTTACCCATGTCAGGAAAAACAGACGAAAAACTGAAAAAAAAAAAAGGCGAGATTTTTCAGCAAAAACATCGGATCTTGATCACGCCGACGACCATGCCGCCGCCGCCGTTGAATGATCCGAGAAAGCAGCAGAGGCGACCACGTGAACGAAACAAAACGAGCAAGAGATGAAAAGTCAGGTCAGAGGAGGCGGCGGCCGCCGGTGACCGACGACGAGGCGACTGACCTGGGCCATAGCTGTGACGCGAGCGCGAGCACTCCGAAGAGGAAGAACATGAGCAGCATCCCGCCATGCTCGAGATCATTAAGGTGGGCCGGGTTGACCTCGCCGCCGTCGACGAAGATTCTGAGGTGCGTGGAGTAGAGCACCTCCACGCACATGTCCGCGAACGCGCCGCCCGCCACCACGTACAGCTCCAGCAGCCGCAGCGACGAGCCGACGCCGCCGCCGACGGGGTTCCAGGCGCGGACGCGGAAGGTGGAGGGGGAAGCGGCGTGCCGCGACGTGGAGGACCAGACGCGCCAGAGTCCTACCAGGAGGAATAGCGTGCCTGGCAGAACGTGGCCCTTGAATGACCCCATGGCAGTCCGTCCGTCGGTCGGTCGGTCTGGTTCGGTCCGATCAAAGGCGGCGGCGGGATGGGTGGGGTGGGAGCAGGCGACGCGAGCGAGCCCCCGGGCGGCGGGCGTTGACCTGCGCCGGGGAGGGGCGGGCTGTCGTGTCCCGGCCCGGGTCCCGATGAGATGAAGGTGGGAGTTGACTTTTCTTGCTGTGCCTCGATCGGGGTTTGTTGCTGTGATCGGTGGCTGGGCCGGCGACGGAGGCGTTGACGCAGGGGAGAGGATAGCGCGGGCGAGGCCCGATCGGCGGTGCTCCGGCCGGCGAGCGCTCGAGGGAAGGTGTCCCAGCGGAGAGGGAGCTGCAGCAGCAGCGGAGGTGAGTGATGCGATGCTAGATGGAGCGAATCATTGGTTTATCATGCCAGAGGGGGCCTGCCGATCGAACCGCAGAATGATGAATTCATCAGAGAAAAGAAGCGGAGGGAGGGAGATGGAGAAGTGGAAAGAAGATGGTGGAGCCGAGGTTCGTGGACGTACGGGCGTGAGGGACGGCGGTTGATCTCAGCTGCTGCCTCTGCCTGCGACTCACCGAGATGGATTGGTTGGTTGGGGAGTCCGGCCCTGGTCGCCCTCGCCTTTCCGGGGCGGCGACGGATGGCGGCCTGCTGCCCCTCGTGCTTGTCTGGTCTGGTTGGACGGACGTGCTGGATTTGTCTCCGTCCTCAGCTCACCAGGCTAGACTGAACCAGAGGAGAGAGGTTCCAGAGCAGCCAACCGTTCCGTGCGCGCACGTGGACACGTACAAGTACAGATAGATTGGCAACGTGGGGCAGATGAGGAGGGACGCGTTGGATTTTGTAGCGAGAGACGGGGTGTGTCCGTCCGCGGATGCTGCTGCTGGCCACTTTGCCGCCTGCCTCCTCTCCTCTGCTCCGCTACGGATGTCCTCTGCCGCCAGAGCTTGTTTTCTTCTCATCGTCGGTGACGCTGCGAAACCGATCGACGACGACGCACAGCCCGCAGCAGCGGCGCGTCGTCAAGACAAGGGGCCGGCCCTGCAGACAGACGTACCATTGATTCAACCAAACACCAGTATCTAGCGTTTGCTCCTCATTGCCGCCACCATCATTGTCCAGGACCGACCCTCTCCGATCGACGATAAGCCATGCAATGACTCTGCCGGCGCCAGTGGTATGTAGTAGGATGGCAGGGGAGGAGACCTATATGATGTATTGTTTTCACATACATCTAGTTTTCTTATTAGGTTCAGCCAGCCTAAACTAGCATGAACCCCCGCACACTAGGAAGCACTAACATTTAAGCTTACGCATATATGTGATAGATACATTGCTGGAGACGTTATGTGAGATTATGACCTGATTGGCTGGATCACTTAGGTACCAAAACATATATCCAGAAACGAAAATTTCGAATGACGTCGTACACCATGCATGACAACAAAAGCTGTAGACAACAACATATCTATATCAGGTTGCAGGTGGCGCTGCCAGCAAGGCCATCTCGCAAAAATTTTATTTTGTGGCCATTGTGGCGAACCGTAATTGCTTTGTGGACTAAATGTTTAGAACCCGCAGAGTCCATTGGCCCAGTAGCAAAACCTAAAAGAACCCGCAGGATCCCCGTCCTCCTTTCGCGTCCCTCTTGGTCCTCGCGCTCCACACTACTACAGGATTGATTTTTGCGAGGTGTTCGTTTTTTTATTTTCCGTGGCGGGCATTTCAAAAACAGCCTCGTAAAATAGGCGGCTCGGCAGCACCCCCTCCCCCTCCCCGGCGGGGAAAAACCGCCCGCGTTAATCGATTAACCGTGGTGGTTTTTTATAAAAAGCCCGTCACGGTTAAAGCCACCAGCCCACTATAGTTAGAAAAAGCCCAAATGGCCTGTTAACACGTTCACGTATATATAGCACCACAAACCCTAACTCAACCTCACTCAATCACTCTCTCATCCCTCCCCGGCCGCCAAGCCCTCTCCATCCCTCCACCCGCACGCATCTCCTTCCCTTCCTCTTCACTCCCTCGGGCGCGGGCGGCCGGCCATCTCTCCCACGACGGGCGCGGGCCGGGCGGATCCGGGCGGCGGCGCTGCGGGCCGGCCCGGATCCGGCGGCTTCCCCTTCCCCTTCAACTCGGCGGCGCGGCAGAGGCCGGATCCGGTGGCAGCGGCGGGCGGGGCCGGCGGCTTCCCTCCCCTTCAACTCCGGCGGCGCGGCGAGGCGGATCCGGTGGCGGCCTTGGCGGGCCGGCGGCTTCCCCTCCCCTTCAACTCCGGGCGGCGCGGCGCGGGGATCCGGTGCGGGGGCGGCCTCCGGCTCGAGTTTCGGCCACGGCGGCGGCGACGCCCCCAAACCCTAGCGGCGGCGGGCCCGACTGGGCTTTTGTTTTTATTATTATTTACCATGGCGGGCATTTTGACCGCCACGTAAAATCAGCATTTTCGCGTGACCTTCCATTGGTGGCGGTTTAAAAACCGCCACGTAAAAAATCGATTATCTAGTAGTGCGAGCTTCACGGCCCCACCGGTGCGGCGCCGATTCCATGAACCGCCGGGCGGCAATTAAGCGGCATGGCATGGCAGCCGCCTGCCGCTGGCGGGGCGGTGGACGCCGAGGACGGCGTCCTCCTGAAGAATGTCGTGGAGGTAATCTACTATGTTCCGCACTACCCGACCCGAGCATGATGAGCATTATCGATTATCTCCCCTTCGATTTGATGCCCCCGCAACGCTCGCTCCGTCCAATCGAGCGCGCACTATTAAGATGCCACTCATCGACTCATCTAGGATCTACATATTTTGGAAACATATGCTGTTTATTTAAGCCATGTGTTGAATCATTGATTTAACCAATGTTTTGTCGTTGCATGGTTCGATTTGATTCAATCCAATACAGTAGGGGATAAATGAATGGGTTCATATGTTGTGAGTGCTTACGGACGTTAGCGGTTTTCACATGTTTGTCCGATAATCCCACTGGCCGTTCGCGGCTATAGCTTTGTGGCTGACGGACATCCGCATAGCCCGCTAAATAGCTTGGTGGACAGGGAGCTGCAGCAACAGGGGTGGTGTGTGATCAGATGAGATGCGATGCTAGAAGGAGCGAATCATTAGTTTATCATGCCAGAGGGGCCCTGCCGATCGAACCGCAGAATCATGAATTCATCAGAGAAAAAAGCGTCATAAAAGCGGAGAAGTGGAGGAGGAGGTTCGTGCACGTACGGGCGTGACGGACGGCGGCGGCGGCGGTTTGGTCTCAGCTGCTGCCTGCGACCGAGATGGTTGGGTGGTTCCTGGTTGTCACGGTTACTTCTCGGATTTCCGGGGCGGCGACGGATGGCGGCCTGCTGCCTCTTTCGCTTGTCTATTCTGGTTGGACGGACGTGGTGGATTTGTCTGCGTCCTCAGCTCACCAGGCTAGACTGAACCAGAGCAGAGAGGTTCGAGAGCAGCCAAGCGTTCCGTGCGCGCACGTGGACACGTACAAGTACAGATAGATGGGCAACGTGGGGCAGATGAGGAGGGACGCGTTGGATTTTGTAGCGAGAGACGGGGTGCGTCCGTGGATGCTCCTGCTGCCCACTCTGCCGCCAGAGCTTGTTTTGTTCACATCGTCGCTGCCGCTGCGAAACGATCAACGACGACGACGCACACGGGCAGCCCGCAGCAGCGGCGCGTCCTCAAGTGAAGGGGACCTGCCCTGCACCGCAGACGTACTAGAGCGGCGACATATTCATGACGATCCACCATTGCTTCACCCAAATACCAACATCCAACAACATTACATATTCAGATAATAATTTACACCTACTAGACAATACCGTTTCCTCCTCATTGACGCCACTATCATTGTGCCGCCAGTGTTAGTAGGATGGGGAGGAGACCTATATGTATTGTATTTTTGCAATACTTGTTTTTACATCCAACAATAGCGTTTCCCTTCTCATTGCCGCCACTATCATTGTGCCGCCAGTGTTAGTAGGATGGGGAGGAGACCTATATCTATTGTATTGTTGCAAAACTTGTTTTACATCCATCTAGTTTTCTTAGGTTCAGCCAGCCTAAACTAGCATGAACCCCGCGCACTAGGAAGCACTAACATTTAAGTTTACGCATATAGGGATGAAAAACGAAAGTGATAGTTTCCGATTTTTTTCGAAGTCGTTTTGAGTTTTTTTTTTCCGATTTTGATGTCTAAATGGAAACGAAAGTGGTAACGGAAAAATAAAAATGATAATGGTAAAAATAAATGGAAACGAAAGTGAAAATAATTTTGCCCTCTTCCGATCGTTTTTCGAAGATTCCCGTATTTAAGCGGTAATTTACCGTTGGTAATTACCGAATCAAAGACACACACAACCAACATGCACATAAAGAAAATACTTTTTGGAAACTAACTATACGGCAAGGATTGTACACATATAGGAACAACCTCTACTTAGGAAGGAACTCTAATAATTCATATTTCTATCACTATGCTATGTCAAGTCAACTTAAAACTTGATCGTTTATTTGTGTCATTGTCTAGAACTTTGGTGACATTGTGAGTTATATGACTCTTCTCATTTTCTATAGTTTGGTGTGTTTATCGTTTTGAGGATACCGTTATCATAGATTTCGACCCGTTATCGTTGTATTATCCGACCGACTATATCGTTTTTGAAATTCTCGGAATACCGGCACCGTATTCATTTCCGACAATATCGTATCGATTTCATTTTCGAGAAAAGGAAATGAAAATGAAAGTGATTTGGCCTCCTTCCGATCGTTTGGACCGTTTTTTCATCCCTATACGCATATATGTGGTACATACATTGGAGACATTATGTGGGATTGTGACATGGTTGGCTAATGACACTTGGGTATCAAAACAAATCATATCTCTAGAAAAGAAAATTTGGAATGACCTACACCATGCATGACAACAAAAGCTGTAGACAACAATATATCCATAGTAGTGTACATCAGAAAATCAAGTACCAAAGGATTAGTATCATATATTCATTCATTCTGAAAGTAAAGATTGGACAGAGTGTACATTTGTATATATATAAAAAAAAATTATGTGTGTAATCTAAAGATTTCATGCAAAAGTGGGCTTCACATTTTTAAACTAAATAAGAGATAAACATCACATTTTGAATTCGAAGCCGAGTAACTGAACTTGGAGCAGCTATTAATCTTGTCTAGTTGACACCGAAACTCTAAGTAATGTTATAAGAAAATCTCATCTCCGGTCCTTAGGATATATGGAACTCCTATTGCCGAACCAAAGAAACATTTATCGATCAGAACCAAAATTGAATAAGCAAAATTCTATTGCAGAAAAATTCGTTTGCAATTTGTATCCCGCTTTGTACTCATCTAAATTAATTAAAAATCCTTGAATTTTATATAAATTTGAAACTGCAATTTCAATATGCAAAGTGTACTTGCTAGCTATCTGATTGTTGATTAACTTATTTGTTTAAGAAAATGGTTTTTAACAGAAAATGTTTGAGAAGAATTACCACCACAAACATTGCCGGCGTCACCAAGGCACTCCATGGCCGCGAGGTGCTTACCATGCATCTCCCCAGCTCCGGACTCCCACACCTCGCCGCACCAACACCATAGCACGCAACCACATAACAGAACACGAGGAACACAAGCCCAAAGAACTGGAAATTCGCGATCTCCTCGGCGCGCTCCTGCGCGGCGCGCGCGCGACACTCGACGTGTCCGTCGGCGTCGCGGGCGCAGCCGGCCGGGAGCAACGGCCCGTACAGCGTGAACGCGGTCTGGTAGAACCAGAGGCCCTGCAGCGCGACGAGCACGCCCGAGGCAAGGTCGACCGGGAAGCTCGCCGGCAGGAGCGCGCCCAGGACGGTGGCGGCGATGCAGAGGCCGACGAGGATGACGAGGAGGTAGTGGTAGTAGCCTTCGAGACCCATGTGTGTTGTTGAGTGGAAGTAGAAGAGCACGAACTCCGCCGTGAATGCCGTCGCCGCGGTGAGGCAGAGCGCGCCGTCCGTCAGTGGGAAGTACCTGCGGGACAAAGATTCCAAGATGGTGAGATGAAACAAAAGCTGCGCAGGGTTTGAAGATATGATTGCAGGGGGAAAGGGATTCAGGGAACAATCGTTGGGGTGAGATCAATCTGGGTCCCCACTCCCCCTCTGTCCCTCCCCAATAGCACTCAAATGCAAAACAGAGTCAGACTGCACTTGCCACTGTACTTAGCAGCAGTAACACACACCCTCACCTCGCACTTTTTTTTCAGTACTTAAAGGTGGAACAAAAACCTTTCTATCTATCAGGCTCAACCATGTACTGTCAGATGGCAAAAGCTTTTCACTCATTCACTCATTGGACCAGCTAGATTCTGGTCTGATGTTGAGGCTACCAAAAACCAAAACTAGTGAAGAATGGAGAGTGAGTCCATTGACTGCAAAGTTTTTTCGTGGCTATTGCTTGCACAAAAACAAAACTAGTGAAGAACAGCACGACATGTGCATTCAAAAGGTACGAAATTTCCTTTCACTGAAACATGAATTTCTGACTTTCACCAAAAATCGGTGCTACTACTAATTAAGTCGTGGATGGATTTGTACTACCAGGCATCGCATCACCGCATCAGGCAAAGTTGGATGGACCACATGGCTGACAGCTGGGCCAGCCAATCCCATCGAGGAGTGGGGCCCGTCGTGAAGAACAGAATCCCAGATGCGGACGCCACAATAGTCAAAATTAAACCCGCCACGAAGATTCTTTCTTTCGTACCCAACTAATCCAACCAACTGATTGCATTCATCATCGGTGGTGGTAATAACATCATCATCATCACGCATTTTCCTTTCTTTTGGCAGTTAGTAGGAAACTACTCTTGTTCCTCGTGTTCATCGTAAATCCAACAAGTAACAACTACTCGTCTTCTCGCTATAGAACAACCAACCCAAGATTAATTTCACTATTAAAAACTTTCTAAATTTCGCTTGCTAGAAACAGGAGAAAAAAAACGAGATATTTCAGCAAAACAATCGGATCTTGATCACGCCGACGACCGTGCCGCCGCCGGCGTTGAATGGTCCGAGAAATCCGGCGATGGACCACGGCCCCTGTTTAGATCCCAGAATTTTTTTGCACCAAAATTTCCTGCATTCCCATCATATCTATCACATCGAAACATTTAATGCACTCAAAAACGCCGCCGGCCACTATAAAATTTAAGTAAAAAAATAAACTAATTGTACAGTTTAGATGTACATTGCGAGGCGGTTCTTTTGAGCCTAGTTACGTCATGGTAGAATAATATTTACCACTACCAAACTAAACGCGTCTTCTGCAGTGCTCGATGTGACGTCGCTACAGGATTTTTTTGCACCAAATTTTTGGATCTAAACACACCCCACGTGAACGAACCGATCCAGCAATAGATGAAAAGTCATCAGGTCAGACGCCGCGGCGTCGGCGGCCGGTGACCGACGACGAGGTGATGGACTGACCTTGGCCACAACTGTGATGCGAGGGCGAGCACACCGAAGAGGAAGAACATGAGCAGCATCCCGCCATGCTCGAGATCATTCAGGTGCGCCGGGTTGACCTCGCCGCCGTCGACGAAGATCCTGAGGTGCGTGGAGTAGAGCACCTCCACGCACATGTCGGCGAACGCGCCGCCCGCCACCACGTACAGCTCCAGCAGCCGCAGTCCTGGTGACGAGGAGGAGGAACCACCAACGGGGTTCCAGGCGCGGACGCGGAACGTGGATGGGGACGAGGCGTGACGGGACGTCGCGGACCACACGCGCCAGAGTCCGACTAGAAGGAAGAGCGTGCCCGGGAGCACGTGGCCCTTGAAGGATCCCATGGATGGATGGATGGCTTCCGGCGGTGTGGTCCGCCGCCGCCGACGAGACGCGATGGATTGGTGGGTGGGTGGATGGGAGTAGGCGCCGCGACGCGAGTCCCGGTGGGCGTTGACTCGCACCGCAGAGCGAGCGCGTCGTCGGGCTCGATGAGATGAGATGAGGTGAAGGTGGGAGTTGACTTTTTGTTTTCTCGTGTGCCTCGATCGGGGACGGCGGCTTGGTTGTTTCACTTGTTGTTGTGATGAGTGGCTGGGTGGGCGACGGAGGGGGAGGAGATGCCGCGTGCGGTGGCGGCGAGGCTTTACCGATCGGCGGCGAGCGGTGGAGGAAGCCCGGGGCAAAGCGTGGGAGGGAGCTTCGCTAGCTGCAGCAGTGAGGGGAGGTGAGTGACAGTGATCAGATGGAGCGAATCATGAATTCATCAGCAGAGAAAAGAAGCGGAAAGTGGAGGGAGATGGAGAACTGGAAGAGGAGGTTCGTGGACGTACGGGCGTCAGGGACGGCGGTTGATCTCAGCTGCCTGCTGCCTGCTGCCTGCTGCCTGCGACCGAGATGGATGGATTGGTTGGTTACTGCTGGCCTTTCTCTCTTTCCGGGGCGGCGACGGATGGCGGCCTCTGCTGCCTCTTTTCGATTGTCTGGTCTGGTTGGACGGACGTGCTGGATTTGTCTCCTCCCTCCGTCTTCAGCTCAGCTCACCAGGCTAGACTGGACCAGAGCAGAGAGGTGAGGTTCCAGAGCAGCCAAGCGTCCCGTGCGCGCACGTGGACACGTACAAGTACAGGTGGGCAACGTGGTGTACTAGAGGAGGCGGCGGCGGTGGAGTTGGAGTTGGAGCGAGGGGTCCGTCCGGCTCTCAAATCCTCTGCTCGGCAATTAATGGGGTCTCTACTCTACCCACCACCTGCTTCTTGTTTTCTTTTGTTTTCAATCGACGGTGCTGCTGCGACCGTTTCGGCCACGACGTTTTTGATACCCACAGACTATGGAAAGCTAGTAGGAGTAAGTAGTAACTCGTAGGATCCAGATTGTCACGAGCTAATCCCTCCGTCCGGGCACAAGATTAATTCAACGTGTTGAAATCAAGCTATGCGCTGGCCGGAGAATCTATCTGGAAATTGTAACTCGCAAAGTGAGTTCAAAAAGGGAGGGAGGACCGTACCATGTACGATATAGAACTCGGGTTTCATGATGATGTACCTAGCATTCATGGAACCACAAACCAACCAGTACATGTATCAATGCGACAACAGTATGTATTCAGATTAAAATCGTAATCATCTTATTTTCACACGGGTTGGAAAATGGAAACCACCCGTGCATGCACACCTAAATAAAGATGAGAGGGGTCGAGCTGGCAGCTGCACCAGGGGAAGGGAGTGATGAGATGCGATGCTAGATGGAGCGGGCGAATCATTGCTTTATCATGCATGCCAGAGGGAGGGCAGAATCATTGACAACCGCAAAGCGGAGGGAGATGGAGAGAAGTGGAAGAGGAGGTTGGTTCGTGCACGTACGGCCGGTTCATCTCATCTCAGCTGCCTGCGACTGCGACCGAGATGGTTGGTTACTTCTGGCCTTTCCGGGCGGCGACGGATGCCGGCCTGCTACCACTTTCTCTGTGTGTCTCGTGTCTGGTCTGGTTGGATGGACGTGGTGGATTTGTCGCCGACCACAGCAGCACCTCCACTCGTCGTAAGGCAACGGAAGTTGTTGTGGGAGAGCCTTCCGGACCGTGGATGATGCCGCCTGCTCTCAAGTCCTCTGCTCCGCTACGGGATCTCTGCCCACCTGCCCCTGCTTGTTTTATTTCGTTTTCATCGTCGGTGCTGCTACGACTACGACCGACAGACGACGACGTACAGCGGCGCGTCGTTAGGCAGGGGACCGGGCCTGCAGCTGTGTACTAGAGCACAGCAGTTTATACTCCGTAGCATTGTTTTTGACTTTTAGCAATCGAGTTTGACATTTCGTTTTATTTATAATATTTTAATCAATAATAAATTATATTAATAATTATTAAAGTATCTCTACTAACAAAATAAGTCATAACAAAATAAATAATATCTATATAAAAACTTGAATAAGATAAGCGATCTAACAAGATTACACGGAAACCAAAGGGACAGATAGAGTACATGTAAAACATGCCTGTATCTACTCGTGTCTATTCTTTATATTTAAAGGTTCTTTTTAATCACGCTTGGTAATATTGTGAGTCCTCTATTTCTTTTCATCTGATGGATCATGGCCCTAATACCTCCCTTCACAATCTAACTTAGCCCTAATAAATTTTAACTCAAAAATGGATAGTATTTGAGTCCGATCATAACAGGACCACGATGCTTAAATTTGCTAGCTGAAATTAGAGAGTCATTTACCATCCCTAACTGGATGGTAGTAATTTAAGTCATGGACTGGAATCGAAAACGTGTGGAGCCGGAAATGGTTTTAAAGGGTGTAATAGCACTTTGACATATCGGAAACAGACTTCTCCGAATCAATAAAACAAGAGCTTCCCGAATCCAATCAGAAAAGTTGGTTCTCTAAATTCTTCCAGGCCCCGCCGGGTCATGATCGCAGCCATATTGCTAACACCGGAAACAGGCCTTTGCTGCCACCTTGTCGACCACCGGTTTGTTCATCCGACCGCTTGAGCACGTGAGCTGAGAATGGGGTTCCCAAGTACCAAAACAGAAATGCTCCACCTTGCAGGCCAAGATGGATTGGACTCGAACCATATGAAGTTCCATGTAGTGGATCGGTGTGACAACACTCTTGTCTAGGTCGGAAAAAAGGCCACTTGCCAAGACAAGAATCTGCAGCGCAAGTGAAGATCACGCTCCTTAGGTATAACAAACAACACGAGGTCGTCAAAGATATAGGCAGATCCGGGAGGTCGCTAAGGTGTCGATCAGCGTGAGATAGTCATTGGTGCTCCACCCATCGCATAAAGCAGTTGAAAACTTCCATAACGAGCGCAAGATCATTGGCAAGAGAAGAGAGAGAGAGAGAGAGAGAGAGAGAGAGAGAGAGTCACCCTGCCTCAGAAAATGGGAATGAAAGATCCTTCCACCTCGATGACCATTGAGTAGGATCCGGTGCTTGACGAGGAGAGGATCGTCGATAACCAGTTTCTCCATCATCTCGAAGTCCATATGCGCTGCAATACCTCTAGAAGGAAATTCCATGCCATTGAATCAAAAGCTTTAGCAATGTCAATCCTGAGGAGCACGCCGAACGCACGTCGCTTGTCTAGATCCTTACATGCCAGCTGCACATCCCTTAAGTGCTCAGAATTAACATAAGGACACATAAGAAAGGGATTTTCATTTTGAGGCCATATACTTAAATTGGAAGAAAAAAGGATCAAATAGCTAAGCAAAGTTTTTTCAGGCTAAATAATAAGTTCTCCATAAACAAATCTCATTTAGATTAGGTACGCCCCTCGGCCCTGGTTTCTATCACCATACCTCACTAGGTCCAGTGCTCTGTGGCCCAAACCTTATTTCCAGTCCTCCCTAGTGGCCTCAGTCTAGAGACCGAAACTTGTTGGGCCATTTGCAAGACTGCCCTTCTTTTCAGGTCCAATTGTTTGTTTGCCCTCGTTTTTTTAACTTTGCATGTTTGCCCCTTTTTTAGTCTTGCAATTGCATGGTTACCCCTCAAAACATGCAATTCAAGCTAAAAATAAAAAAAAGGACAACCATGTAATTGGAAGACTAAAAACAGGGGTAAACATGTAAAATTAAAAAAAATAAAGGTAAACGAGCAATTAAATTTTAACACAAGGGCAGTCTAGCAAGTTTCCTAAACTTGTTCGGTCACATGGGCCGTGTGCAGGCCCTTCTTTGTGGACCAATAGAAGGAAATGACCCAATAAAACATGTAATGAACCATAGAAGAGAGGATAATGTGCTACGTCACACTCAGTGAATCGACCACACTGACAAGTGTCGGCCAAAAACATTTTTGTGGACATTTGTGTGATTAAACATTTTTGTAATAAGTGGTATGATTTTTTCTCGTGTGCGTCGTCGGGCTCGATGAGATGAGATGAGGTGAAGGTGGGAGTTGACTTTTTGTTTTTCTCGTGTGCCTCGATCGGGGACGGCGGCTTGGTTGTTTCACTTGTTGTTGTTTACCCCTGTTGGGTGGGCGACGGAGGGGGAGGAGATGCCGCGTGCGGTGGCGGCGTGAGGCTTTACCGATCGGCGGCGAGCGGTGGAGGAAGCCTGGGGCAAAGCGTGGGAGGGAGCTTCGCTAGCTGCAGCAGTGAGGGGAGGTGAGTGATCCCCTGTTTTAAATCATGTTCAAATCATGTCATGCTCGCCGGAGAATCTATCTAGTCTACAAATTATGAGTCACAAAGTGAATTCAAAAAAGGGAGGGAGGACCGTACCATGTATGGTCTACTAGTCCTCGGATTTCATGATGACCTACCTACCATGCATGGAACCACATACCGGTATCTATCAATATGACAACAGTATGTATTCAGCTTTTTTTTTTAAAAAAAAATAGTAATCGCATATTCACACGCGTTGGAAATTGGAAACCACCCGTGCACACCTAAATAAAGATGAGAGGAGTCGAGCTGGCAGCTGCAGCAGGGGAAGGGAGTGATGAGATGCGATGCGATGCTAGATGCAGCGAGCGAATCATTGCTTTATCATGCATGCCAGAGGGCCGAATCATAGACAAACGCAAAGCGGAGGAAGTGGAAGAGGAGGTTCGTGCACGTACGGGCGTCAGCGACTCAGCTGCCTGCGACTACGACCGAGATGGTTGGTTACTTCCGGCCCGACCGGGGTCTGGCTCTGGCCTCGCATTTCCGGGCCGGCGACGGATGCCGGCCTGCTGCTGCGACCGCTTAGGCCACGACGCTACCCACAGTCCTCGGATTTCATACCATGTATGATGATGATAAGTCACAAAGTGAACTCAAAAACCTGCCTGCGACCGACCGAGATGGTTGGTTGTTTGGTTGGTTACTTCCGGCCGGGGTCGGCCTCGCCTTTTCCGGGGCGGCGACGGATGGCTGTTCGAGAGTGTCTCGTGTGTAGTTGTAGTCCGCTTGGATGGACGTGGTGGATTTGTCGCCGTCCGTAGCAGCACCTTCACTAGTAGCAGCGGGCCGGGCAAGCGGCAACGGCAAACGGCTCGAGTGGAGCACAGAGCTTCCAGATCAGCCAGCCGGACGCGCACGTGTATAAGTACAGATAGGCAACGCAGCTGGGGGCACAGGAGGAGGCAACGGACGGAGTTGTTGTGGGACGGCCTTCCGTCCGTGTGGATGCTGCTGCTGCCCACTCTGCCACCTGCTGCTCTCAAGTCCTCTGCTCCGCTACGGGATCTCTGCCCACCACCTGTGCTTGTTTTGTTTTCATCGTCGGTGCTGCGACGACTACGACCGACAGACGACGACGTACAGCGGCGCGTCGTCAGGCAGGGGACCGGGCCTGCAGCAGATGTGTACTAGAATAGTTTATTCATGTAAAATCTGCCCGTACCTACTCCTATCTATTATTTATATTTAGAGGTTTTTATCACGTTTTCTTTTCGTCTGACGGCTCTAGGTATCGGAGGTAATGGATCATGTCCCTACTACCTCCTTCATAATCCAACTTAGCCCAATAAATTTAAGCTCAAAAAAATAAATAGTATTTGAGCTCGATCCTAACAAGACACGATCCTTTAATTTGCAAGCTAAAACTGAAAGGCCCTTTACCATCTCCAACCGGATGGTACGAACTCCCGGAGCCGAAAAACGTGTGGGCCCGAAACTTGTTTTAAAGTGTGTTACCCGAATCGAATCAGAAGAGTTGGTTCTCTAAATTCTTGGGTTGAGCTAGCGCTAGGATGTCCTATGGACTTCGGGTCCATCGGACGCTCCGCGACGCAGCCCAAGTAAAGCACACGTCCCATCTTTACGTTCCCATCGCGAGACAGGTTTCTTCCGCTTCCCTCGTCGCGCGACATTTTCCCCCCCATCACGCCGACGAACTTCCTCGCCGCCACCGGCCCGCCGCGATGACAGCGGCCGCGCCGCACCAGTCTTCTCGGTGCCGAGCTGGCGCCCGACGGCGTCATCCATCCCATGGACACCTCCTTCTTGCCCTGTCGCGAGTTGTGAGCGTTGTGCACATCCTGAGGCCGACGCCGCAGCTCCGAGAAGTCTTGAGCCGCTTCACCGGGCGGCTTGGGCAGCCCTCGAGGCCGACCACCGCCACCAGCGACGCTAACGGCTACGACCGGCGAAGAATCGGGCAGGTCCCTCCCCGCACACCCAAGCAAAGCAGCCTCGGTGTCGTAAGTTCACAGATTCACAGCACCGCACCCGCCACCGCTGCGTTCTTCCCCATTGCACGCCAGCCCCGCGCCAGCAGCTCCGCATGTTCCCTTCCACCTACGCTCCAGCACCGCTCAATCTGGGTGTCCGCTCGACCGGAGATCTGTTCCCCAATGTCTCACCTTCATCTTCTGCTTAGAATCTGAGAATCGTCCCTACGCCCGTCACCCACCTCTAATTGTTGCAAACAATTCATCGAATTTGTTGTAGCACGCTCATGGAGAAGGTTCGAGCATCATGTTACCGGCTCATCAATTCGATGCCGTAGATGTCCGTGTCAGGTAAGATCTACGATCAAGCTTATACCCGACCTATGTGGCTACTAGTGAATACCGTAGTTTGCAACAGATTATTATGGAACATGGGTCATGCGCTTATACAGTTTGCAACATGGGTTCTAGCCAGGGTGATGTCGAATTTAGGATGTATTTACTGTATTGTTTGATCTAGTCCATGGTTACAGTAGCATAGTCTTTCTATTTGTAGCAATGAAATATAGGATTATAGCATGTGAAACATCTATCAAGCAGATTCATAACATTGGTACATGCCGGGATGTTGATAGTGCCAATATGCAACAAAGACATTTGTTGGACTGCCACAAAAAGTCTGTAACCTCAAGCAACAACAACTACAGACGCAAAGGTTCTCCCCTACATTTGGCCTTTAGGGTGATATTTGTGAGCAATACATTCTGTTGATTACCAATGTCAACTTCAGTTATTCAATTTTAACTTGTCTCAACGATCGGGTATATATGAACCAAATGTGATTTGTCCCCATTGTGCAATTGGAGGCTACAAATCTCAATGACCGAACAAGTAAGAACATAAATGCATTTTATCCCCTCGGAACTATTTATGATCTAAAAAAATCCTAAAAACTTAAAAGAAGTTCTTCGTATGCCCGATGGGGCATGCTTCCATTGCTTATAATTTATAAACTTACATCCAATAGAAATTCCCATGTAGCTAGATAGTCCTCTATTTGAAAATCCTTCAAGTATTAACCCATTTGATCACATAAATTTTCAGCAATATGCTCCCCCACCCTCCTAGGTTCCTAGCTTGAATGCTTCAGATTTCTCGATGCAAGTTTTGGATATCGACCTAGGCAATGGGGATATTCTCTTGTTGACGAGGTATGATGATTGCCATTTTTCTATCTCTAGGCTGATCTAGTGAAAGGCCACTATAAATGCATGGTGCGCCTCTTTGGCATCGTGTGAATTTTTTTTCTAAATCATTGACCCATTTGTTATTTTAACCTCTTTATAATTTATTTCTTTTGTGGTTGTTTTCAAGGTATGGTTGTGTTTTTCATGTGATGCTTTATATGAATTTTTGGGATGGAAATAAGACCATTGAATTTGATTTGGTTCGTGTTTTTCAATGTCTATTTTTTTTAATTTCACTCATTCACACTTGGCATAACTTTTAGTTTCGCCTTATGTTTTTCAGGTTATGATGCTCGACTGCAGGAAGGATGTGGCTAGCCTCCTCCTACTATAGCCATTGAATGAGATCTCAATTGATGACTTCATCAAGGAGAATCGCTGAATTAGCCAAAGAGATCTTATTACTCTGTGTAGTTAATCTAGTGATACTAGAGTTCATTGTAGTTGGGTTTCTCATCTCCGGATCCTGTTCTAGGTACTACACAGTGCATGTGAAGTATGGCAAAAGCATATGAGAGTGTCTGACGTACCATGTTGAACTAGTATTCTTTTACTGTTGCAAGTACTTCCTTATGATGTTGCAATGCTCCTTATAACATGAGAGTGTCTAATGGACCATGTTCAACTAGTATTAGTGGTATGTTGCAAGCAATACATTGTGATGTTGCAATGCTCTGAAAGAGGGGAGGGACTATGGTGGTTTGGTCCTACTCTAGTTCAATGCATGTTTCGCTCATACATCTACTAATGGGAGTGGAGTGGGAGAGATTGGAGGTGAGAATGGTGGAAATTTACTAGGGCAAGAACACCAACACCAAGGATTGAACTAAACTATCGTGGCCTTTTGAGTGGACAAGAACAGGAAATTAGCAAGGAGAGGATTGCAAGGGTTAGGAAGGAATCCAACCATGCCAAATTAAACTACCGACCGGGTGAATGGAAAGTGTGCTAGTTACTTCGATCATCATAATCTGGCTACGATATCTTTGTTGCATCTATATAAGTGAGGGCTTTTGTTAGAACATGGCTACCAAATTGTGTTGGGCTCTTGGAATCTCAAATTCTCTTGAGACAATGGACACTTGCGTGGAATTCAAGGCATGTTTGTGTTGAGTACATTACTACATAAGGTACTACTCAAGTACTCCATTGGGTCGTGTCAAGTGTGCTAGTTACTTCGATCCTAGTTACACCGTGATGTGAGTGATGTGCCTGCGAACAACCGTGTTCTTCTCACCTCAACACCTCCTAATTTCTGCCGATTCAACATGCCCCAATGGTCGAAGCAATGTTTTTTAGCTTCACCAAATTTCAGCATGAACCTTGTTCAAATTCAAGTACAACTAGTGAAAGGTCCTAAATGGCTAGAGCGGGGGTGAATAGCCTAATAAAATTTCTACAAAATCACTAGAGCAACTTGTTAGTAAATAACAAAGCGTAAATGCGTTTGCTCTAGCTCTACTTGTCGGCAAGCCTCCTATTGACAATTCTAGTTGCTTTAGTCTCTAATTCACACACAAGGGCTAAGTCGCTATACTTTTACCACTAGGTGAACAAGCTAAATTACTCTAGCAACTAAGCAAGACTACACAATCTACACAAGCACAATATATATATATATCAAAGTAATGCAAGTGTGTAGAAGTGATATACCACAATGTCGAGGCTAGTCAATCCAATCACCGGGGATGTTGTCACAATATGAATAATGAATCCGAATGCCAAGAGACAACAATTACAATGGAGAGACACGAAGATTTAACCCGAAGTTCACTTGAGCACCCTCAAGCTAATCTCCGTTGTGCCGACCTTCTCTCACGTGTGGGGCAAGGTGGAGCTCACTCCTAGCCAAGTGCCTTTAGACTACTTGCACCCAAAGCAAATGAGAGGTACCCAAGACACGAGCAATGTATTACTTGCACTTAGTCTTCCCGACGAGGAGTGCGTGATCCTCTCACAAATCACCGGAGGTGGCCAAGAACATTCACCTTCTCTTGCCAACGCCTCTACCAATCACCAAACCGTCTAGGAGTGGTGCTCTCCAAGAGAAACAAGAAATCCCCAATTACAACAATCACCTAGTGCCAAGAAATTGAATCACAATGCATGCACCTAGGGTTTCCCCAAATCCACTCTCAGATGAGCCACAAGCTAGGAGAGGAGAGGGAGGGGATTTTCTTTGAGCTCTCAAATCGATCTCTAGAGCACTACCCTTTACTTGATTGGAGCACAAATCAAAGGAGAGAAGGGATGGAGGATTTGAGCTTTTCTCTTCTAGGGTTTGAGACGAGGAAGAGGAGAGTAGAGAGGGGTGATGCAGCTCGGCCTTATCTCCACCGGCCCGGCCGACGGCAAAGAAGAGGCCTCCAACGGTCGGGAGCCCCACGCGGCGCCCCGAGCGGCAAAGAGCAGGTCGCCCTTTTTCCTCTTGCCAACGGAAAGAATACCAGAGAAGAGCGGCGTATGCTGAACCAGAGACCGGCGTTGTCAACTTCCAAAGAAGAGCAAGCGGCGGCGGCAAGCAAATGAACGAGTGGCTCGAAGGCGGTGCCCGCTGGGCCTCGCGTCCACACAAGCCGAAAGCAGCAGCAGCTTGCGATGGGCCAGGGAGCACATGGGCTAAGTAGTAACATTGGCAGCAGCGGCAGCCAGCTCGCCAGCAGGCTTGGCAAAAATAAACATCGTCCACAGTCCCAAGCCATAATTAGCAAATACAAGCATGCAACGGCGATCGATCGATGGAGCTTCTCTCACGTTGCCTCAATGGACCAAGCAAAGCAGCTCATTTTTTTTTTTTTCTTTTAACCGAATTTCTTTTCCACGATACCGAGTCGACGGCAAAGAAGACAAAAATAGCCAGCGCACATGCACCTCTCGCCTCCCATGCAACCGAGGGGAAAAACACCACCACATCCTCCCCTTTTCCATTTCTATTTAGAGCCTTTTTAAATACTATCCCTCTCAAAAAAATGCTAAACCAACAATAGCACTTGAGATAGAATTTTCACAAATAAGATTTTAGGCTTTCTCTTGTCTTCTCGCCACATCACTAAGTATATGCATATGCAAACTGGAATTCAACTTAGTGGCACTAGATAACCATTGCAATCAAAAAATTTCCCCTCTTCATAGTACGGTTATCTATCCTAAATCCAATCACGCACTCTATTGCGTCTTGACCGCAAAACAAAAAATCCTATTTTATACCTTTGCCTTGAGCCCATAGGATTTTGTTTTTCTCTTCCTTTTTCAAAACACGAGCACTTGATCAATCTTTTGGATCGTCATCGTCTATCCACCATGATCACTTTGCTAGAACCACCTCAACTAATTCAACCACTTAGCATAGAGGTTAGTCCTAGGGTTTCATCAATTAGCCAAAACCAAACTAAAGACTTTCAACTAGTCTTCTTTCACAATGAATACACTCCTATGACAAGCTTTGTGGTGTTGCAACAAGATCTTTCATGTCACATGACACCGGGTGTGAACTTCTATATTACTTGACTCTTACTATGAGATGTCACCCTTGATTCACATGTCCAAGTTTCTAACTTGCCCCTCCAATCTCCCTTACTCTTACATAAACCTCTTTGAGCATTGCAACATCACAATGTATTGCTTGCAACATGCCCACTAATACTAGTTGAATATGGTCCATTAGACACTCTCATGTTATAAGGAGCATTGCAACATCATAAGGAAGTACTTGCAACAAGAAAAGAATACTAGTTCAACATGGTACGTCGGACACTCTCAAGTTATAAAAGGAGCATTGCAATATAGTGTTAGGAGCATGGCAAATATAAGATGGAAGTACTTGAAACATATTATTTTGAACCACGTAAAACAACTCGATGGAAGTAGCTGCAAAAAAAAAACATATTAATTTGGATTTTAAGCATTGCAACATATGATTTAAGCACTTGCAACAGATCACTAATGCCAGTGAAACATGGTCCATTACAGCAGAAAATGGCATAACAAAAACTCATATGCTTTTGCCATACTTCACATGCACTTCGTGTAGTACCTAGAACAGGATCCGGAGATGAGAAAACCCAACTACAATGAACTCTAGTATCACTAGATTAACTACACGTAGTAATAAGATCTCTTTGGCTAATTCAGCGATTCTCCTTGATGAAGTCATCAATTGAGATCTCATTCAATGGCTGTAGTAGGAGGAGGCTAGGCACATCCTTCCCCGCAGTCAAGCATCATAACCTGAAAAAACATAAGGCCGAAACTAAAAGTTATGCCAAATGTGAATGAGTGAAATTTAAAAAAATAGACATTGAAAAACATGAACCAAATCAAATTCAATGGTCTTATTTCCATCCCAAAAATTCATATAAAGCATCACATGAAAAACACAACCATACCTTGAAAACAACTACAAAAGAAATAAATTATAAAAGAGGTTAAAATAACAGTGGGTCAACGATTTAGAAAAAAAAAAATTCACAATTGCCAAAGAGGCGTGCATTGAATATGTACAATGTAAAAATTGATCTTTGCAACACATAAATGTAGATTTTGCTTATTTTTTTCCATACATGTCAAACAGATATGCGACACCCCATACAAGAAACTAGGTTAATCGGAACATGTAGAAAATGACATTGCAACACATAAATGCACATTTTATTTCTATTTCCATATAGTGTAAAACAGGTATGCAATACCCCATACAATATATAAACTAGGTTAATCTGAAACATGTAGAAGATGATAATGCAACACATAAATGCACACTTTGCAACATCTATGGAAACAATAAATTAATAGTGGCGGAGAATGGAAAAAATGTAGGTATGGTGAAGTCAATAACATTGATAGAAAAGTGTAGTCGATAAAGCTAGAGTTATAATAAAGCTTACTTGAAACAATCGGACATACATTCGAGTTGCGGACACCGGACAAAAAAAGTCTTCAAAATCTCCATTAAACCAACATCCGTTCACTAAATTATATAAATCGGATGAGCGCAAAAAAAAGATCATGAGAATAACTTTATTGAAATATGCACCGCACAAAATTGTATTATTTATGGTTTTGACGCCGACGCATTGCCCTTTTTCTTTTGGATTTATGCACTTAAGAAGTGTCTTTTTAAGACCTTAGTGTGTGCATGGCATTGAATGCAAATTTTGACAAGGTCGTTATCATATTTCCAAGACTCTTGACAAGCATGATTAAAGTGGTAAGTCCACATTTTACGTGTGTAAACTACTTCAAAATGTTGTTGCAATTGCAACTAATTCCATTCAAGCTCACAAATTCGGTTGCGGTCCTACATAACGTCTTCTTTTTAAGTAGTTCTCACTTCCAGATGTAATAGTAGGGAAATACTCATGTTTCATGACCACATTTTGAGATGTAACAACTAATTCAGCTACTAGAAACATACAATTCATATATACTTGTAACAATAGTTACAATCGGATGTTTCAATAGAGCATTTACAGATGCAACAATGGGGAAAATCTTCATGTTTCATAAGCACAGTTTGAGATGCAACAACTGATTCAAGTAATTGCAACATAAAATAAAGGTACTTGCAACATAATTAAATTAAATTACATTGATCCTTTGTAATTTCATACAATCATTCGATTATAGTGTCAAAAAATAATTACGTAACATCTATAATTATTTGAATGAGTAAAATAATGGTTACCCACTACACAAGTACAAAACTATAATTAGACGGATATATGGAAAAGCAAATGGATCAAATTTTTCAAAAAGTTCAGAATATAAACACATGTTAATATATGGAATGCATAGTGAAACAAATGCAGGTATAATGCTGAAACCGAAGGGGGTATCTACTACCACTAAAGAGGGTGCGTGTGGTGGCTCATTCATTCACGCCTCTACACTAGTTACACATGCATCACTTACAATAGCTATTTCATGCATTCACACACATCAATCTTGCATTCATGCTTATATTTTTGCATTCGTTTTTGAATTCAAACCAATAGACCCCAGACCATAGCAAAGCATTATCGACTATACATGAAAAAAAATCCAAAGAAACACGGATGCAACGCCGAGAAAAATAGCACTAACCACCTTGAACCTTGGGGGATCCCTTCTTCATTGGAGACTTATTGGGTGCTTTGCTCGAAGATTGTCGACCTTAATCATAAAAGGAAACACTTCAAAACACAAAGCAAAATTTCAACAAAACACATATGCAAATCTTAAAAAATATAGGACAAACAACCTTGACCATTGGGGATCCCTTCTTCATCGTTCGGTGCTTTGCTCGAAGATGTTTGACCTCCTTCGCAAAGGAACCACGCTTCCACTTGTAAGGACCTTGATGTCGATAAATGGCCTAGAGGGGGGTGAATAGGCCTACAAAAATTTCAGCCCAAACACACAAGTTAGGAGTAAGGCCTAAACTATCTCCCCCGAGGCCGAGGAGTCCAATACAGCTCAAACTTGGTGAAGATGATGATGAGATACTTAGTAACAATCCTGCAAAAGTTCAACTCGAGATCTTATTAGAAAGTCGAGCGGCACCGCCGCTCGGGCCAAACGGCACTGCCGCTCCAAGCTGCAGAAAAAGGTTAGCCCACAGTTCAAAATCTACCCAACGAAATTTAGATCGGTTAAATTCCTTAGCTTCCTAGAAGGGTAGAGATTGTAGATCGAGTGCTAGAACAAGTAGATCGTGAGCCACAAAGTAGATCGACCTCAAACCCTAGAATCACCACAAATACAAATTTGAATGCAAGAATGTAAATGAGGCACAAGAGACACAGCAATTTTTC
Organism: Hyparrhenia diplandra; assembly: GCA_015847255.1. Classification (NCBI taxonomy): domain Eukaryota; kingdom Viridiplantae; phylum Streptophyta; class Magnoliopsida; order Poales; family Poaceae; genus Hyparrhenia; species Hyparrhenia diplandra. The sequence continues at coordinate 836,473 of JADLZK010005386.1, forward strand.
CCGTGGTTCGGCGTCGCCACCAAGGCTGGCCTAAGTCCACGTTGTTGAGGTATCCACACAAGGATTGGCTTGCCACAAAGGCTTGCCTTGCCCTCGTTCTCAAGTCAAGAGAGTTAACTCTTGAGATGAGGGGTGTTTCCAATAGAAGTAGAGGGTGATAACAAACGTCCCGGAGCAGCCACAACAAGATGGAAGCTTCGGGCGACGCCTAGCCGGCTAGGAGCAAAGCTCCAAGAGTAACGAACACAATCCACCGGCTTGAACACGAACCAAGTGCTCTTGGAGATGAAGAACAGGTTGGAGAGCTCTCTATTGCAGTTTGGAGTCTCAATCTCTCAAAGGATTGGAGAGGAATCGAAGGGAGAAGATTGAGGGGCTCCAATGGTGAGTGAGGGGAGAGAGAGCAGCTCGGTGGCACCTGGGAAGGGAATGGTCGAGGTAACCGTTGGAGGGACGAGGGATATGTTAAATACCCCCTCAAGTCCCAACGGTCCGATTCGAGCGGCTCCGAGCGGCACCGCCGCCGAGCCAAAACAAAGAAAGATGGAAAAGTGTTGAGCTAGCTGTCTTGGTTGAGGTATGAGGATGTATTGGTCAAAGTTTGAGCACTTGGTTGCACATAAAAGCTTGTGCATTGTATCCCCTTTATAGTACGGCTTTTCCTAAACTCAATTTCAAAACATGAAGGAATGTAAACCTTCTTTGAGCGTAGAGCCATCATCACTTGCAATTGGGGGCTGCTCGGTCCCAAGCCGTCGCTTGCCCTTCACCTTCGCTTAGTACCTCGAAGCCCTTTCCTTGCTATCTTCACTTTATCAAGACATACTCAAGTCACATCATATCAAGCATACATTGAATAACCATTTCTTCAATATTGTGATCCTTGCTTGAATATCTTCTAGATATGAATGTTGAAATCAATCAAGCTCGGGTTTGACTCACATAGAGACATATATGGATCAACATCAATATTGTCAAGCCAATTCACGATTCCTTATATCCTCTTTATTTTGGCTTGACATTCCTAACACTCACTTTATTCTCTGTCTTCATGCTTCTAGCTTGATCATATCAATGCAAAGTGATATTCCAAATCTTTATCCATACAAGCAACTAACATAGAGAACATCTTATATCCGTTATGCATTGTCTCCTTTGTCATTTCACCTTTGATTGATATATCTTCACTTATGCACTCTTGATTCAGTCTTTAATCCTTGATCAACACTAGTTCATTGTCCAACTCTTCTTGTTCATGCAAAGCAAGCCATCATAGAGACCAATCCACAACCATCAACTTATGTCTCATTTGCCATTTGTCAAGTATGCTTGCTTGCACATGATACTATGATATCCCACAACTTAGAAGCCATTTCATTGATTCCATTTGCATTGTTGTCTTTTGCTTAAACTAGACTGTTTTCCATAATCCTCCAACACAATAATATATAATTTGGCCTTTGCTTCAACACTATGTGGAATACCATCAAGTTTGCTTACTTGTTGAACCTTGGATATACTTGCTAATACACAATCCACAAGTATATGCAATAGACTCAATTTCCTGTTCAACACTTGGCAAACTTATTAGACCTTTTAATTATGTTGTCACTCAATTCACCAAAACCCACTAAAGGACTAGATGCACTTTCAATCTCCCCCTTTTTGGTGATTGATGACAACACAATTAAAGCTTACAAGAGATTGATAAGCATTAAGATTTTGAATCCTTTGATATAGCGAGCACCCCTAAATGTGTGCATTGAAGGAATTCAAATTTTGGCCTCAAATGCCAATTGCACATATTTAGGAAAAAGTGTGGGAACTCTCCTATATCTTAGCATCCGTGGGGTGCAAGGTGTAACATGATAACCGTGTTGCTCATGACAATTCATGCACTCAAGAAATAAGCTATCCACCATACAAGGCATGAAAGTCACACATTAGCATAAATGGTCCTTAAAGAGCAATAATTTAAACTATCATCCTTGCACACACCACAAAAATTTTGAAAAATCTTACATTCCTCTCCTTTACCCCTTTACAATAGCATATCAATCTCACTTTAATATTTCTCCCCTTTGGCATTAATCTCCAAAAAGGATCTCTCCACCAAAAGGAATAAATATGATGGGAGACAAGTGAGAGCAATAGTAGGCAAAGGTTTAGCATATAGGATTTCTCTCCTAAATTTTCTACCAAACAAAGTATGCAACAATTTAAGCCAAGATTCTTGAGAAGTTAGTATATTTAGCTCATACCTCACCAAGATGATAGTTTGAACATGAGACAAACTCATGTCACCACCACTAGAGGTATCAACCAAATATCTAAAGAAATCTCTAATCGCCACCACAAGAACAAACTCATGGTGTGACTCAAAATATTGCATACACATGCACACACTAGCATGTAAGGGCCTAGATGCACAAAGGTAGTACAAGAGTTCATGGAGCGATGTTCCTTTGTTCTAAGCCTCACAATCTCCACCATGATGATTTTCAATATTTTAATTGAGTGCTTTGATGGGACTAGTAATTCTTTCTTCAAGATAATTTCATTTGTGCCCATCTTTCACCATCATCATCTTCAAGGAGATAACCCAAGCTTGTGCTTCATTTCAAGTGAAAGTCCATTGCTAACTCTTGTTGTCATATTTGAGATACCAGCAGAAGATATATTTCTTGATATATAAAATTTGAAGATTTTCCACCAATACCAATTGAAATATGATCTTCACAATTTTGACACCACTTGAAAAAGAGTCTTCATATGGCTTTATGGAAGGTTTACAATGTTTTGGTTGTCAACAGATAGCACAGGTGCCATAGGATGTGTATATATGCACCCACAACCAAAACAAGTCATTAGAGTTCAAAAACCAGCTGTCGGGACCTGTATAGGTGCGGCACTGCCGTCCTCATTTGCAGCATCGCCGCAGCTCACGTAAAACAAAGACAGTCACTTGACCGAGAAAAAGCCATAACTTTTTACTCCGAACTCCGATTTCAGTGATCTTGGACTTTCTCGAAAGCTTACTTCGAGAGCTATCCATCCCAACCAATGGTAAGCCCAAAGATCAGCAAGTTCAAGAGTTGTTCTATTAAAAGTGTCTTCACAAGTTGATGCCAATTGGAATGAATGCCCATATCTCATAGTATCACCTAGATAATGCTCACAAAGACAAGAGATAGCATTAAATTGCACAAGCTAGAGTTTCACAACTAGTGACCCTTTAGATGTGGAAGGCATGGTGAGTCACTAATTGCAAAACCTCATAACATAGATTAAATTCCCCCTCCTTTTGATAGTGCATACAATATATATGTGGAAAGCAACATCGTATGCACTTTTGGTCAAATAAGTCCAAACAAGGGAATTTAAGCTATATTATGGAGAGTAGCTACATGAGAGATAAAATTGCAATCCAAATAAATATGAGAGATAACTTTACCAATTTGGATTGAATTAATGTAGCATACCCATGAGAAACTCATTCTCACCAAGAGACTACACAAATCACTAGAAGAATATGTTAGTCTCAAAAGACCCAAGGCATAGGATGGACTCCCCCTTAATATGTGCATCAAGTACTTGAATTACTTGTGAAAATGCACTTGAATCAATTTAAGAGTCTAGAGGAGTTCATCCTATATCTTGGTCAAGGCATAATAAATTTGCAACAATTGAAATTATGCCAAGAAGACATACCACCACCAAGTCACAACACAAATTTTCATTGACATGACCATCATGAATGAGACTTCAAAGACTCGGATGGCCATAGTCTTCTCTTGATGAAATGTGATGAAATTGAATTCTCACGATCATCCAAGATCCATATTAGGTTCCTAGTTCTTTCATTACCTAATGTAGCCCACATAGAGAGCAAAGAGGTAAAATTCACGAAACTTGCAAATCTTGGACTAGGAGTGACCACCTTTTATTGATAAGATCCTGGGCAATCAATGGGATGGATCATATATGCACTTGAGGAGCTCTAGAGAGGAGAAATAGCAATGAAAGCCCACTCTTCAATTATTTTCTCCAACTCATCCAAATCTTGTTCCACTAAAGGATTGGGGCATTCAATATCAAAGCATTTGACTTATGAAGACCGAGCCCTCCTAGAATAATTGTGAAACACCTAGAGAATCCATAGGAAATATCCATCCTCCCATTGATATGTGTAGGACTGCACAATGTACACTTGAGAGAAACAATCGTCCCACAAGGTATAGGCAAAGCTCCCCCTAAATTTGTGCATATTAGAGTACACAAAGTCCCCTTAAGCACACTAACAATATGAGGTCCTGGGAGAGTTTTGCACTATATTCCAACTGATTTCTAGCTCCTTCAAGCTTCTTGCAATCCAATAGTCTTAGCTGATCACTTCTTGTTCCAACTAGTTGCAATTACTTGTTGCAGCTTTTACTCGATTGCAACTTATTTGGAACCTTGTGTGAGTTCTTTTGATGAATTTAAAATTCTTTAGATCAAACTGATGCTTCACCATCTTTGAAGTATTTTCATGACCAACTTGAGAGCCAACTGAACCTTGTTGATGCAATGCAATCCAATTCAATTCAGTCAGTTTTCAGATTCTGTCATCCTTGAGAAAACTTCATATCTTTCAGACCACTAGCTCAAAATGCATGAAATTTTGTAGAGATGTTCATCTATGAGTCCTCTAACTGCTCTAAAAATTTCAGCTCATTTGAACTTCATTTGATCAGTCAAATCATCTTTCTACCAAAAACTGGTCGGTCTGAAACAACAATGCTGAAGTTTGACAGAATTCAACCGAAAACTGATTTTCTTCCAAACGAATCTTCATGCAAATGGTACAACAACAAGTACTAGCTATGTATATCATGCTCACAAAGTTTCAGGTCAACCCATCAGTGTTTGATCTTCGAAATCCAATGTTGAAGTCAGCCAACTCAGATTTCCAATCTTTGGACAGATTTGATGATTCACTTCATTGCTCTTCTTCTTGTCCAATCTTGAGGTGAATTTGGTTGAAAATATTCACAAGATGCTATATCCATTCAGTTCTCTCATTGATTATGATCTTGTTAATTCTTGAATATAGCTCATCCAACTCAACCTCAAACTTGTTTTTGCCTAATCTCAGATTTTGATATCTCTAGCCTCCGGCAAAATACATCTTTCTTTAGGTGAAGAGCAACCATCATGCTTGTGATATATCCAATTGATAAGCACAACCTCTTATGAATTTTTCTGTGAATACTCTCAAACACAAGAGGTCATTAGTAACACAAGCACTAGTTTCTCATTTAGCAACCCTTTGTATGTGTGGATGGCAAGTGGGTCACTAAATAAAGAAACCTCATAACATGGACTAAATCTCCTTGATGTCTCATGCACATTCTTTTGAGTGGAATGGAAAGGTGAATGTGCATGATTGGTCAATAGAGCCCAAAGGGTAGATTTAAGCCATATTATGGTGAGTGGCTAACATAAACAAATCAACTCCAAATCAACTCGAGAGAATACATCACATATGTTTGGATTGATTGCCTTCATATGATAGCACACTCCATTTGAGAAACACATTCTCATTTAGTGAGACTACATAAATCACTTAGAGAAAAGATTAGTCTCACAACTCTAGCTATATAGTAAATTCCCTTTTGATAAGTGCTCTAAGTATTTGAATTTCTCACATAGCACTTTATTCATTTAAGAACTTGGGATTTTCACTCTATGTCTAGGTCATGGCAACAATAGAATAATGGAATTGAAATATGCATGCCAAGATATACTCACAACCATTGTAGCATGTAGATGCCCATAATATGAAAAATAAGGATTTGGCAATCTAACATATGGCAAGATTCCATGAAGTAGGAAGTTCTTGAGTTGTGAGTAATTAATGCCTTTGCTTTACTTGAGCATGATTCTTCATTCTTGGCCTTCTTCAAATATACTAGTATTTCCTAATGTGAAAACCAAGAGTCCAAATCCTTCAACCAACTCATAGTATGCATGAGTGACCATAAAAGTTTCTTCAACTTGAAATTCTTGATTTGAAGTCCACTAAGGAATGCTCAAGCCATCTTTGTTGCTGAGTGGATCATGTTGTATGCTTCATTCATGGCTTGGATGGATGTCACTTGTTCTTTATGCGCCAAAGGTGCGACCTTGCCGCTCTGAGGCGCGGCACTGCCGTATCAGAGGTGTCAGCGGAATTAGGTGCAGTAACAACTTGAGGACATCTCAACCATACATATATAGTTCTTCCAATGTCAACTCTCCTCCATCGGCAAGATCAGATCGGTCCCATCCAATACATTCCAACAACACCGGACGATTAATGCTTGAAAATGGACCACTTGAAGAATCATTCATAACTTTTGATTCCCAAATGCTATGAAGGTCAATGAGGACTTGTTGGAAAGCTTATGAAGTCTAGTTTCTAATGGCACCAGTACTGATCTGCTTGAAAACTCTATTTTGGCTGAAAACCACTTTTTAGTACAGACTGATCGAGAAAGTCTGCGAGTCTGCCAAATGGTCAACTTTTGTGCAAAACTGTATCAATGTGCAATATTCCTTGATAAATGCTGCACATGGTGTGAAAGCTTATCAAGTTGACTTTCCAACCCAACAGACGGATTGTCATTTGGGCTTCCCATGATGGAGTTATAATCAAATCATTAAGAACTGCTCAGAATATAAATCAGCATCACAAGGTGGTTCTTCATGACCTACAACATGAATAAGATCTTGCTCTACTAGAGAGCCATTAAAAGCATCATATGGCAAATAATTTATTTAACTTTGAAGCACTCTTGCCACTCCTAATAATTCACAAACACACACATATTTGTGAACTACTAGAGACTACACAAGTCAAGTAACTAGCAAGGGTTAGATACTAGTTACCGAGGTGAATATGAAGTTTGAGATATTTTCATTGATTCTTCTTCGGGTCAATCATATAAGAATATAATGTGAAATGATTGATAGCTTGAGTGAATATTTTTCAATCAACTTGCTCATGCACCCGAAGCTTCATATCACCTCCAAGTACCTGCAAGACTTATCAAGCGCAACTTGGTGGCACCCAAGCTAACTTGGGTCCATCAAGGTTAGTCACAAGAGACTTAGGCATCCAAATAACCTTTGTGCTAGCATGTGGTGAACCAATCACCTCTCTAGCACAAGCGTCATTTTTGGGCCTCTTAAGCATATTTGAATCAATTGAAGGGTTGAGCTTAAGAGTGTTACCCATGGGACAATCCTTACTTAAATGTCCCTTTCCTCTACATGTGTAGCATAGGCGGCTCTTATTCTTATTAGCCTTCTCTTTTTGCATTTTGCTTGCTACCTTGTTGATGAACATCTTTCTTGATGATGCCAATTCTTCACTCTTCATGTAGGGGCATAATGTAATCTCATGACCCTTTTCTTTGCATCCATAGCACTTCCTCTTGCTTTTTCTTGTCTTGTTCTTTGGAAGTGTTGCTTGGTCATCAACCTTGTTTGAACACTTGAACGCATTGTGTCCCATGCTAGAGCACTTGAGATGAGCCTTCTTCTTCATCTTCCTCTTTTGGATCTTGCTCATACCCTTTCTTTCTTTCCTCAAGGGGCAATCTTTAACAAGGTGATCCTCCTTCTTGCTCTTGAAGCAACCAGGAGAGAGTCGTCTTTGATTCTTTGTTGCACCTTGATGGTCTTGGAAGCTTTGCTATCATCACTTGGCATCCTTGTTATGAGTTTGGTTTGATCGGGAGACACATTGGTAGCCTTCCCATTTTTTAGGGGCACGCACTGCCTTCGTAGGATGCGACACTACCGCGATCTGTGCAGGCTGAACTGTACCAATCTGCTCCTTCCTCTCAAACCACACACATTCAGATTCAATCACCATTTTCTTACCATTTATCTTGGCTTCTTCTGTGTGCCCAAGCTCACCTTTGATCACCACATTGAGCCTAGCAATCTCTTTTCTCATAGTTTCCATATTTGCAAGGTTAGTGGCATAAATATTCAAATCAAGATCAAAGCATTTTCCACAACCTTGGCTAATGGAGGGAGTAGAGGTGTCCCTTGTGGTAGAGAGATGTGAGTTGCTCTCCCAAAGAACACTATATTGCAACTCAAGTTCTTTGTGCTTTTTATCTAAGACACAATACTTTTCATTGAGAGCAATATTGGCTTTCTTTGTGAGAGCATGATCTTTTTGCTCATTGGCTAGGCCATTGCGCAAAGAGGTCAGCTCACTCCTTTCTACTACATGAGCTTCTTTGCTAGCAACATACAACTTTTCAAGTTTGAGGAGATCCTCATCTCTAGTTGCAAGCTCGGCTTGAACACTCTCTAAATCCTTCATTAGCTGAGAGATGAAGAGTTTGGTCTTAGGATCTAAATTTTTAACAGCATCATCAATTTCTTCATCACTAGATACATCATCACTAGAGGTATCACTAAAATCACTACTAGAGATGTCACTAGGAGGTGGAGGAGGTTTGGCTTTTGATTTTACCTTCTCACCTTTTGCCATGAGGCACACATGAGATGTGGCATAGAGAGTTGTGCCTCTAGGTGAGGTGGATTCATAATTTGGCCCCCACCAATCATAAGCTTCTTCTTCCTTCAAAATGTTAGTTTCACAAGAACTAGAGGAAGTAGAAGCACCACATGTATAAACATTGTTCTCACCAACCATTTCATTACCATCCATTAAGTCATGTGTTGGTGAGGAAGTCGATGTGGCATGATCAATTATGTCTTTTGGGAGGATCACATGAGGCTCATCATTTGTTGGTGAAGTTGAGCACTCCTCAAGTGATTCCTCTAATGAGAGGTTGCTCTCATCACATTTGGACTTACCATATCTCTCTTTGAGTGTGGTCCAAATGATATGGGCATCCCCAAGTGGTACATCATCTCCAAATACGACGGCATCTAAAACATCTTCACTCAAAGCACTAAATAAAACATTAGCAGCTTGAGCATTGTAGTGTGAGCATATCACTTCCTCTCTAGATAGATAGTCCAAATCATCACTAGGAGGTGAAATGCTCATGTCTACAATCAGCTCTATATGAGGACCCATGGCCCTAAAAATATCAAGCATATTAGCAGACCAAGATGCATAATTTGAGCCATCGAAAAGTAAAAGTTCTAGAGATACCTCCTCACTTGTCGACATCGTTCTCTCAAGGCGGTTAAGCCCAAAATTGAGAGCCTAGCTCCGATACCACTTGTAAGGACCTTGATGTCGAGAAATGGCCTAGAGGGGGGTGAATAGGCCTACAAAAATTTCAGCCCAAACACACAAGTTAGGAGTAAGGCCTAAACTATCTCCCTGAGGCCGAGGAGTCCAATACAGCTCAAACTTGGTGAAGATGATGATGAGATACTTAGTAACAATCCTGCAAAAGTTCAACTCGAGATCTTATTAGAAAGTCGGCGGCACCGCCCGCTTCAAGCTAAAACTGTGCTTGCCGCTCCAAAGCTGCGAGAAAAAGGTTAGCCCACAGTTCAAAATCTACCCAACGAAATTTAGATCGGTTAAATTCCTTAGCTTCCTAGAAGGGTAGAGATTGTAGATCGAGTGCTAGAACAAGTAGATCGTGAGCCACAAAGTAGATCGACCTCAAACCCTAGAATCACCACAAATACAAATTTGAATGCAAGAATGTAAATGAGGCACAAGAGACACAGCAATTTTTCCCGTGGTTCGGCGTCGCCACCAAGGCTGGCCTAAGTCCACGTTGTTGAGGTATCCACACAAGGATTGGCTTGCCACAAAGGCTTGCCTTGCCCTCGTTCTCAAGTCAAGAGAGTTAACTCTTGAGATGAGGGTGTTTCCAATAGAAGTAGAGGGTGATAACAAACGTCCCCGAAAGCAGCCACAACAAGATGGAAGCTTCCGGGCTGACGCCGCCTAGCCGGCTAGGAGCAAAGCTCCAAGAGTAACGAACACAATCCTTTGGCTTGAACGCGAACCAAGTGCTCTTGGAGATGAAGAACAGGTTGGAGAGCTCTCTATTACAGTTTGGAGTCCCAATCTCTCAAAGGATTGGAGAGGAATCGAGGGGGAGAAGATTGAGGGGCTCCAATGGTGAGTGAGGGGAGAGAGAGCAGCTGCAGGTTGCACCTAGGAAGGGAATGGTCGAGGTAACCGTTGGAGGGGATGAGGGATATGTTAAATACCCCTCAAGTCCCAAGCGGTCGGTATTGAGCGGCGGTGCCTTTCGCTCGAGAAGACTGCTTGCCGCTCGAGCCAAAACGAAACAAAGATGGAAAAGTGTTGAGCTAGCTGTCTTGGTTGAGGTATGAGGATGTATTGGTCAAAGTTTGAGCACTTGGTTGCACATAAAAGCTTGTGCATTGTATCCCCCTTTATAGTAACGGCTTTTCCTAAACTCAATTTCAAAACATGAAGGAATGTAAACCTTCTTTGAGCGTAGAGCCATCATCACTTGCAATTGGGGGTCTGCTCGGTCCCAAGCCGCCGCTTGCCCTTCACCTTCGCTTAGTACCTCGAAGCCCTTTTCCTTGCTATCTTCACTTTATCAAGACATACTCAAGTCACATCATATCAAGCATACATTGAATAACCATTTCTTCAATATTGTGATCCTTGCTTGAATATCTTCTAGATATGAATGTTGAAATCAATCAAGCTCTGGTTTGACTCACATAGAGACATATATGGATCAACATCAATATTGTCAAGCCAATTCCACGATTCCTTATATCCTCTTTATTTTGGCTTGACATTCCTAACACTCACTTCATTCTCTGTCTTCATGCTTCTAGCTTGATCATATCAATGCAAAGTGATATTCCAAATCTTTATCCATACAAGCAACTAACATAGAGAACATCTTATATCCGTTATGCATTGTCTCCTTTGTCATTTCACCTTTGATTGATATATCTTCACTTATGCACTCTTGATTCAGTCTTTAATCCTTGATCAACACTAGTTCATTGTCCAACTCTTCTTGTTCATGCAAAGCAAGCCATCATAGAGACCAATCCACAACCATCAACTTATGTCTCATTTGCCATTTGTCAAGTATGCTTGCTTGCACATGATACTATGATATCCCACAACTTAGAAGCCATTTTATTGACTCCATTTGCATTGTTGTCTTTTGCTTAAACTAGACTGTTTCCATAATCCTCCAACACAATAATATATAATTTGGCCTTTGCTTCAACACTATGTGGAATACCATCAAGTTTGCTTACTTGTTGAACCTTGGATATACTTGCTAATACACAATCCACAAGTATATGCAATAGACTCAATTTCCTGTTCAACACTTAGCAAACTTATTAGACCTTTAATTATATTGTCACTCAATTCACCAAAACCCACTAAAGGGCTAGATGCACTTTCACCACTGGGCAATACACTTCCAACCATGACGTTGCCCATCAACCTGATGGTCCTTGTAGGGGGACGCATCGGCGCCTGATCTGCTATGCATTGCCAAAAACAACAGTGTCTGGTGCCTAGATTGGAGAACCAACACTGACATTGTGTGAGCAGGGGCTAGAGTTACGTCGAATAAGAGGGCGATGAGGGTCTCATCGGCAATTGAGTGGCACGCGGAAGCAAGTGGAAGCGAGCGAGACTACAGACGGAGTCAAAGCTAGGGTTGGAGGTACTGCAAACGGGAATGGAGAGTGAGGCGGGGGAATAGAACCACGTGGAGGAAGCCGGGCTATGTGCAGATGCGCTGCGGAAGGATGCCAGCCGGCGAGATCGGGTGCCGTGGTTGAGACGACCCGCCTCCCCAACGGGCGCGACGGTTGGTTCCCGGTGAGGTGGAGGCGCTCGCGGCCGCGCGTTCGTATGTTTGTCACCGGCGTGGAGCGACGCTGGGGTGCTGGGCGGATGCACATGCCCACCGACGCGAGCGGTGGTGGCCCGGAGCCGCACACCCCTCCTCCCGGCGCGGCGGTTGAATCCCGACGAGGTGGAAGCGCCCGCAAGCGGTGGTACCCGATTTGGGGAGGCAACGGATGCGAAATGAGGAACCGGGCCTGCTTGTTTGATGGTGGGTGGAGGAAGTTAGGCTAGGGAGCTGGGCCGCCCGGGTGAAAAGCCCACCGAAGTTTCACGGTCCGATCGGTCGGGCGTTCCAAGCGAGCATTACCGTAAATTCTTCCAGGCCCGCCACGCCGGTCCCACGCGCGCGAACCATATTGCTGACACCACAACAGGCCTTCCTGCCAACTTGCCGACTAGCAGCTGTTCATCTAACCGCTTGAGCCCGTGAACTAAGAGTGGGATTCCCAAGTACCAGGCCACGGGGAAAGCGCTCCACCCTGCGGGCCAAGATGGATTGGACTTGAGCCATATGAAGTTCCATGTAGTGGATCGGTGTGGCGACACTCTTGTCTAGGTCGAAGAAAAGACCACTTGACAAGACAAGAATCTGCAGTGCGGCCTTGATCGAGTGAAGATCATGCTCCTTAGGTATAACAAACAACATGAGGTAGGTGCCGATCGGCATGAGATAGTCATTGGTGCTCCACCCATCGCATCAAGCGGTTGAACACTTCCATAACGAGCGCAAGATCATCGGGGGAGAGAGAGAGAGTCAACCCTGCCTCTAAAAAAGCGGGTATGAAAGATCCTTCCACCTCGATGACCATTGAGTAGGATCCGGTTCTTGACGAGGAGAGGATCGTAGATAACTAGTTTCTCGGCATCTCTCGAGAAGCCCATATGCGCGCAATACCTCTAGAAGGAAATTCCATGTCAGCGAATCGAAAGCTTTAGCAATGTCAATCTTCGAGAGCACGCAGGGGCACGCCGCTTGTGTAGATCCTTACATGCGGCCGCACATCCCCTTGAGTGCTCGGAATTAACAAAAGGACAAATAAGCAAGGGATTTTCGTTTTGAGGCCATCTTATCTTACTATTACTAATTGAGGCTCCAATGAAGCCTCCACGTTAATTCTCACCGAAGCGCTAGGAAAAAAAGATAATTAACTCTAAATTCCCACAAAATCGAAACATCGGCCATCAATACAATAAGGTTCATTAATCACTAGCAATAATAACCATTGGATCAATTTCGTTTTCTAAAAATTACCCACCACTGCCATTATGAAAATACCGGTGCCATTATTATGAAAATAAATTAAATTATTGCCTAATTTTTTAATCGAATTTCCATGTACGTGTGCTTTATGAGGACTCACGCTTCTAATCTATTGACCTAGCGCATCGTTTTTTCTTCCTTCTTTGCGTTCCTCTCCTGGCGGCGCCGTGGGCGCCTCCAATTCTCCTACCAGCAGTACCACACATGCATACAAGAATGGTTTAGTCAACAACTTTGTTGCCGGATGGTGGTGGTTAGTGGATCGACTAACTTGCATGTGCCCGAGCCGATAGCCGATAGGTGGCCATTGCTTTTGGGCGGTGGCAATGGTTTGCATGACTGCAACTAACATACATCTGCATGGATGGGGTGGCATGCAACCTACAAGGACCAGACAAAATCATTTTCATGCATTGTCTCTTGGAGTTGATCGCCTTCAACAAAGGCGATTAGTGCGAAGGTTACATCCCTATGTATCAATCGGATCACATCGGGCGAAGAAGATGCACCAATCCCAAATTGCGTGCTAGGTTAGGCCGAGGAAACCCATTCGGATAATGGTCGTTTTTCTATGTAATATACGTTGTTTTTGTTGCCATCTCATTATGCTTATTTTTCTCTTCCCAGGCAATATTACGTGTCAGCCTGATGTATGTGTTGGAAGATTAGAGCTTGGCCCAACGATATATATGTCATGCTAGATTCTAAAATGATTGCAGAAGGGTTCTTCCACAGTTCCACTCATCAAGGTAATGCAGCCATGTATCTTTACATAAACAAATTGAAGTATTCAACTTCCTAATTTACTTCCTTAGGAAAAAGGAGAAAGAGCGGCACCTATATCCACTAAGAATTTAAACAACCTTGGAAGAATTGTTTTCCCGATTCACTTTGCCGGTGCTAAAACCAAGAGTGGAGTTAGTGCATCATCTCTAAGAGTTTCCATATCAAACCATTTAAAGTTAAAATGAATTGAACGTCTATGTGTAAAAAATTGAGCCTCCAACGTTTCCTCTATCCAGCATCCAAAATTTAGTGTAAACTAACCCTCCTTCTCCCTTGAATTTAGGGCAACATATTGTTGACACCCTGTATGTTATCACTATAGTAGAACTAACAAAATAATAATGGGAAAATATTTGTTAGGATGCACATCCTAACAGAATAGAGCCACCCATATTAATCCTTACGGGTCCCACAAGAAAATAGGCAAATTTCAGAAAAATCAAAAAAAAATAGGAATCATCCTACCATCATTTTTTTTTTTTGTAGACTATAATCTGAAGTGGCAATACCATAAGATCTCTTTGCTATTTTCTAAATAATTATCCACCTCTATGAACATGCAAATCATAGACACCATTGATATTTATAAAAGTAAATTTATTATGCCATAAATCTTAGTTTATTAAGTTCCTCACTTATGCCAGTATGAAACACGATCCAAAGTAAACATAGATTTGCGTCTAATTATATCCAATAGACAATACACATAAAACACTAAAGTTACATCTGAATTAACACTTCTGGCATTATTAAGAAGATATCATCTTAAACGTAAATCTAAATTATCAATATCTATTACAAAAAGAATATTTAAATTACAATAAACCATATATATGTTTCTATATTATAAATTTGATTAAAGTAAACATACATATTGGAGGCTCCACATTAATTCTTATCAAACGCTCTAGAAAAAGAGATAAATGCTAGAAATTCGCACATTAATCGAAACATCCGGCCATCAAATCGATGATTAGAGCTATCTATAACCGTCGGATCTAATTTAACTTTTGAAGAAATTACCCACCACGCCATTTTATATATAAGATAGCAATAGCAGTAAAAAATAAATACCCTAAGTCTTTCCGTGCCAACAAAATCTTGAATTTTGTATTGACATGCACAGAATTTGTTAATAAACTAATATCTTCCACGGTGAATAAATGAATAATGCACCATCCGTACTACTGTTATATCGATTGATTTTTATCTGCTAGATATTTTCTTATTCATCAACAGCCCATTAAAAAAATATCTCCTCCCGTTAAGGCTACCCCGTTAGGATCATCTGCCGTTGAGTATTTTTATTTATCCTATGTGGCCAGAGTTTTTTTTGCCAACGATATTTTAGGGTATTTTTTATTTGTAGCGAACTGGAAAAAAATAAAAAGCTAGAAATTTCTCATACTAAATAGGTATCAAATATATATGCTGTCCCTTCTGTAACTATTAGATCTATTTAATTTTGTAATAAAAAAACTTATCCACTCTGCCATTATTGTTTATTGTTTATATAAATAAAAAAAAAAAAAAATCCATTTATCACATAAACCACGGGATTATTATTAGTCAAGTCAACAATTTATCTCCTTTCGTGTTTCCTCGCATGTGCCGGCGCCGAGTTGTTCGCTCCCGCGGTGGTCTGGATGCTGCGCCCTGGCATCCACATCTTTGACCTCATCTACATCTATGTCTGTCTACAAAGCAATGCACACCGCCCGCTCTACGGGACAGACGTGGAGACGGCCATGTTATGGCGGCAGTGCCGAATGCCAATTGCTCCGGGGTAAGGCACCGATTGATAATTGTTTGCGCTCATGGCAAGAACATGTTGTTGTTCATGTGGGAGAGTGAATCACCTCCTGTTTAGTTCCTCTTTGTTCTGAGTTCTGAGTGTATTTGATTTTATTTATATCTATTCTGAGTTCCAAGTTCATATCGTATTCCAAATTTTCTGCAAAATAATTCCAATGATGTGGCCTTCACCATTGAACATGATATTTCCCAAAATCAGGTGAGGAACCTCTCTCTTTTAGAGTTTGTATTGAAACAAGTGGGTATCTTGGTGTCGGATCTACTTCAACTATATGTATATTTTTATGAAAGGGGAAGTTTAAATTACGTCGATATGTGGTGGATTCCCATGTTCTTTATTAGTTTATTTATTCAATTTAAACTGGTGGTCGTAGGCTAGCACAAGAAGTGGGCTCCTCTTGACTCTTGAGCCCCTGTGATGTAGCATGAAGTTTTATTTTCAGATTTTTTTGGGGCGTGAGGTGTATGATTGAATAGATTGTGTCTTTGTAGGGCATCAATTAAATGAGAGCCTATAGGTGTGTTTGGATACGACAATTACCCTGCAGGACCGGATGGGCCAAACCTGATTTCGTATGTGTTTTGGTTCTGATGTGAAAGGACAAACATGAGTGGGCGTTCGTCAATGCCACCACCATCTATTTCATCCATGTCCACAAGAGATTGATGAGAGGATCTATGTGAAGCAACGAAAGGAGAGGAGCGGTCGCGGAAACTCAAAGAGTGGCAAGTCACCAGTGTGGCGACGTTCGGTGTCCATGACATCAACATCAACGATGACACAGGCGGCATACTAAAGGTATGACAATCTTGCTAGCTAGATCCCATAATTGTAAATGAATTTTCTATGTAACTGGTATGATCCTTATTGACCATTAGATCTATTTTTTCATTTTAATTTAATTATCCTTAGATTACTTCAGACAAATAAGTTCCCACATTGTCATCCTTATTGACTATAATGTATAATTTTATTTGTTCCCTTTAATAATAATGTCATTGGATTAACAAAACCTTTCAAATGTACGTGTAAATATTAACATAAGCTATTGAAAAATAATCCAGCATACAATTGTTAAAACTTACATTAGTGTAAAATTTCTTCTATATGCTTATGAAGCATTTTAAAATATCCTTAGTAAACCACATATATATATATATTAATAACACTGTTCTTAAATGTTAGTACCTTACATTAAACTATTATTAATAAAACAACAACATCTTTAGTGGCATGGTGCATGCCAAAACAACTATGACCTACAATATACTTTTAGTAAAATAAAATATGAGAATTTTGAAATAACGCTACAATAAGCATTAGAACTTAGAATTAAAATACTGATTTGTTAAAATACATATTTTCATGATGTCCCATAAAGGGACGAAACTGCTACGAATGAAAAAAAAATATATCATAAAACCCTTAGAAAAATCTAAAATATTTTTCCATCCAATCGTACACTAATTTCACCAATGTAAATAGTAGTCACAGCAGAGCAATTAATAATGCATAAATTTAGGGAAAATAATAAAAAATTTAGGTTCATGTCGTCAAACTAAAGACTGCAACCATGGTAGTTTACCAAATGTGTCAATTAGATGTATATTCTAGATATTACTAAGTAAAAGAAAAAAGAACTATGAATATATATGGATGAAGAGTATCTATTATTTTAGAATATTAGCGAAGATAAAATATATTAATATATGTTATTTTTACATAAATTTAGCATTTAGTACCTCCTATTTATTTCTTATATCAACAGACTCCAGTGCTGGTTTGTTATTTGTTCGCCCTGACCAAGTGGATCTGTGGCCGAGCAACCCACCTGCCGCGTGTCATGCGCATTCGCGACTGGCCGGTGTACAAGCACCGGATACGCAACACGAACGTGGTGGTATGATTCTCTCTTCTCTTGTTGACAAGAGATGAAGCCAGATCTATTTCCATTATCTAATATTGAAAAAAAATTATACTGTAATATTGATAACGCTAATTTAATTTCATAAATATATAATTTTTAAAAAATTTGACGAAACATGGCATGGTTTGACACGAAATAAACAGAAATCTCTTATAGTGGAGGAGCAAGCAAAGAGAGGAAAAACAGTGTAAGGAGCAGCAGGGGAAAACCACCAAGATTTTTCTCTCTCGAAACGTCACGGAGCCAGCCGATCCATTGTTTTCATTCATATATTTACTTAATTATTTACATATCTGATGATTATAGAGTGATGCTCAAGCCACAACGTCAATTCCCATGGCACACCAACTGCGCCGTGGCTCAATTGGCCAGCCATGCCAGCGCCCAAGATCATGCGTTGAACACGGTGCCGCCGCAACCGCCACCACAGCCTCCACCGCCGCAACCAGAGCCACAGCCGCCGGACACGGAGTTCAGGCCCTCACCGCCGGCCTTGGTGCTCACGTTGAATATGGTGCCGGAGCAACCCCCGCCGCCGCAACCGCCACCGCAGCCAGAGCCACAGCCTCCGGACTTGGCGTGCCTGCCATTGGAGCCTTCGGCGATCATGCTGCCACCGCCGCAGCCACCGCCGCCACAGCCAGAGCCGCAGCCACCTCCGGATTTGGACTGGCCTTGCTCGGCTACAGTGACGGAGCTGAACAGAGTGTTGCAGCCTCCTCCACAACCGCCACCGCAGCCAGAGCCGCAGCCACCAGACTTGGCATGGTTGGTCTTCGACTTCAAGCCTTCGATAGCCATGCTGCTACCACAGCCACCACCACCACAGCCGGAGCCACAACCACCACCACAGCCGGAGGACTTGGCGGTGTTGGTCTTGGAGGCTTCGATCACCATGCCGCTGCTACAGCCACCGCCACAGCCACCACCACAGCCGGAGCCACAGCCGGCAGACTTGGCGGTGTTGGTCTTGGAGGCTTCGATCACCATGCCGCTGCCACAGCCACCGCCACAGCCACCACCACAACCAGAGCCACAGCCAGCGGACTTGGCGGTGTTGATCTTGGAGCCTTCGATGGCGACCATTCCGCTGTTGCAGCCACCACCACACCCGGAACCACAGCCACCACCGCAGCCTCCAGACCTGGACTGGCCCTCGCTGGCCATGCTGCTGGCTTTTCAGCATGGTCTGACAGCCTCCCCGCCACCACAGCCACCACCACACCCGGAACCACAGCCTCCCGACTTGGCATTGTTAGCTTTGGAGTCCTCAGCCACCATGGGTCCACAGATGCTACCGCAGCCACCAGCTGATTCAGTGTGGTCATTCTCTCCACTTGCAACAACTGTGCCAGAAGAACCAGAGCTAGCATGTTCAGCCTTGAAGTTAGCCACGACATTGTCACCACTGAACGCCCGTGCTGCAAGTGCCACATTGTGCAGGAGCTGTTGCCGCGCTCTCTGCTCCGGCGGTCTGTGTCTCTAGCACCATGCTAGTGTTTTCTTCTGAACCACGACACCACCGAGAAGTTTCACACTGTCCTTGTCATCAGCGTCCATGAACAGGACTGATATCGTGATCCATGGAAGTAGGAACCAATCCTCATTCACCTATAAGAACGGCGAGCATGATTATGTTAGCAAAAAAAAACGTTAGGAAAAGAAAGGAAAGGAAAATTCAGCCTTCAAATAATAACACAAATAGAAGTGTACCATGATAAGCTGAGATTCAGTGTCTAGCAAGGCAACAGCTTTGCCATATGGATGTTCAGCGCAGAACTTTACAGCAGTAACTGCTGATACATCCTCAGAATGAGCACTGCAGCATTTGCGCTCGTATTCTAGTTTCCTTCCCCGATAGAGCTTGATCTGGTTTGTTCAAATATGTAGTGAGCTTCCTACATGAATACTAGCAAGTGGTTATCACGTACAGTGAACTGAGATTGAGTTATGCTTACCAGTTGGTTGTCACCTTTGAGATCGAGTAGACTGCCATCGGCACCATGACTAATTGAGAAGCTGGAGTCTTTTAGGGTCCACTTATTTTCCTTGAATTCTGCAAGCTGAAATTGCTTTTTTGGTGACTTCAATGCTCCAACCAATTCTTGAACGGATGCCATGCCATTCTTTGCCTTGTGCTCTCTGAGGTAAAGTGTAGTCATTAGGCTCAATTGTGCTAGCAATGATTCAGATTAGTGATAAATAGTAATTGATAAAAATATCCCTTTTTTTACATGAACAGAATTTTTTTCTCAAGGCCTTCCATCAGGAATTGATAAAAATAAAGACATACTGTTCTATATACCAGTAATTGATAAATAGTAATTGATAAAAATAAAGACATACTGTTCTATATACAAAGGCCTTCCACTAGTCAAAAGAACTGTAATAGACAGCAAAGCCAAAGCCGCTGTAGTGCTACACTGTGTATTATGAATTTTAAAACGAACACTGTGTATTGCTAGTCAGCATCAAACAAATATATGTTCAGTGGCAGATAAAGTATCCGTCATTTCATAAAAAATGAAGAAAATTACCTTAACTGAAGACGGATAAGCTCGGTACCACAATCATATACAAAACGAGTCCAGCTGCTCATGTTCTGATCCTTGATGGAATGTGGCAAAAGACATGACTTGAGAGAGAAATGCTCCATCCTGACCATGCTGAAAACCTTCTGAAAGCTGCTTGGGACAGTAGCAGAGGCTGCAACACGAAGACTAACAGGAGGGGAAGTGGCATGCCCACCATGAGCTTTCAGTTCAAACCACTTCTCGAAGGATAGCTTAGAATCAGGCCCTATCAAATCATGCAGTGGGAAAGAAACCTTCCCTAGTGCTTCTGGTTTCTTTGATACCTGATCAACCATTACTGTGAGAATGAGTTCTCCAGTAGGCTCACACTGTAAACAAACTCCGGTGTTCTTCCCTGTAACTGTTGAAATATCCAACCTGCCACCGTCACTGATAAATGTATCCATTTGATTCTTGTTGAACCACACATACACATTTTCTTTTTTTGAACAGCAGATGGCAAATTCTTGATGTCCACGATTTGTAAATATAACTGCAAAGGAACAGATGTTCACAATTTAGTAGAGAAGTGTTGGCAGAATAATTGCTTTCTTGAGAATTTGTGAAATTATCATATCAGTTATGTAGCCAGAAACAACTGTTTATAATGGTTAATTGTTCAATATTAGTGTGACATGCAACATTTCAAAACACACTATCAGATCAGATCATAAGCTAGATATGCACTTTGTTTGTAATAACTGTTACAGAAAGAAGAGAGAATTATACCTCTAAAGCTGTTATATCAAGGGCATTAAGATCCTTCTGAGCTTTGCGGATGTCAGACCCCGTACCAACCTCAGTACTGAATATCTGAGGAGTGGATGTCACAGGAGATGGCATGTTGCCACGGTACATACATCCAGCCTTCCAGTATCTTACACCAAAGGTACTCTCAAACTGTTCAGTAGTCTCGGTGAATCCAACATCGAGCTTCTTTCCTTTAGATCGATCAGCATCGGTGTCATCATGCTCTAGAACTTTTCCAAGAAGCTTCACCATGTCGTTGCGGTAGGTCACAGGATGCAGCTGGTGAGTGTGCCAGAAGAGATCCACATCGTAGGTCGGTACACAAAAGCGTTGCAATCCTTTTTCTTGATTCATCTTGATCAGGTACAGAAACGCCTTGTATCGAGCTAGAGCTTCTTGGAGAAACCGTGGATCATGCATTGTTGGTGTTCCAACCTGTCAGAAAGAGTGACACATTCTTATTCTCTGTACATGTCATTTTTTTCTACTGAAAGGACCCCTAATGGAAAAAAATCAATAGCTATCAGCTGCACTAACTATGTGTGTCAACTAATCTAGGTGAACATCTTTGGTGCTTTGCTAAAAAAATGGTTGCCTTTTTCATTGGAAAATAATGATATGAAGTATCACTTGAAATATTTACTATTATAAGTCAACTGGTAATTTTGCATCACATAGGTACGTATCATCTATATACTGGGGCAAAGATTGTGCAAGTACCTGATAATAGAAAGAGGATTGTCTCTTAACAGCAGAGACCAAATCATAGGTAATGTCCTCTGCAACTCCAGGGTTCACATCCATCGCAATGTCAGAGGTTCTTGTGAACGCCAATTCAAAGGGCTCCTCAGGATACAACTCTTTCCAAACCTTTTCTGACTGGAGTGTTGATTTTGTTTGAGTGGGACGACTCAACATTGTTATTGTTCAGTATTCTACCATACACTTTCTTGCAGTCCCTTATGTACTGAACCTGAAACATGTGTAATTGAATAATTAGTTCCCTCAGTTCTATGAATAGCATCATCAACAAAAGTGCAGGCACACAAGTTGCTTTCATAAAACATTTCCAAAGAGTCACAATATACATCAGTAAAGATACTGCAGTTGTCTGCCAGATGCAGTGTTCAGATCATCGTGATTTACAGAGGATCATCATAGTGAGGATATGTACCGGGTTAAGCCGATGGCAGTGCCATATCCACTCACAATCAAGAGGAACAACCAATGGGCCATCTACAACCGCAGCCTTAGTGTGCTTATCAAGAAGGGGAAGCCAGCATGCTTTGTACCTAGGATATAGCAACAAAACCAAACAAAAAGTCACTGTGGGTATTGCATCTCAGGACATGAATCAGAACACTTTTTTTTTGTATTGGTAAGGAGTAAAGGAGACTATCCCAGCACAAGGAAGAAAAAAATAATCATGAAACCATCAGTAATTCAACTTGAGAGTAACTTCTTATGCGACATGCACATCATTTTTCAGGTAAATATCTCCAGGTAAGGGGAAAAAAACAGAGCAAGCCTTTTACAGTTGTCCCCAGCTCTCTGCTGAATTCTGCCCCCAAAGCTGAAGTTCACTGCAGGCCTTACTATCCAATTAAAGATTTTTTTTTTTTTTTTTTTTGAAGAATCTCTAAAGATTTCATTTAGATTGATTCCCATCAAGAAGATGGTTGCTTTATACAGAAATAAAGAAGAACTTGCAATCAACCAGCGCTTTCCTCCCATCTATGGTTGTTTTACATTATTACAGAAATAAAGAGGACTTGCAGTCAAGATTATTAGTGTACCAGCATTTTCAATCTGATGAGTTTCCTCAAGATCCATTTAACCAAACAGTAAAAACATGGCATCCCTTACTTTCTCCAAGAGCCAAAAATGCCAAGGGAAAGGAAATCAAAGAAATAAATATCATTTTTTTTCCCCAAGCGGGGGTCATCTGTACCTTCGTATGGCCCGGTCGAGCAGCGGGCCCTCGTCGTAGAGAGCCAGCGGCGGCGGTCCACCGCCGCGAGGAACTTCAGCTGCCGCAGCGCCGCCGCGACAAGGTCCGCCCCGACGGGGACCTCCTCCTGCGCCGCCGCCCACCGCGCCGCCTGCTCCCCGTCCATCTCCACCACCACCTCCTCCTCCCCTCGGCGCCTGCGGAATCGATCACCACAAGGTCAAAAAAGCAGGGTGGCCTATTCGCGAACGGACTCGCTTCTTGATTTGTTGCCGCGGCACTACGCAAGCAAGAAAAATCGACGACACGGTTTCTTGCTGGGGAGTCCGACCGTTTGACTTTGGAATTTTCATCAGCAGAGCTGAAAATCAGGTTGGGTTTTTCTTTTATATATATATACCGAGTAGTTAGAAATAGTCGTCTCACTCTTTATCTGTCTCGGATTTTTTTTTTTTTTTTTTTTTGATTTGAAGTGGGATTTGATTTCCTTTTTACGGAAAAATCAAGAAGTCAACTTAAAATTCACACTAAATCATTTAGAAAGAGGATGCCATGTCTAGTACGTAGTAGACAAGTGTGAATCAAAGAGATGCAGGGGATGATTTTTTTTTTTTTGATGGATGCACAGGATGAATGTACTATGACGTCTATGAGAGTAGTACAGTACTACTACATGGTAGCAGCTGAACAGCTTGAACAGAAAAGAGGATCAGATCGAGGAAGAACCTACCTGAGAGATTGCAGACAGAGGTACCTAGCTCAGTTCAGAGTGGCATTTGTTGTGCCTGTGGTGCTACGGTACCTCTTGAGCTCCCAATTTATAAAGCCAAGTTGGTGAAGTGGACAAGCAATGATTTATTTATGTTGAGCAGGAGCATCATCACTCTCTTATCTTATCTTACATACAGTACCTGATGACAACTGAAAGCTAAAGCTTTACGTCAGGCACCGATTTTTCAGCTGAAAACCATGTGTGTGCAAAGTTGAGTGTGCTTGCAGTGCTCCAAAAAGTAGTAGCATATATAGCTGAGCTCCTCAACGGAAAAAAAACGGGCGTCGTCATCGTTTTCTTGTTGTGTGCTAGTTGAGTGTGTGAGTGAGCCAGCATCATCGTTTTCTTGTGTGTTTGCTTAGTGCTGTGTGTTTGCTACTACCAGAACCAGGGCGTTTCGTGGCGTCCTCCGTGAAGCCAAAGCAAACACGAGCTAGGTAGGTAACAATTCAGTGTTGCAGATCCATCCATCTGATCCTAAGCTCCACCGCCGGCCTTTCCAGTAACATGCAGTTTCCTCTTGTTTGGATGCAATCGAGATGAATCAGCAGGTGACTTGTGCGCCTGTCCATGTTATCCTTTCCATCTAGAAAAGAATGTGAATGTGATATACTCAATGTTCAGTTTCAGGATGAATCACTGCACATATGGTTGCACCTAACCCTGTCTCTGTTCTCACTTGGCAGATGCAGTACACTAGTACAGTCGTACTACAAGCCATGGAGCTGCAGTGTATTATATTTAATTATGTAGTACAAAAAGCTCAGAGACCTTGCTCGCACAGCTGCATACTCCCGTACAGCGCACCTGCAGAAAACAAGTCACATTGTGGTTGCCGGTGGCCACTAGATCAGAGTTTTCGTCTTTTGCATGACGCATATGGGCCATACAGATATCCTGGTTTTGAGGATCACATCATCAGAGTAGCTGGTGAGGGAGATTGCGTGCTATGGCATCAGACACGTCAATGTCCAAAACAGAGCATCTCAGAGTATATATTTTTTTAAGTTTGTAACCAGATCCATTTTTGGCTCCAAGATTGCCCTGTGCTCGTTCTTGCAGAATGCAAGGCCACGTTGCATAATTTAAAACAAAAAATTATGCTGTTGAGGAAGATAGATGATGTTGCAGTATATTGGTCATCATCAGATAAACTAGTCCAACCACAAATGCGCAATTCAATTCAGTACGAGGGTACGATTGAGCTAGCCCAAAAAATTTCATCCTTTTCTGTTTCATTCATTTTGGTTTTGATTTGAACAAGATCGATTAACTGTGAGTAGTTAGTTTTTGCATGTCACATAGCCATGCAGATTATCCTGGTTTTGACGATCACATCAGAGTAGCTGTTGAGGGAGATTATGAGAAGCATGTTATATATGGCATCAAACACATCAAAATGCAAACAGAGCATCTCAAACTAATCCTTGTGAAAGTTTGTAATAGCCAGATCCGATTTTCTCTCAAAAGATTGCCCTCTGTTCGTTCTTGCAGTGCGAGGCCATGTACTCACGTTCCATAATTTCTTCAAGGAAGACAAGGGGATCGATGATTTAGCAGTATACAGTCATCATCAGATAACTAGTCAAACCACAAATGCACAATTCAATTCAGTGCATTTGAATAGGATTGAGCAAGCCCAAAAAAAATTTCAGCTTTTTCTTTTTTCATGCATCCAATTTTTGATTTAAAGAATGTCAACACGGTTTGAGCATAACATGGGGACTGAGGAGTACTACTTTGCAGATGAGCGTCAGCTACTACATTACACGGCGTGGAGGGAAAAAATGTGACGATGGCAGCAGGCACTGAACCCTGTGATCGATGTGGTGTTGGATGCGTGTTCATTCATCACACCCATCAGTCTCGCGAGCCTCCCGACTGGAGGAGGAAGAAGACGACGAGGCCGACGACGAGCCCCGACACGACGAGCGCCAGCGTCGGCGCCGGAGTCGCCACGCCGAAGTTCTGCACCCACCCACCAACCAAAAGGGGATCGATCAACCGAGCGGCGTTTGCAATGACAGACTGCTGCTGTGGTGGATGCTACTCGTATCGTACCTGGAGGAAGCCTTTGCCGGTGGACACCTCGACGGCGATGGCGGAGGCGAAGCCGACCATGGCCGCGCGGCCCAGCCACACGTCCGGTCCACTGCCACCGCCGCCCTGCTTCGCGCTCTGCTCGCACCTGATGGAGAGTGACCTGCTGCTGGTGGTGGCCCTGTAGGAGACGCGGGTCTTGCAGGAGCTGATGATGCTGGACATCGGACTGAACGACGTTGCCGCGGCAGCAGCCACCGGAGACGACGAGCGGTGGACGGTGAAGGGCGCCATGAGACGGACCGCTAGCGGCACGCTTCCTCCTCTCCTCCTCCTCCTCTGGTCTTCAATGAATCCTCAGCTCGTCGACTGCAACGGCGGGTGGAAGCGCAGGAGCCAGGCGAAGTGGTGGCCGTCGGCGGACCGACGTGGCCGTCTGGAGCTACAAGACGACAACCCTTATCCGAGAAGAGAAAACTCTCTTGTTTTTTTTTTTTTTAGTGTAACAAATTTCCGGATTTATTACGTGGTGAGCCAGAGGGAGCTGTCAATGTAGCTTGTTGGGCCAGGCTTGACTGGGCCCAAGGGCTGTAAACAAGCCCAGATGATCATGGCCGGCCCAAAAGGCCTGTAAAGAAACCATTGCCAGCAGTCTTGGATAATAAAGAAAGAAAGTTAATCTCTAAACATGGCTTTTAAAAAGTTACGTTGCCACTACTTTCCAGCTTCTGTCATCCTTGTTTCGAAACCTCTCTCTCTCGCTTATTAGGGACCAGCAGGATTTGTGAACTTGCATTACCGTTTATGCCAAAATTCAGTAAACACAAGATGACAAAAGGCCAAGTATTCAAGCTCAGACCAAGACCAAGGATTTTATACTCGGTAATTCCAGTTTATTCAAAGCTTTAGACAGATTCATCGGATTAGAAAAGGGCAGCGGTAGCTCCCGGACGTCAGCGCGTGACTGCGTCCGGACACCAGTGCCTACGGCCCAAGCCGAGCCCACCTTGTCCTGCTTGGTACCCGCCCCTATTTGCTCCTGTTGCGCCTAGCTACGCAGTTGCCAGACGCCGTCGTCGCCACCGGCGGCTGTTATTACCGGATCGACTAGGTAGGTGTCCAGTGAGTATTCTTGTGTATGTGAATCGATAGATCATGAACCTATTTAGGCGATCTACTAGAAGATAGAGGGGAAGAGCATCGCGGCCGGTATAGGTGAAGGTGGGAGATGGGACATCATACCAGATCCGATCGGAGGTGCAGGAGAGCTGGACCGGCGGCCATCGCTGGTTCGTCGGTGAAGCTCTACACAAAGGGCAGCGGCGTTCGGTGAAGTGGCGTCGCCGGTGGAGTCCGGCGATGCGGTGGCGGCAGATGGAACTTCCCGCCGCTCTCTCAGCGTCCCTCGTGATCGGAA
The DNA here is from genome assembly GCA_015847255.1 of Hyparrhenia diplandra. Classification (NCBI taxonomy): domain Eukaryota; kingdom Viridiplantae; phylum Streptophyta; class Magnoliopsida; order Poales; family Poaceae; genus Hyparrhenia; species Hyparrhenia diplandra. The sequence continues at coordinate 863,614 of JADLZK010005386.1, forward strand.
AGGGAATGTCGTTGGTAGTGGCAGCTCGAGAGAGAAACCTCGTGACTTGAGCCCCTGGGCCCCACCTTCTTTATATAGCGCTGCGCCAACGAGAGGCCCACCAACCATCTTTGGGCCGGTTGGGCCCAATCGTTAATTTGGGCACGTGGAGATCAACCTAAATTATAATGCACATAGACCAACTTATGCAACTTCTCATAACCTGACCAAATTCTCAATTTACTATGAACCAAAGCATAACAGTACTCAGTTTCTCTCACACGCACCGGAGGATATGCACTTAGAAACCAAGAATTTTTGCAAGTTTTTGTAGTTCCTTGCACTGTCCTCCATATTGATTCCACCTGCCAGCTACAAAAGTTAAGAAAATAAGTTGGCATTATTATTACAAAACAATGCAAACTGATTTGGATAAGATCTAGTACCTACGCTTGTTTCACCACGAAGTGCTGAGCTTTTTGCCTCAAGTGATCCAAATAATAATTTGTTCTCACAAAAGATATTTGCATATTGGTCACAAGCCTTTGTTGCCTCTATAGGTGAAGTTACTAGCTTCTTGAATGCCAATGTTATAGCTAATTGAATAGTATGATGCTTTGCAAAATTTTTGTTCTTATAGAATGTCTCAGGATCAAGTGCAGCAGCTAGCAAATAAAAACAAAATATCGGGGAACATTAGGACAGCAGCTAGCAAATAGAAATAGTAAAATCGGGATACCATCCATGATTGGAACTTTTTCTTGCTTATCCATGAAACTTTGTAGGAACAAGAAAATTATGCCAAATCTAGTGGCATTCCATCGAATCAATTCCCCACCAACCTTCTCTTTCATCATAGCATGAAGCCTAAAAAGAAAGTAAGAATTTGAGTGCAGCTATATAATAAATCAACCTCAGGAAATAAGAAAGCAAATAAGATAGAGTTGCCTATACGGTTGTAGAACCTGCACATCTTTTTTGCACTATCCACTTCTTCTTCAACCTCAGGAAAACATGCTATGTCCTTCAACATTAAGTTAATAGTGTGGGCTGCACATGGCTGCCAAGTTATGTGTTTATACTCAGATGTGAGTTTCTTGCATGCTTTCTTGTAGTTTGAGCCATTATCAGTTACAATTTGAACATCAAATTCTGCTCCAATCTCTTCGACAACCACATCTTTGATACAGTCATAAAGAAATTCAGCATTTTGAACAAGACCTGTTGCATTCACTATTTTATGAAAGAACATGCGACCATTGCAAAATATCATGAAATTGATAATGCACATCTTAGTAGGTCTTGTCCATGAATCGCATATAACAAGATAACATTGAATTCCACCCAATTTTCCTTGGCCTCTTCCATGTGATTCTTTAGGTCATCATAGTTCATATCTAGATATGTGCCATTGTAAGTGCAATCAAGCTCTAAGTGAGTTTTGGCGTTGATAACCACCTAATTAGGGAACTAATGAGATTCGCCGTGATGATATGCAGGGAAACTAGAAAGGAGGATGATGAACAAGGTTGGAGGACCCCCTCATTATGCTTTGGAGGCACCCTCAACTCATGAAGGCCTAATTATTTCATGTTTTGAATATTGAGTTTAGGAAAAGCCGTACTATTAAGAGGGATCCAAAGACACTGGATCAAGTGTCGAATCAAATGCTCAAACCTACCTCAGTTTCATCACTCCACGCTACCCAAAACAGCCGGCAAAATGCGAGATCCCTAATTCCTTTGTTTTTGGACGCAACACTGCTGCGGGTTGAGAGGAGCACTGTTGCTCTCAATCCGACCGTTGGGCCTAAAGGGGGTATAAATACCATTTCTGCCCCTCCCAACGGGTATCTTCTTCCCCAACGTTCATTTCAAAGAGGAACGACCCGAGCTCTTTCTCTCTCTCCTCGGTTTGCTCCTCACTCCCCTCAAGCTAGATTTTTGATTTCCACCATCAAATATTAAGGGAAAAAGGGAGCAAACTTCGATTGGAGACCTGATTTATGACTTCCTCAACTAGAAAGAGAATTTGGTTCGCGTTTGGCCGGGAACCCTAGGGTTCTTTACTCTTGGAGCTTGCTCCTAGGCGGCTAGGCGGCGCCCTTGAGCTAGCCAACTCGTGTGGCAGCCTTGGGAGGTTTGTAACCTCGTCCTAAATCAAGAAAATCACCCCCACATCTCTAGGTTTGGTCCTAGACTTGTGAACGAGGGAAAAGGTAAGCCTTAGTGGCGAGCTAAGCCTTGTGTGGTAACCTCAACAACGTGGAGTAGGCCAGCCTTGGTGGCGATGCTGAACCACGAGTTAAATCGCTTGTCTCGTGTGCTGCTTTTATTACTGCAGTTCATATTTGTTGAGTTAGGGTTTCAACCCTAACTGTTATTCAGTTTTGTTCAATTCTGTACCTGTGCTCCAACTTGTCCTGCAGGAGGAGTGGAATACACTCTGTGAGAGCTTTCTAGCTTGGGTTTACGCACTGTTAGATTCTTTTTATTTAGAGAGGAGCAGTGCTGCTCCTGGAGAGCAGCAGTGCTGCGGTCCATTCTTATATCTGCTCGAGCTGAATTTTTGCAGGGAGTCTTAATAGGTCACACCTATTTAGCCCTCTTTAGGCGTCCAGAGATCCTACATCCATCTATTTCTCTACCTGTTGGAATGGGAACTCCCTCACCTAGTTGTTGGGCTAATTTAAGGCTTGACGTGATGAGTGGGGTCTTTGGTCAAGGAGGATGCTCGAACTATCTTTGGCATGTCGACTCGACCGAGCAAGTACAACGCGTTGATTGGAGTCATCTACGTCCCCGTATTTTTAACAAAAGCAACCCTTGCGGATGCAAGAGATGCTGAGCACGCGTCGCCTCGAGGCTAGGCCTTGAGCTCATGCACAATGCCAAATCGAGGCCATTGACACCCGGTATGCGTATTGTGTCAATGTAGCGGCGTCTTGGCGGATCTTGTCAGGCGTCGTCGATTGTTTTGGCGCGGGAGAAAAGCGAGCGTCGGCAGTCGGCAAAGAGAATACTTGGTGTGCACCGGAGCAAATGAACACCATGGGCCTTGCAGAGGAGAGATAGATGTGGATCGGAGCGAGAGGACCTACGATTTGCGGAGAGATAGATGTGGATCGGAGGCGGAGGACCTACCAATTGCGGAAGGTACTCCTCCCGGTCCTCCGCTTCGACCTTGAGGACCATAGGGGCCTCACCAAGCTAGAGGTCGAGATCTAGCCGTGCCGCTCTACCCCTTGTCACACCTGGTTTTCAAGGAAGACCAGAATCACCATATGTGTGCCCAGGAAGACCACACATACAACACAGAATAGAAAAATATCAGAAACAATGTTTTATAACGTAAACATAACTAAACAAATACTTACAACTTATCGAGTAACTTCGGAATGATTGCTAAACTTCTTGGGCTCCATTCTATTCAAGGACTGTTGACTGGGGGCTCCGTATGCCAAGCACTAGTATCCTCAGTATCTTCATCCATCCTCTAGCAGTTTTTTTTTTGCTAACAGACTGAGGGCGGAGGAAAATAGCAAGAGTGAGTCCATGTCGAACTCAGCAAATAAAGCAAGGCAAGAACTACCCATGATCATGACCAATGTAATTTAAATAATGTAAATCATAAAACGATAAACCATAATCTTAGCAACATTAGTCATCATCTTATGATCTTCAACGCCCACGACCAGTTCTCATTCTAGTCGTAGCAAACACCACATTTCAAAAAAAAAAAAAAAAAAACAGAATAATCTAAGAACAATAAACCATTCTTTGAAAAGGCTTAAAACGATGTGCTAAGAGAGAAATCGCTGGTACGGGTCGAGAGAACGCATGAAATGTCGATAACAAACTACCATTAAAAAGGAACTACTTCCAGAATTCTATATTATAAGAGAAAATCCTAACTGCTTGATATATTTGAATTAAGAAAAATCTTGTGGATCCTAACGATTCATATTTGTCAAATTATAGTTTGATTCAAAATCAAGTTGGATTTAGTCATACTTTATTTAGGAAACATGTCATATAATTTTAATCAAGTACAACTTTATCCTTGCAAGACAATAAGATGTGTGATGATACTATATATTAGGCTCATGACATATGCAATGCGTCTAAAATATTTACCATAAAATGTATTGGAATGACTGATTTTATGAACATAAAATGTAGAATTGCCATGAGCCATATGAATGTTGCCTCACAGTCCTTTCTTTGGGACAAAAATAAATTACAATACCTTGTTTATCCTAGGTGAAGTGCTACAGTGGTACAGAGTTTATTTTCAGTTTATATCTATGCACTTGTGGATATAATGATTTTTAGATGTGACAACGTAAGTGTAGATTTATTTTATACCCAGTGTTTCTAGGCATCGTTGAGGAGTTAGGTTCTACCTACCCTTTTTAGTGATGACGTTTAGAAATGCCAACAGGGGGCGGCGGCGCGCAGGGGCGGGGGCGGCGACGCGTGGAGAGAGAGAAAGAGAGAAGGGAAATTGATCTTTATTGCTTGCTACCCTTAGAGATTACAAACCCCTTACTTATATAGCTCTCCTAGTGGGACTTGTAATCCAAGCAATCTCTCTCTAATGGTTTCCTTATAGAGTTGGAATACCTTTTGCAAGCAATCCTATTTATTTCCTAATAAGGGTTTTCCTTATAGAGCTGAAATATCCCTTGCACACTAAAAATTCCTAAGATAATTCTAACTGAACTCTTACTTTATTAATTCCCGAAGAAGCCGCTGGAAAATGGCGGCGTCGGGGGTGGGCCTGCCGGTCTCCTGGCATGTGACAGCTATCACTCACGATTATGACTTATGATTTATGAACTTGTGATATGTCATATGAGTTACCACTGAGTGATTGAGGATTTGCTTATTTTTCTGTTTTCTGGATTTGTAAACAAATAGCGCGTTATAGCACGCATATAGCGGCGCTATAGCATTTATAGTCAGCTGACGCTTCGTCGTTTAGCTGCCGCTATAGCACGCCATAGCGACCCTATAACGTTCACTATAGCACCAATTCGTCCAGGATAGCACTAAATTTGATAGCTCGCTATTTCTTTGGTGGCCTGGAGTTTATATAGGCTTGGTTTGGTAGCACTTCCACCGGTTTCTATGCATTTAATTTCCATACTAGGTAAATGCCCGTGCGTTTGCAACGGGAACACATAATACCATGATAATGAGAAACAACTTCCATGATAATGTGAAACAACTTCAATTGTCCGATTGAAACATTAATATTAAGTGTCCGTGTGTTGCTACAGTGTAAAACATCTCATGACATACGACCACACACGTAGAATATTTGTAAAATATTATGCCATCACAAATAATTAACAACAAAACACATAATTGAAACTAATTTCTTTGAAGTAAAAAAAATCAATATGATGTTATTGACCTAGAAAATACATGAGAAAAACCCACTCGATGCATTGAACACTTAGCTCGCAGTGGGCTTTTCTGCAACACCAACAAAGCTCTGATGCTTGACATAAGACGTCCATTGTTGTCCCCCCACTGAAACCAACAAACACATATATTTGTATAGAAAAAGGGAATGGCAGGAGCGGATGAAAGATTGGCCGACCAAGGCATGTTTGCAGATGTTGCTCATGTCCCCAGTGACAACAACTCGAGTTGTTGCGATAGCATCAATGCCTTCTGTGACTGAAGTTGTAACCTTTCCAGAGAACAGTTGAAATCTGCATATAGTTAGTCATATTAGATTTCTCTTTATTTTTTATTAAAAATAATCAATGGAACAAAACAATCGAGTTGATGCAGTAGGAACCAATCGTGGCTGTACCAGTTACTGAATTAGTATACCAATGCAAAGATGAAGCAACCGGAACAAACTAACCTTGATTATTTGGTCAACAGCCTTGTAAGTTGCATCAGCTGGACCTGTTTCAACTGAGCATGCATGCTATTTTTCTGTACTTTGGCTAATGATATCTCATATCTCTGAATACTTATCAAACCAAAATGAGCCCTCTAACGACGACATCCCAAGCCTAAAATGCAAAGGCAGGGAATAAACATAGAGTAGAAGCTACTGGATGATATCTCATAGACTTGATCAATCGATATTATAGCATGTCAATGGGGCTGCACTTCTTTCTAACGACGACATCCCAAGCCGAGAAAAAGAAATCTGCAAAGGCAGGGAATAAACATAGAGTAGAAGCTACTGGATAAGACGACAGAAAGAACCTGAGGTTGATGAAGAACCTGCCCCCTGAGTGCAAGAGGTCCTCTGAATATGCAGTCCAAGCTGAGAAAAAGAAATCTGCAAAGGCATGAAATAAAATTTCAGTAGAAGAATTATAATTAGCACCTGAATTATAAGTAGCAGAATAACACCACAAGGTTGCAGGCACTAACTAATAAGATCAAAAAAAATGGTCAAAGATTATTATGTCACCTACTTTTAAAATAGCAAAGATAGATGGGATGCATCACTGACCAAATGTCACATTAAGGTATATACACTGGAATTTGCTGTTTTGTTTCTAAAATGCACCCAGCTTAGATATCTATGGTCTCATACATGAGAAAAAATAGTACATGCATCTGTTGTGGTAGGTCCTTGTAAGACCTGCAAAATATTTTATCTAGAAGACACAACACGGTTCCCAGTTGACACACCAATCTGGCTTTGGATCATTACTTGTTTGGCCATCCTTTCAGCCACCTTAGGCCTCGATGATAGTTTAAGTGATTAAGGGTAGGGAAATAATACACGTGATCTGCAGCAAATGATTCTTTCACAAGGATCTCAACTTTTTGTGATCCATTAGGATGGAGCATGATTTACATGGCAACAGAGAGAAGTCAAGTTAATAAGATGTTGCTACTGACTACAATGCTAAAATGAGCCCCTCTTTTGACATAGATTTGGGGAAACAAAATCTTGAATGTCTAACTAAATTTCTGAAAGAAGACAAAAAACAACAACTTAATTGTCAGAAATGCTAACTATGTCAAACCTTCATTAAAAAATTCTGAATTTTTGTGAGCATACTTTGGCCTCCAAACCTACAGCTCTGTGAACTAATGGTTTCTAATTTGAATTCATTCTTATACGGTAAAACCAGATGAGTTAATCACCTGAGCACAGATTTATACCCCGTAAAAATTTATACCTATGTGGATTCCAGAGCTCTTATAAACATCTACTTCGCTGATCTAGAAAGCTTAGGAAAATACATATAACTCTCTAGGCAACCAAAAAATAATTTGAGGTCAATAAAGGCATCTAACGAATGGTTTAGTACAAGCTGTCAGAGATGTAACAACAGTGTTCAGTGAACACAACTTGCTGAAAACTGAAAGGAAGGGAAACCCCATTCCCTCCAATGATTCCCACACCAAAACTCATCTAAACATGAAAAATCCTATATCCTACATGGCAGTAGCATGAATGTTAATATGACACCCTATCTTCAAGCTGAGTTTTAGCACCTGAACATCATGTGGGGAAGTGGAAATTATGCCATGCCCTTGATATCTAATACTGAGAACACAAGTTGCAATTATTTAGTGTCATGCTATTAAGCTCCTAAGCTCTGATGTCCTGAAAGCCGTGTTATGTTGTCATTAAGCCATTTGGTAATTATTTAGTGGAGTTTGGCAACATATCTCTATATTTTCGTGTGAAATCTCTATTCTGCTAATGTCACTTAATTGAGTGTGTTGTCTACATTATTTTGTTTGGTCATCATATGGCAATAATTTTCATCACTTGGCATGATTAATCTATCACCAGTGGATCAATGCTTCACCACGTTGGCATAGAAACAAATACCTGGTGGGCATGGAATGGTAGCAGCCAGTGAATCAGAATTTGTTCAATATTGATCCGTCGTGTTGATTCTCGTCAAGCAATTAAGATGTTTCTTCTTCACAAAAGAAAAGACACGAAAGAAGAGAAGAGATGAGGATACCTTGAACGCCTCGTCGGCCGCCGCTTGTTGTTGGCCGCTGCAGTGGACAGAGGGCGGGAAGGAACTATGAGCCGATGCTCTCTGTTCGCCGCTGCTGTGGACGGAGGCCGGTGTTGGACGACGGACATGTGCTGGGTCGCGGCGGACAGGTGCGCCGAGTCGAACGGGTTGGAAGGTCGGAGGGAGCTCGAGGCTGGCGGCGTGGATGGGAGTCGGGTGCTGCGGCACTTCTGTGGCGGCGAGGCGCCGATGACGTCCTGGCGACGGCGCAGCTCCACCTCTCCGGCGACCGGCTTTGTGGCGCGATTTGCTGGAGCACGACCACGGCTCGTACGGGGAGATCGAGGGAGCACGGGGAGGGCGACCGCTTGCGGCGGATGATCGAAGAGAGCCACGAGGTGGACCGCTGGGGAGGCTCTTTATTAGTCCTGCCCGCCGCCTATGTTGCTTCCCGTGCGTGCCTTCTGCCGGCGCCGCCAGACAGGAAGGACCGCCTCGGCGCGGCCTTCTTCCTCTTGCCGCCGCCGGCCTCCTCGGCCCCGAGCTCGTCGTCGCCGCCGCCGGAGTGCCGGTGCTGCACGTAAGGCGTGACGGAGCGCGGGAATGCCCTTTCGTCGGCGTGCTGGGAAAAGCGCGGCGGTGCCTTGACGCTGCAGGTCACGCGCCGAGTTTGGACCGGAAGGGCGACGACGACGGTTCCGCTGCGAAAGCGAGCGGCTTGGGTCGTGGGCGGGCGTCCATTCCACGGTAGGGCGGGGCGTGGGTTCCGCGCGGGGATATTGTATCGGAGGGGGTTATGGGGTGAAACGTCGATGAACGGGGTGAAGCGTTGATTAGTTGTAATGTGACGATACCCTTTGGGCCTTTTAAGTAGTAAGATATTGTTCACATGGGCTCTTTTATCTTTCCTCTCTCCACTCACAGAGCCGGTAGTGGGAGCGGGTGAAGCTAGCTTTTTAGCCTCACCAGCAAATTCAACGCCAAAACTTAAGCTATTTGGAGAGATGCATATATTTTCAATAGTTTATACATGTGCACGTACATGCCGGCTTGTGCAAGAGTGAGCGTTTTGATGTTCTAGGACCTGACTTTAATAGAAAGTTAAACTAAATTCAAGGAACGTACTAAGACCCGATAAAACTGTAGTGAGATCTAAACACAGATTGCTATAGGTACTTGGACAAGAGTTTTGCAAGTTTGGAGACCAATGATGTACTTTACTCATGTTCAACTAGCAAAGGTAACCCATCCTGTTATTTTTAAGAAAACACAATATATGAATTATTACATAAGAGCGAGAAGGATAATTTATATTTAAGTAACCGTAGGCTGGTATTATTGCATCATGACTGCATCGGAGTGCTAGCATGTACAACAGTAGCATTTTGCGTCATTGCCACATTCGCCGTAAAGGATCTCGGGGGCTTCAAAAGCGCATGCATCACTGCAACCCCAGTTGCTGTCAAGGCCAAGGCACCATCCATGATAACGGCCACTCAGGTGTCGGCAATCACTCTGAAGGCATTGCGACACTGAACATACTAGCATATACAAGAACACGATGAATTAGTGAAAAGATTAATCAAAACAACATATTAAATTGCATATGCCGGTCAATTCAATGCCAAAACTTAAGCTGTTAGGTGAGATATTTATACACGTACATACCGGTACAGGTAGCCATGATAACAATTAGGAGCACGGTTGCGGAGGGATTCTTTCCTAAATATGCCATTGTATGTTCTTTTTTTTTTGTGAAGTATAAACAAAAGAATGAGTGAAGATGTTGGTGGTGGAGCATATTTATAAATGACATGCTTAGTGTATTCTAGGGTAGAAGCATAAACCTATGGTGTCTCCTAGTGTTTTCCAACAGAAGATGGCCGGCCTGGTGTCAGGTACCAACGCGGAAGCTGCCGCATTAATCCAATCCAAGAGTTCGTCATCAGTTGCGTTTGTTGATGTACTCCGTGACCTCATCTAAAAATTGTTTTGTATAGATCTTCGAAGTAATCTCCACTTTTACTCCTATTAAGACGGAGCTGTGCTGGCTGACGGACTCGTGACCTCATCTAAAACTTGTTTTGTATAGGTCTCCTTCAAACTAATCTCCACTTTTACTCCTATTAAGACGGAGCTGTGCTTTTTGCTGAAAGGAATTAGACTTTTTATGGTTTTGTAGGTTTGAAATGAAAACTCGTCGTCCAGCCACCGGTGAATAAGCAGCACATTTACATTTGTATTATCTCAGAGAGAATAAGCCGATACCAGATGATGTTTGAATGAATCTCCATCCTAGCTTCTTATTGCTCATTTTCTTCAGCTAATTTTCCATTTTATAAGCTTGATTTTGTCCTAGTAGAAAATTTGCTTCTTATAACAATATAATATAAAATCAGCACGTACGATCTACAACTACGACTAGTACTAACGAGGCCAATTTCAACCAAGTCCATTCCTGGTCAGACAACAATAATTGCAAGCGTCCAGTTAGAAGATTCCAAATTTTTTTTAAAGAAATCTATTTTACTTGCTCATTGCCACAATTTTTTTCTTTTAAATATAATCCACGACTGGAATAACAGAGAGAATCTTCAATGCTTGTTTATAACCAGGTCAGGCGGGATCACTGTCCAGTCAACGGTCAACGAGTCAAAGTCCAACTCCTGCTTCAGGACAAATGGAGTGAGCTATACTGAGTACCATCTTCCAACATTTTACCACAAATTTTACAAATTTTGATGAACACCAAGAGACTTTTCCATGTTGTTGCCTTGTTGGCACTTATCAGGGACAAATTCACCAAGACCACGAACATATCTAGAATTTTTTTACCTCAATTTTTACAGTATATATAGAGGCTAACATTCATGAAGATTCTGCATCAGTTCAGCTGCCACTGCAACTGCAAGGATGTGCGGGAGCAAGAAATCCGTAGCCTACTTCACCCACGACCCGGCGCACCGGCTGCTCCTCGCCGCCGGCGATGGCGACGGCAACGACGACAGTGAGTTCACCTGCGGCGGGTGCCTAGTGGCCGGCGCCGGCCCGTAGTACCGGTGCGCACACCCAGGCTGCAGCTTTACGATCCACGAGGCGTGCGGGCGCCGGTTCCCGCGGACGCTCAAGTGTGCCGTGCACCCGCGGCACAGGTTGATGCGGCGTCGTGAGGCCGCCGTCGGGGCCGACGGCGAAGCAGGCCGAGGCGAAGGTGAGTGCGAGGTGTGCGGAGAGGGCGTGATGGGCGCGTGCTACGTGTGCGCCGCGTGCGGAGTCGCCGTGCACCCGCTGTGCGCGTGGATGCCGGCGTCGGCGCGTGGCCCCGCACATCAGGGTGGCGAACACGAGGCGTGGCTCGTCCGCGTCGCGTCGTCGTCGCCGCCGGTGGCGGAGACGGACGGCGACGGCGATGACGGCAAGCAGGAGCAGGATGCGGTGGCGGTGGCCGGGTGCGGCGCGTGCGGGCGGCCACTGGGTGCGTGGCGGTACCGGTGCCTGACGTGTGCCGTGGAGCTGCACCCGCGGTGCCTGGTGCCGGCGGCGGACCAGTGCCGCGGCGCCGGCGACGGCGAACACGTGGAGTCCGCGGCGAGGAGCTGCTGCTGTGGGCTGGTGCACGATCTCACGCGCTGCATGGCCACGCTCGGCACCGCCCTCCACTACCGTGGCTACTACAATGGTTGACGACGCATCGGTCACTCGATGGTTTGTACGTGCCGTGTGAAGTTTGGTAATTAGTACGCGTAAGTTTGAAAATTATGGAAATTTTGGGGAGACGAACGTCTTCATGATACTTGCGAGAAATTCGTGTAAAATGATGTCGCAAATTTGTTTGTTCCGGTGGCGTTAGACAATCTCAGACTCTGGTACTGGAAGAACTAAAGCAGACAGGATGGAGAGACAGACTGAGAGGATATTATTGCTCCTTGGGCCTTGCTGAATTCTTTTTCCTTTCTTGCTTCCAGGGAGCAAACAAAGGAGTAAAGCCCATGTACAGATTCCCAATTAGGCTCTAAGTGCATCTTTTAAAAAAATGTTTTTGTCGATGCACTAAACAATAGAATGTGTCTTTAGTAATGATTTGTATACACGAAGAACACATCAGTCAATAAATAGACTCGATAAATATCTCAATCCATATATTTATTATTTCTATTGATTATTTCTGAGAACTTGCACACGCCAATACGGGAGCTTTGCGATCAAGTACAACTCATATGTAATCTAAAAGACGGATCCATCCCAGATATATAACTGGTTGAGTGGTGACAATTGTTGTTGCAGGAAGGCAGCAATCATTGGGTTTGCAACTGGTAGCGGGTTAACTGGAAGTAGCTGTTGTGGTTGCAGGTATGCAGCGATGTTTCCGATAGCCAGTTGATTGAATGGAAGTTGTTGTTGCAAGTAGCCGGCAGGGTTCGCCACGGCTAGTTGATTGAGCGCTGGTAGGATCTGTTGCAACTGCTGTGGTTGCTGAAATGCAATGGCGTTGGCCACAGCCAGTGGGTTGGACGCAAGCAGTTGTTGTTGTAGGTAGGCGGCAGGGTTCGCCATGGCTAGTTGAATGAGCGCTGGTAGGATCTGCCTAACAGCCATGGCTAGTTGTTGTTGTAGGTAGGCGGCAGCGATGTTCTTTCACGAGAATTATTATATCCCAGCATAACAACAGTTGCCAATCTCTATCTTAAGTTATACATGTTTTCTCACAAACATTACAACGACTTATTCCTTAAGCGTGGTCGCGGCCTCTGCCTAGACGCCGACGCATGGACACCAAACCAGCGACGAAGCCGGGGAAAATTTCTAGGTCAGGCTGAACAAAATGCAACAGCGATGTAACTCTACTATGACCCCTCAAAAAGACACAACTTGGCAAATATATAATAGCTTAAAGTCATCATGTATTAAAAAAAAAACATCGACTAAAGATGTATAAATGAGGCAATTCATTCATACCGAGCTCAATTACTCCAAATTAATAAACAACCCGTGAAGTTGCCACACTTTATTCCTCCGAAGTAGCAACCTACAAAAAAAGACATAATTGATTAGTCAAATATATATGGACGCCAAATTATGAATTAATAGTTGAATAGAGTGTACCACTACTTGTTTTGGCAATAACATATGACGCTCTTTCAGCTTTTCAAACCGTTTTTTGATCTTTTCATTATCTATCTTTCCAAATATCTCCTTCTCATTATAGCATATCATCAAGTCATTGAGCCATTCATCACCTATTTTATTATGCAAATCTGTCTTTATAATGTTCAAGGCTGAAAATATCCTCTCAATCAAGTCGTTGCAACAGGTAGTATCAAGATTAGCTCAATGAGACGATAAACCAATTTATAAGATGTGTGCATATTAGTCCGCACAATAATTTCAGCAACTTTTCCAAGTTCGGTGCATCCAAGAAAACTGAGTTCTTCTAGCACGGTTGACAAACTACCTAAGGTGTCTTGAAAGAACAGCTAGCTCACCAATATCAAAATCTTCAGCATAAATTTCAGCAAGCCTCACAAGTTTGTCCACATCAAAATTAGAGAAGGAGTTCCTTGGATTAAAGGCAGCCATACATACTAATAACTCTGAACTAATTTCACTAAACCGATGATTCAACTCAGTCAAGATAGCATCAATGGCAACTAGAAAAACCTCAACACGATAGTAATGCATGGCTGTTACCTTTTGCTTTCTTCATCTAGATGTCCCTTTAACATTCATTACCTTATCCGTATCTAGCACTTCAATCTCATTCTTCTCACGAGAATGTTGACACTTTTTTCAATAATGTATCCCATCCATTTCCCTCATATTCTGCAAACTATCCTTCACATCTGTGATCAAATGCATTGCTTCAACTATGTCTTGGTCCTTCCTTTACAAAGCTTTTGAACAAATATCTGTTATGCTCAATAATTCTATCATCAAATGCAGGATGAACACCAAATCAAAGCTGTCTATTTTTTTCAAGCTCCACCATTACATGATGGTTTAATAGAATCTTTCTTGACTATCTCAAGGACATCTATGATAGCCTCCCAAATCACCAAAATGTGAAGCAAAGTTTTAAGATGTGAACCCCATCTAGTATCTCCTGGGCTAGCTAGGCTACTTTCTTGATTTAAACACCTTCCGGTCATAATCTCACCATTCTCAATCTTTTTCGTCAACACATCATGATGCTTTGCAAGCAAGGCATCTTTTCTCATACAAGATGCACCCACATTGTTGACTATTAAAGGGACATAGTTAAAGAAATCTGCAATGTCTTCACTAGAGCAAGGGTGAAAGAAATTTTGGTGGACTGGAATTTACTTGCTTTATTAGTAGGTATATATAGATTAGATATTAGATATGTGTAACACGATTTAATTTATATACGAATGTGGAAGCCTTGGATAAGAAGCGCATGCACGGCAGCTAGGCCAGCTCCGACTCTGAACCGGTCCGATCGTTCGTCATTGGACGATAGGACTCTTTTTAGACGTATATAGACGGATAGAAAAGGAGGGTGAAAGAAAATTTGGTGGGCCAAAATTTTGGTGGATTGAAATTTCGCTTTATTAGTAGGTATAGATATGGTGGGTTTAATTGTATATATAGTAAGAACACGGTTAACAATTGATTCGGATATAAATTTCAATCAATACATTGATTTATTTTTGAGAAGTTGCACACGCTGGTACGAGAGCTTTGCTATCGACACAACTCATATGTAATCTAGAAGATAGGTTGTTGCCACGATAAGGCGGGGTTCATCGAAGATATCCTGGTTGAATGGCGCTAGTTGTTGCTTTCATTAGGGGAAGGCAACACCAATGGGCTAACAATTCCAAGTGGGTTAACTGGAAGCAGTTGTTGTGCTTGTAGGAAGGCAGCAGCCAATGGGCTAACAATTCCAAGTGGGTTAACGGAAGCAACTGTTGTGCTTGTAGATATACAGCGATGTTTGGCAAAGCCAGTTGGTTGAATGGAAGAAGTCGTTGTTGTTCCAAGTAGGCGGCGGGGTTCGCCATGGCTAGTTGAATGAGCGCCGGTAGGACTTGTTGCAGCTGCATTCTTCGGTATCCAAGAACGTTCGCTAGAGCCAATGGGTTGGATGAAAGCAATTGCCGTTGCAAGTAGCCGGGGGCCACAACTAGTTGATTGAGTGCCGGGCAGAATTGTTGTTGTGCTTTGCGATGGTCTGAATGCTTAGATGGGCCGAGGATTGTTGCTTTGTAGTTGGGCAATTGGTTGTTGTAAGATGCTCGCCGCAAGCTTATGCTGTAGCCTATAGGCTCAGAGCCGGGTGTTGCAACCCCAAAGGAGTAAGTGGTGGGAGGAACGCGGGGAGAATAGCATTTGGAGCGGTGTGAGCACCGGTGGAATAATGAACGCAGTTGTAGAGCTCACCGAAAGAGCTAGGAACGCAAGTAGGGCAAATATCTTGGTAGCCATTGTTGCGAGGATTTTGCTAGTTTGTTTCACTTGGTATATGTTTCTTATCGCTCTCAATGTGATGAGCGATGGATTGACAACTTATTTAGGGCCTATTTATACAAGTGAGAAGTGAGAGGTTGTGTATATCAGTCTAGATTTTTTTTTTTCGCTAAACAACACATAAGCTATTGATGACATGGCATCTAGTCAGTTTTGACATTTAGTTATCAATTTCACAAGATTAGATTGTCCGCGTAGGAAAGACAATTTCCACTATGTACAAGCAGAAAGTTTTGTTTTCATACACGATAAATGAAATGCATGACCACTTCACCTTTACACATGTTATAGCCTTAGCCACATTATAAATGCTCCACTTTATAAAAATACGTATGTAAAAGTCTGACTTGCTCATGTGTATCAAAGCCTTTATACAATTGAACACTTCATTTTTGGCAAGCTTAAGCGTTGGCACTAGGCACCAATTATTGCTAGGAAGTGTTATATATATGGGACTGGTCCTATCAAATGGTTGACATAGTGAGCCAGAAAGAACCCGCACCAAAACCCCACTCAACACTTCGAGGTAAAAAATGAATTAAAATTTTTCTTATTATTTTTGCTGCATTTGAAGTTTCAGTTTCAACTAGTAATAATGAGGCCAATTTCAACGAAGTCCATTCATGGAACAGAGGCATAATAAGGTCGACCTGGAGCTCGGGCTCTCGCAAGCAAGTAGTATTCGCCGACGCTGACGCATGGACACCAAACCCTAGATCTACCAGGACCTAACCTACCACCTCCTCCACCATGGACCACCGGCAAAAGTCCAATGGTCTCCTCCCGGTGACAAACAAGCCATCAGAGGCGGAAGAGACTGCCGTGTATCCACCGGCGGTGACGAAATTGCCTTTTTGCTCCCCTCTCAACTGTAGCATACAGAGGGAGAGACAGAAAACGGTTGCTGCGGCAAGTGCGCTCAGACTCTGGTACCGAATTGAAGCAGACAGGAAGGAGAGATGGACTGAAGAGGGCATTGCTCCTTGGGCCTTGCTGAATTCTTTTTTTTTTAGGCGTCCCTTGCTGAATTCTTTTGCCTTTCTTGCTTCCATGGAGCAAACGAAGCCCATGTTTTTTTTTCTTGAGGAGAATAGAGTAAAGCCCATGTACAAGTAGAGATTCCCAGTTGGGCTCTAATCACTTGCATCTTTAACACCTCAATTTATGTCGTGTTGGCGCAGAACAGGAAAAAAAGGGTTTGGATCAAGAAAAAATGTTTATTTAACATAGAAGACGAAAGGTGGTTAGTGCTCTGTTCAAGAATTTCGATTTTGAATATTCCTTGCGGACCTTATTAAAAGAAGGTCCCGTAAAAAAACAGATAAAAAAGGTTTCACAAAAACTGAAAAAATTCAGCTGAAGAAAAAATGGCCCTGTTTTCGATTTCACTAACTAATAGAGTAAAAAGAGTAACAACGAAGGAGGGAAATTCACGTTTCAAAAGCAACAAAAAAAAGTGTACAGTGAAGAACAAAATTAAGGGGAAAAAAATACATTTTGTGACGGAAAATATATATGCTCTATGAAGCCTAGAAATAGACATGATGAAATGTGTTTGAGCTGCAAAATTTATGAGGTAGGTACTTCTGCAAACTTGAGTAAAAAGTATTCCAGCTAGGAGTTTGCGTGTGGAGACAAATTAAGCCACAATATACAATGCCGTGTTGTCTGGTCCGAACAAACAAAAATTGAGAGCCCATCATCCAACATCTTCCTCGTCCAGCTGCGCCGCGTCGTCCATCGATGTGCTTGTGCTGTGTGGCCTGTGGCCGGTGACGACGCATGGGACAACACGGCGGCCGGAAGATTTTGATCCATCCTCATGGCCGCGCGAATTCTCCTTGTGCTTGTGGGCAACTGTGTGTGTGTGTGGCACTGACCTCTTCCAGAGCAGCGACACGTCACCCCTGCCGTGACTTTCCTATCCTTCTTTTCTATCCAATGAGTACGTTCTAGATAGACTACTGCAGTCGCTAGCTCGAACGAAGGGATATGTCTGTAGTCTTTGTCAAATCCAATCTCAAATACTGTTTTCTGTTAGCGACTAACTTCACGGATTTGCTAATGCCAATCTCAGAAAGCTTCGTTACGTCGTTTATCAAAACTGCTAGTATGTCATCTAGAATGAAATAAAATTCGGATGAAACAACCACTCCTAGTTCGGGTTTTATTTAATTTGGTGCTTGCCATGTCATCTAAAATGAAATAAAACTCGGATTAAACAACACAATCCTAGTTCGGGTTTTATTTAATTTGGTGCTTTCCATGTCACCTTGAATGAAATAAAACTCCGATGAAACACCCACTCTTACTTCGGTTTTTATTTAATTTGGTGCCTTGCTCTCCAGGTGCCCAGCCCACACGGCAAAACCACGTACGTACTCCGTATTGTGCAACAAAGGCAAACATATTATAATTGTCTGACGAGGAACAAAACCACTCTTTTGGTCTTTTGAGCTGTCCTAGAGACAAACGGAGCCAAATTCTTTATGGGGACGGGCACTGCTTCAGTTCCGGTTCTTGGCATCTTCTCCCACAACGACAACAGTACAACACAAAAGGGACCCTGACAGTGCTGGATTATGGGGTCATTACTACTTAACATCTAGTTTTGGTGCATGCAAATGTGGGCACAAAGCAACATAGGGAGGGAGGCCCATCCAGATCCTCTTTGTAGAATTGGGTGCAGGCAGCTTTTTGCCCCATTACAAAACGCCGGCCTGCCCGTGTCCTCCTCGCATCTCTGCCTATTTTCTCTCAATGTGTACTACTAATTTTTTTTTGAGATTACACAAAGACAACGCTTGACAACCAACACGCACACACACTCACCCCTGAACACACGTACGCAAACCCTACCCCTATCATTTCTTCAAGAGCTATTTCTCTAATGTTGTTTAAATAATTTCATAAAATACAATATTAATATTATATCATTAATTAAATTATTCTAAAATTTGTTTTTTATGGCTAGGATTAATCTATTGTTAATTACTATATACCATAAATATTAGTTTATTGTCATCTGCTTGGTTGGATTAAAAAAGAAATTTATCAAAAAGTGAGATCTTGCATGAGCGAATGCAATTTGCATGGGTGAATGTAGCTAGGCTGGTGGGATAGAACAAGCTTCACTCTAGGTGTGGAGGCTCGATGACGGTGACCCACGGATGAGTCTCATATGTTAGAACAAGTTACATTCGCTCATGCAGGTAACTAAGGAGGGTGTTTAGGACAGCTCCACAAACTCTGCTCCGCAAACTCCATCGTGGAGAAGCTCTACAAAAATTTGGAGTTTGTGGAGCACCTCTCACAACTCCACACTTTTTTCTCGAACTGTGTGGTGGGTGGAGCTAAAACCGTTTAAAAAAAAACATGGAGCAGAAGTGGAAAACATGGAGCGGAGCAGTCCCAAACACCCTCTAAATATTATCCTTTTCATGGGTTCATGCAACCCTCCAAACTAACTTTATTCATTTATAAAATATTATTTCCCCTTAGACAGACATTGTCCTTCCTCCTTCGATGGGTCTCACCTCCTCCTTTCCTCCGCCCATTCCACTAACTAGATCGTGTCTCCTCTCTCTCGCCGTGGTCGATTAACCGTGGTGTTTGCTGCGGGCGGTTATAGAAACCGTCACGGAAAATAAAAAACACCTCGGTAGTTTTTTTTTCGTAGTAGTGGATCTTTGGGCACGCCTCGGGGGTCTCACCTCCTCCCTTCCTCCGTGACGGCTGTTCCTCGGGCTAGATCATGTCTCCGCTCTCTACCGACGAGAACCGAGACTCGGTGCTCCAAGATCTCGCATCCTATCTTCGTCGACGGTCCGACGAGAGCCTCGGTGCTCAAGTGCTCCTCTTTTGCCCCCTCCCTTTCATGTGACTCCTCTTGTTATAACCAACTGCTGATAGACAAAACCTCACATCTTCTATATCTTAGGGAGATGGGTGTTTTAAGTAATTACCTAAAAAAATAGGTATTGGTAGTAGGATAAATAAAAATGTTGGCTTCCTACCAATTTTCGTATTACATATTTTTAGACTAAAGATTATCTATGTATAATCTCCTTGAGATCCTTCTGCAAACTCCTTACAATAACCAAACACAATTTTTTTGAAAGCAAGCACACATTCTTTTTTTTTTTTTTTGTTGATGCCAAACCAACACGTTCTTAATGGCACTAGAAGCATGTGTGTGTTTGTGCTATCAGAGGAAGATGGAGAGAATAAGAAGTGTGGGCCATACGCCATGATTTTGATTTCACACAATTTTAATTATGAGGGAGAGGGGTGTTTTAATTAATTACTTGGAAAATTTAAGTATAGGTAGCAACAAAAACATTGTACTAATGCATAACATATTGTACATCCATTTTGTAGATTTATTCATGTGGAGTCCAATAAAATTGGATTTTCTATTTTTGTGTTTTTTTATTGTGATTCACTATGATTTTTCAAAGATTTAGCCAAAATAAAATAAAAAAGATAAACACCTTCAAAACCAGCCTTGGGAGGTGAAACACATGGTTTAAAAAACGAAGTGGTGATTTGACCGGTTTTATGGTTCAAGAGAAAGAGTAGAATGTGGCTAAAGTTAGGGAGGAAAAGTAGACTTTTTCTTCAATAAAATGTTAGCTTCTTAGTTGTTACCAACTGTGGATGCCGTACAACCAAAGTACTCTACCATGTCAACCATGGGTTCTATCCTGGCCTGCAGCCTTGACTCACCAAAGAAGGGCGGCAGAAGCAAGGCTACAACGAGTTCGATTATAATCATGATAGAACCTACACTACTAAAAAAATCTTTTGCATGTCACTTCCAAACTATTAACCGTGTAAGAGTATTTTTAGAAAACCACCATGGTTAATGTTATGATTGACCATGGTGATTATTTTTTATTAACCGTGGTGGTTTTTATGAAAAAAACCACCACGGTTAATGAGGCCCGTGACGCCTAACCTCCCACGAGGCCCAAGAACCCTAGCCAAAGCCCGTGTGTGCACCAATCCTCCTCGGACTTCGGATATATTGCCGAAGTGTTGGTATTTCTTAGCGTAGCGCAAACAAAGTCCGCAAGCGCACGGAAAGTACCGTTGTAGCACTTCACCTAGAAGTATTCCAGGTATCGAATTTCCACAGGGAACGGGTGCTAAGTCTGTTCTTCTAGATATCAAGGGTCAAGCATAGGAGGTGATCTTAGGAGTGATGTGTTCTTTCAGCACTTAGACTAAGTCAGGCCACTCTTTCTATTGATCGAGTATTACTTCGGGCACCGGAGTGCACTTGGTTTGCCAAGCGATGCCGGCCATCAGCTCTACTACGCAACCGGACGTGGAGGAGTACGATGGGCGAATAGGGCTGTCACCACCTATCCCCTACCTCACTACCGTGGATTGCGGAGCAAACGAGGGTGATTCATAACTTAGACACCACGTCTACGTTACTTGTCACTACTCTAGCGTCGATCAGGGAATCCCGTCTTCATCAGGGGCCCTCTACTAGAGCATTTACCACAGGGGCAAACAACGATCCCGTAATTCTCGATAAAATAAATGATAGCATGAAACTTAAGAATGATACAGAAAGTAAGACACAAATAACTTTCACCAAGCCGAAAGGTTACCCGTAGAGATACAAGGTATGGAGGCGGGAGCCGACAGTCCCCGGCACTCCGACTGCCGATGAGCGCCGCAAACTCTTCGCCACACGGGACCGCTGGGTCGCTACTCCTCTCTCTCTACCTCTCACTCTCTCACTCCCACCGAGTGTCATGGCACTCTCTAAACCACCCTATATGTGAGACGTGGAGTGTAATTCCCGAAGGAATGTGGGGCAAGTGATGGATCACATGGTGAAGTGTGAATGTGATCCTTTTATTGAATGTGAAATGGTGTGTGAATTGGTGAGTTACAAGGAGAGGCAAGGGCCTCTTTATATAGGGAAAGCAAGAGAGAAATGGAGGGTTCTCCTTGTTCTAGGGGACTTTCGGGCGTTTGGCGGGGAAATTCTTGGCGCCATCCCGAAAAAGCACCCCATGCAACGCCTCTTCTCCTTCGGACGGGGTCAAGGCAAAAGCCGGCGGGATCGGGCTCAATCTGCGGCAGCGGGCGCCGCGGTGCGGGCGGCCGCCGTGAGTTTGGCCCGCCTCGTGCCCGGTTTCGGCAGGTGGGCTTGTGGCCCACCAGTCGCGCGTCCTCGGGGGTGTTTTGGCCTGGTTCGTGTTGGTTTTGGCACAGTGGCATTCCCCTTGTCCAAAGCGCAGTTCGATGTGCGCTTCTCTCTTCCTTTTGGCGCATTTTTTTACTTGTTTCCACGTTTATGCACGCAAAACATATTTTCTTCGAATACAAGTGGAACTAGATTAATAGCAAAGGTTCATGTGGCAAAAAGTATGTTATTCACCATGTTATATAACTAAGTTGGCGGTATAAAGTGTATGATAAAGACCGCCAACAGCTCCCCCACACTTAGTCTTTACTCGTCCCCGAGTAAAGTGCAAGACTAGGTGGGTTTACCTCCGATGAAATAAAAATCAAGATACAAGTTATTCCAGGCTTCACCAAAGACTTGTGAAATTTGATGTGTCTACCACATTAATCTTGGGTAATTGAATTATGGAACAATCATGGATTCAAATCCCTTGCTTCCGATAAGTGCAGGAACTTGGGTTTTCATATGATTTTGAAAATATAAATATAGCGTTGCTCCTCGAATGATTCACTAGGATCACTCAAATATTTGTGTGCGGTTCCTCACCGAGGCATATGAGAGTTTTGCCTTCTTTCTTTTCTACTTCTAAAAAAGCTTATATGGATCTTTGGGTAGGGAAAAGATATGAAGGCATACTTACTCTGCATATATTGCTAGGCCAAAGCTTGGATCCAAGGAGAAGGATGGCATACCCCTAGATCAAGAAGTGCATGTGTGTGGATATGATATAGTGGAACCTATACTATACTCTTTGATATGAGTGATTTCTCTCTTATGAAAACTTTATTCTTGAGAACATGGCTATCTTTTTGCATGAGCCTTCATGTGCTCATCTTTTTTTTTCGTTAAACTTTTTTAGACCTTCATGTGTCCAACTTTTTTTTTTCCATAGGACCTTCATGTGTCCCTATATTTTTTTTTCATAGCCATGTCTCTTTGAACCACAAATATATAGAGAGATCACTATCTGGTAGAGCATGGAGTATTTTATTTCTAAGATGTCTCTTCTTTTTTTTTTTTTTTTTTGTCTACTCCCAATGTAGGAGCAGAGCTTTTTGTATGGTGGATGGAAGCATGTTTTAGCGTATTCCCAGGGTAGGAATAGCTGGTATATGTGGAGTGTACGTGTTCTTGATCTTGGGGGCATGACAACTATCTCAACAAGGGTCAACAAGACTTGACACAAGCTCAATGCAAAGATAAGTAGCATATGTGTAAGAGTTTTTGCACTAGATAAACTTGATATGGCTCACGGTAGGAATTTTTGCATATCATTGAGGAGCATGCTATTTGAATTTTGAATTTTGAAAACAAATCCCAAGTTCATATAAAAGAGCAAGGTTCAAATCATCCAGCTATATCTCATATTCCAATTACTTAGATAACATGGGGTCCCCTGTGATAGATAATTCACAAGGCATAGGAATATTAGCGAGGAATAATGAGTATGCAAATTTTTATCAAAGGATAGCATGGAGATGGAGCATCCACAAATTTCTTTTTCTTTTAGTGAGGAATAAAATATATTTTGAAAAGACATTGAGAGATTTTAATGAGGTGGAGCTCAAGGATGATTAAATCATTTTAATGATCATACATTTTAATCTTGTTCAAAAGGGGAAGGTAAAGGATTTCAATTTTTACCTTGTGTAGTCTCCTTCCCCACACTTGTTCTTTTGGCAAATTATATAGATAGAAAAGACAAAAGAGACAAGTGTGCATCCAACAGGTTTTGTCTTGTTGATATGTTCAAAATTTAAACTTCAAAACTTTTGGGAGGTGTGAGAGCGAGAGTTTTGCACATACCATCGTTGAAGAGGTAGGAGTTAATGGTAGCCGTTCATCCCGCCCTTCTCCATCGTGAGTTGCTTGATGATTGTGCATTTGTGTTGGGGAGATCTCAGGTGGTTGTGATTGTATGTTTGAGAGATCTCCCCACACTTATTCTTGTACTGGTTTTATTCAAACAAAGAAAACAAAACAAACACATGGCTCTATCGGCATGAACACCTTGGAACCTTTATTGAGATTATTTATTTTTATTTGTTGTTTTTATGTATATATATGTTTACTTTTATTTGTTCGCCTCAACATCACTCAAGCAAGGCTAACATAAAGAAGCAATGTAAACGTAGCCTTGATCACCTCCATCATAAATTACTTCTCATTGTTTATGAAAACAAAGCACCGAGATCATTTAACCAAGATTCAACACCATGTCAAATTTTGATTAAAGAAGGCATTCTTAACCTAAGCACCATGCTTAATCTAAAAAAGCCAATGAATGTGCCACATAGGCCTATGTGACAACATTCAAACCGAGAGCATAAAATATAAACATTGGGAAGCATGAAGTTTTTGGTTCTATGGAGACATAATGATTGAAGAGTGTTGATGAACATTTATTTCCCTTGCATACCTTGGATATACTTACCGACAACATTAATGGATGAAATGTCAAAGATGTTGCAATGGTTCGCATGATGGCTCCGTCCAGGTGCTTCTCAAGGCTAGGCCACACACACATTCATGTGTACGGACCATGAGTCTTGATGATAGCCGCAAAGGGACGAGAGGCGAACCCTTCTTGCTTGTTGAAGGGATGAAGGGAGGAGTTAGGTGGCACATTGTATTCATCTTGATCATGTGGTGCCAACCTTCTCCTTTCCTCTTCTACATTTTTTTTTCTATATATATATATATATATTTTTGACAACTCTCTTTCTCTTCTTTTTTTTTTCGATTTTTCTTTTTATATATATAATCTCTCTTTTTCTTTTTTTATATCCTCTCTCTTTTAGCAAGCAAGGGCTGACATCGTCGTATATATATATTTTTTTTTGTATGGCCCCTTGGTGGATGGAACTTGAGATTCTCACCATCTCCCCCCACACTTGGACTTTTTGTGTAAAAGTCAAGTGTGCAGGGTCCGGATCTCTCTTTGAGCATGTTCCATCACACATGAGCATCAAAGTTTCTTGTTGATGTGGTCCCCATGTTCTCAAGCATTGTGTGCCTCTTTTGATCTTCTTAATCGATCTCCACCGAAATGGTTAGCGACATGAATACCCGAAGGTGCATGCTAACTTGACAACAAGCTCTTGCTTTTTATTAATCAGAGAAAATGTTTTTTTTTGAAAATATTAAGAGAGATAAAATATATGTAACAATTTTTTTTTGGATAGTCAGGGGTATCTCCCGACAAGTGCTTTGATTATGGTCATAAGCTTGACCGCGGAATTCTTCTTGCAGCTATCAAGGGTGGTGAAGTTCCCAACTTCTCCACTAAGCATTGATCGTTTAAGATCAATTTTGCAAGGTTCTTGCCATCGTGCTACTACAAGATCAATGAAGACTTACACAACCATCCTCTTAGAGAGTTTGTAAAGCGAGGATCAAGAGGAAGTTGTGATCCTAGTAGGAGCACGTGGTCACAAGTGAGGCAAGCGCTAGAGATCCAAAGAAGTGAGCATGAAACATGAGGAATCTTAAACGAAGATTTTTCATGCTCAATCGTGGTTTCTATCTTGTTCTCTAGAGTTGGTGCCTCGGGCATGTCCATGGCACATGAGTTCTTATCCTCAAAAGGCATGTCATGAAAGACAAATGTTGTATCTTGACCATTGTCAAGAACAATGCCAGAGGGACATGGCTTGTGTTCGAGTGAGGGCAACGGGTGCTTCGTTTCACTACGATGCGAGAGCAACTTAGGTGAATCGAATGGAGTTATGAACTCTGCCTCCTCGAACAGGTTTTGGTTGGGAAGATGCTTCGCCTTTGGGATTTCTAGGTGAGAGGCACAAGCATTCTTTCCCAATTTCTCATCATGGCTCTCCTCTATACGTTTTTTTCATGAAAAAGCTTTTCGAGAGGGTAGCCTATGAGAAGATCAAAGTCGAGGATGGGATAGATATAGAAGTCTAAATGAACCTTGGTTTCATGAATTTTTATTGGCACGGC
The DNA here is from genome assembly GCA_015847255.1 of Hyparrhenia diplandra. Lineage (NCBI taxonomy): Eukaryota > Viridiplantae > Streptophyta > Magnoliopsida > Poales > Poaceae > Hyparrhenia > Hyparrhenia diplandra. Next base: position 889,221 of record JADLZK010005386.1, read on the forward strand.
CCTAGCAATCCCACAGCATGAAAAGATGAGTCCGAATTGACCCTTGAAGAGTCTATCGGATGAGGCTGGCGGCATATTACCCAAAAGGGTTTCCGCAAGATATTGTGACATGATATTTGCCTCGGCTGTTGGGTTGTGTAGGGCATCTAAGGAATTTCCTCGTAATGAACAAGATATAGTTGTGGAAGGTGAAAGAATCTGAATTGCTTCAGAAGAACGTTTCACCTCCATTAACCATTCTTTTGAAGGTTTCATGTTAGAGGAAGTTTCCTTAGAAGGAGACGTGCTCCATTTGCTCCATTCGTGCCATAGAAGGTTCAAGGTTCTCCCATGATCCTCGAATTTGATTGGGAACTCCGAAGGATAAAGCATCCCTTCCTTTGGTGTTCGTGGTTCGGGGGAAGGGCTCAAATGTCGGTTCTATTGGTGGTGTAGGGAATGGTTCGTGATGAGGGCTCCTCAAAACTTGAAATGCCCTTGTGATGGAGGGAGTAGGTTCTCCAACGGGAGAAGCATGCTTCTCTAGGATGTGATCAAGAATTTTCCTCTGTTCCGTTGTAGGTTTACGTGAAAGCAACCCTCCGACGGTCATGTCAAGGTATAGGGCAATGTCTATGTCAAGAATGCACTAGCATGAACACGACTCCTTGAAATCTTGTAGGAGGTTAATAGGGTTGTCATAGAGCATGACTCCCTTTGACCTCCTCGGGCGTGTCATACTCATAGGGAGAGTCTGTCACTGATTTTTCATCTCATGTGACTGTAATAAAAAATGTTTTCCTCCCCAGCTTGACATCTACATCCCCGGATGTTGATAAGAAATATTTTTTTTTCTTTAGGGATGCCCGTTTGGAATTTCAAATTCTTGGATATCAAAAATGTAAAAATCTTTTTTACATTCTTGTGCAGAAGAATTCGGTCATGTATGGTCTCTTGGCAAAAGCCCGTGTTGTTTGGGTTCTAAAGGATTCCTTGTCACATTTTAGTGCAAGGGATTTGAATGTTTATACCCATAGCAGAATTATACATGACCTCCACCAATCCTTAATAGAGTCATGGAGAAAAGTTCATTGAGGGTTTTTTTTTTCAAGGTCGACTGGGATTGGTGGTTTCTTCTATTGTTCGTATTTCGAGGTGTTACTGAATCCTTCAGCAAGGTCAACCTCGAAAAACAGGAGATCCTACCATGCGGTCCCCTTGGGTTTTGGTTCAGGCAAGGGTCTCTCTATAGGTGTATCAGGTTCGGCAACAGCCGAAGAGACTTCCCTTTGATCTGCTTGGGTTCTACTCGGATGGGTTCTAGCGGGAGAGTATTCTCAAAAATATGGTTTAGGAAAGCTCCTCCTTCCATTTGGGTTTTTATGTGAAAATGACCCTCCGGTAGTTATGTCACAAGCTGTAAGATGGATGCTCTATCAATGGGTTTCCCTATTTCAAACCTCGAAAAGCTTGAACCTGAACCATGGCTATAAAGCTAGAGCGGAGCTCAAATCTCGAAGTTGTGATTGGCTTCGAAGATTGACATGGTTCTAAGAGCTCGCCCCTAGGAGCAAAAAGGTTTAGAGATGGTTGCTCCATAATTAAAAGAAAATAAAAATAAAAAGAATGGCGAGGGGGTAGGGCTCACACTGATATACTAGGTTTCACAAACTTTAACGACAACCGCTCCCCGGCAACGGCGCCAGAAATGCTTGTTGGTATTTCTTAGCGTAAGCAGCAAAGTCCGCAAGCGCACGGAAAGTACCATTGTAGCACTTCACCTAGAAGTATTCCGGTATCGAATTTCCACAGGGAACGGGTGCTAAGTCCGTTCTTCTAGATATCAAGGGTCAAGCATAGGAGGTGATCTTAGGAGTGATGTGTTCTTTCAAAGACTTAGACTAAGTCGGGCTACTCTTTCTATTAATCGAGTATTACCGGGAACCAGAGTGCACTTGGTCCGCTAGCGGCGATGTCGGCCATCAGCTCTACTACGCAACCGGACGTGGAGGAGTACGATGGGCGAATAGGGCTGTCACCACCTATCCCCTACCTCACTACCGTGGATTGCGGAGCAAACGAGGGTGATTCATAACTTAGACACCACGTCTACGTTACTTGTCACTACTCTAGCGTCGATCAGGGTATCCCGTCTACATCAGGGGCCCTCTACTAGATCATTTACCACAGGGGCAAACAACGATCCCGTAATTCTAGATAAAATAAATGATAGCGTGGAACTTAAGAATGATACTGAAAGTAAGACACGAATAACTTTCACCAAGCCGAAAGGTTACCCGTAGAGATACAAGGTATGGAGGCGGGAGCCAACAGATTCGGCACTCCGACAGCCTGATGAGCGTCGTAAACTCTTCGCCACACAGGACCGCGGGGTCGCTACTCCTCTCTCTCTACCTCTCACTCTCTCACTCCCACTGAGTGTCTTGGCACTCTCTAAACCACCCTATATGTGAGACGTGGAGTGTAATTCCCGAAGGAATGTGGGGCAAGTGATGGATCACATGGTGAAGTGTGAATGTGATCCTTTATTGAATGTGAAATGGTGTGTGAATTGGTGAGTTACAAGGAGAGGCAAGGGCCTCTTTATATAGGGAAAGCAAGAGAGAAATGGAGGGTTCTCCTTGTTCTAGGGGACTTTCGGGCGTTTGGCGGGAAATTCTTGGCGCCATCCCGAAAAGCACCCCATGCAACCGCCTCTTCTCCTTCGGACGCGGGTCAAGGCAAAGCGCGGCGGGATCGGGGCTCCGTCCTGCGGCGGGCGGCTGCGGGTGCGGCGGCCGCCGTGAGTTTGGCCCGCCTCGTGCCCGGTTTCGGCAGTGGGCTTGGCCCACTCCAAGTCGCGTCCCGGGGGGTGTTTTGGCCCGGTTCGCGTTGGTTTTGGCCCAGTGGCATTCCCCTTGTCCAAAGCGCAGATTCGATGTGCGCTTCTCTCTTCCTTTTGGCGTACTTTTACTGTTTCCACGTTTATGCGCAAAACATATTTTCTTCGAATACAAGTGGAACTAGATTAATAGCAAAGGTTCATGTGGCAAAAGTATGTTATTCACCATGTTATATAACTAAGTTGGCGGTATAAAGTGTATGATAAGGACCGCCAACACCGAGCTAGGGTTTTAGAGGATCAAACTCTCCACTCCACTCTCTCAGCCCCCCGATCCCCGAGCCCTCGCACCTCTCTCCCTATCCGCATGCGGCGTGCGCTACCTCCCGGCCCCTCCGTCTCCTCCCATCTCCTCCCTCCCCGGGCCGGTGCGACGATGGCTCCCGGGCGGCGCGCGGAGATCCGGGGCGGCGCAAGCGCTCTTCCACCCTGAAAGCAGACGATGGCGGTTCCAGATCCGGCGACGCCCCCACCCCACCCTCCAAACGGTGGCCCCACCCCGAGCACATCCTTGCGGCGGATCCAATTTGGATGTGCAAATGGGAGGCTTCACGGTAGCGGCGACCAACTCTCCTCCCCTTCCTCCGGTTCGGTGGGGAGGCCGGATCCGGTGGCGGCGAGGCTAGATTCAATCTCTATGCCTTTGGATCCGCCCATGGGCGGCGGGCTGCGGCACCCAAAACCCCAGCGGCGGCCTAGATCGTTTTGGATTGGGCTTTTCCTTTTTATTTGTTAACCGTGTGACCTTTGCTTCGGTGGCGTTTCAAAAACGACCATGATAAATAAAAACGCGCCACGGTTAATCATTTTTCAAATCACAGGGAGCTACCACTTAATGCAAGGCACCGAAAATCTGAAATAAATCCAGGATAATGTGTCGCACCCAGGATTTGAACCATGGGTGGGAGCTCCTAACCAATGGCCTTTGCCATTGCGCTATGAGCCCCTTGACGTCGGATCTCTATAGGGATTAGTAGTTCGAGTCCTCCCAAAACAACCCTCTTTGTATCCGACTAGGACCACAATGTGCCCCTCGGTCCCTTCCTTGATATAAAAGGCGACCGAGGGACACCTAAGAAAACGAACACCAACAATTTTACACAACACAATCGAGGTTGTAAGCTCTCCGGTTGACCCCATCAAACAAAAAAACAGGGCTAACGCCGACTAGATGTAAAGGTTTTACTCGGTCACGCGGTCGAGGGCCCGAACCAGTATAAAAACCCGCTCGCTCGTTGACTGCGCAACACACCGTCGGGTTCCAAGTTCTTGAAGCTCGAACAACTGCCTGGGTTACCCCTGTGGCAGGCTCTCGATCGTAAAACCTTGGCTCTAATCTCTTGTATTACATATTTTTAGATTTAGGGCCTGTTTGGTGGGAGTAGAGACTAATAAGGACTGAAAATTAGTTCATAGCCCCTCCAAAGAGTCTATTGGGATAGGGAACTAAATGAGACTAAAAATTAGTTTATAATCCTCATGTTACGTAATTTAGGGACTAAGTGTTTAATCCCTAGTCTCTAATTTCATAGGAACCAAACAAAGTCTTAGACTAAAGATTATTGAAGCACAACCTGCTCGAGATCCTTCTATAAACTCCTTACAAGAACCAAACAAACTTTTTTTTTTGAAAGCAAACCAAACACACTGTTTTTTTATGCCAAAACAACGCATTCTTAATGGCACTAGAAGCATAGCATGCATGTGTTTGTTCTATCAGAGGAAGTTGGAGAGAATAAGAAGTGTGGTCCATGTGCCACGATTTTGATTTCACACAGGTCAGGCCGGTTCAGTGAGGCAGACACAGACAGGGTCAGGCAGGGCAGGCTACTCGTCCCTCTATCATTCCATCCCATCTCGTGCCCCCGCGAACACTTCCCGATAGATTCCATCCCTCTCTATCATCCTCGGCATCCTCCCCACTTTGCCCTTGTTTATTTAATTCCAAAGGTTTCTGCAGGGATAACATTTGTGGGCTTGTGGAGCTGAGCCCTATAGAATCCTGCCCTCCTTTTCATGTTGCTTTCCCTTTCCTCCCCACCTCACCTCACCTCTATTTAACCTCTTCAATCAAATTGCTTGTCAGCATCTTCTTGCAGCTGCTCCAAACAATTAATCTCTCCCTGATACTACTTGCTTCGATTTCTCTTCAGAGCAACGATTTGGTTACTGAGATAGATATTCCTACTAGGTGAGCCCATGTCTTTGTTTGTTTTATCCAGTCCTATCTACTTGATTTTACCACCACCATCATGGCTTTTCCTGCCATGGATTTGCTGTTTCTGTTTTTTTTTTACCTCTGCTGTTGGGATATTGTACATTTGTACTGATACATGTACCAGCTGAATCATCATCACACTACCTTGATGAGCCTTTATTTGCTTCTTCTAGTACACAGATTAAACAAACCCAATCCAATCCCGCCACAAAAACTTTACCTTTGGGTTCATTCACAGCTCTCAAAGTTTAAATCTTCCTGGCCCCAGATAAATCAATGTTTTTGATCCGGTTTGTTCCGTGTATGTTCAGTCCAGGACCGTAGCCAGCCAACCAGCTCCCTTGTGTGGTGTGGTGTGGAAGCAGAGGAGAGCAAGCACGAGCAGAGGAGGGAGGAGAGGCATGGAGGGGGACAGCTACTCGGGCGCCATGGCGAACGGCGTCGGCGGCGGAGGGCAGGCGGCGGACGGGAAGCTGATCCAGACGTTCCACAAGAGCTTCGTGCAGGTACAGAGGCTGCTGGAGCAGAACCGGATGCTCATCAGCGAGATCAACCAGAACCACGAGTCGAGGGCGCCCGACAACCTCACCCGCAACGTCGGCCTCATCCGGGAGCTCAACAACAACATCCGCCGCGTCGTCGGCCTCTACGCCGACCTCTCCGCCTCCTTCGCGCGCACCATGGACAACAACGCGTCCTCCGACGCCGACTCCTCCGGCACCGCCGTCGCCATCCGCTCCTCCAACGCCGCCAACGCCGGACACAAGCGCATCCGCCCCGCCTAGCTACCTTTCTTGGTTCTTTGGCATCGCAATCCTAGCTTAGGTTGTTGCCATTGCCACTAGGCTTAGTCTTTTTCTTTTTTTCTTTTTCCCCGTATTGAGCTCCTTCTTGTTGGTCTTCTTTTCTTTGTTTCTCCTCGCTAGCTGCAAATGCTTCTGTCAGTGATTAGTCTATGGTAATCTAGTGAGAAACAGAAAGCTGCTGCTATGTGGATGTAGTACCGTAGTTGTATGTTTATGTTCTTGATTGATGGACAGAAATCAATCAATGTTCATTTTTGGCAGCCTTGCTGTTACTCTTAGCAATCATCTGGAATGGAAACTATTTGCAGGTCAGGTAGGGATACAGTTCATGTTCAGTTGAACAGGACAGATCTTGAGGAGGGAGAGAGAGCAATGTTACCCATCTGACTCACACTGCCCTCATTCTTTTCACTCATCTTTACCACCACCCTACCTGAACCTGACTTCTGAATCTGAGTGAGTGCATCAGCCGGCACTTTGGAGATGGAGATGGATCTCCCAACTCTGAATCTGATTTTTGTGGAAAAGGGAACTCTGAATCTGATGATTGAGTGCAAAATGGTGGCTGCCCTGCCCATGTAGTTAGTACTGGCAAATCTTTACAGCTTTACCAACCTGCAGCTCATGTCTTTCCTCCTTGTCCTCATGACTTATCATGAAAAAAGCTCAAGATGGCCAAACTACTTGTTGTGCCCTGAAAATTCCTTGCTTTTTTCTCCCCAGTTCTGTTCCTCCTGAGTCCTGAACTGAACTAGTAGTATGATTTAGATAAGGGCATGCAGGGCTCTCCTTTTCTGAATGCCAAAACGGTGAAAGAAATTAAAGCAGAGATGCTGGGCAGCAGCATCTATCACCAGGAGCAGAGTAGGGAAGGAAAAAGCTTGAATAATTTTTTTGGTTGCCAATCATGGTATGCGACACCATGGCATGGCCAGAATCTTACTCCTATTCGAAAGAAAAGAGTGGTGTGTCTGAAATCTGGCCCCTTTTTCTCATCCAAGTGTGTGAAACTTTTGACCACTGATTTGGCCTGCTGGGCAGTGTCATTGGTCCCCTTTGCTCTCTGACTACAGTGGTAACACTGTCTCAATAAATTAAAACAAAACACACACACAAAGAAGGCATGCAGCCAGATTCTCTGTCTGTGATTATCAGTTCATGGTAGCAAACAATTTGAAAAGCAGCAGTAAATTTAATTCCATATTATGCTTTTGAAACTTGACATTTTTTTTTAAAGATGTGAATCATTTGGTTTGCTAGTTCTGAAGTTACAATAATAACATGATGTGTGCTGAGCCTCTTCTTTTAAAAAAAGAAAGGAATTGCTAGTTTTATGTTTTTCGTTCCTTGGAACAAAATTCTACTTCACATCCATGTATTGCCTGCCTGACCATCCTTATCTTTGTTGGCACTGATACTGTTTCCATTAAATACCTGGACACCTTAAGGACTACTTGCATATAAATATAACAGGAAAGATGTACCAGCAAAAGCACCAGAGAATATTACCAGAACCATCTCAGCAGTGTTCCCCTAGCTGGCAGGACAAGCTGGGGTAGGCCCACCGAGCAGGAGAGGCTGTTTCCTTGTGATCTGATGACAGCACTCTCCAAAATCCAAATGCTTATCCCAGTCTCTCTCTAGAACTTGAGAGGATCTTTTTGTAGTATTCTTTCTGCATGAAACAGCTAGATATGAATGCAGGAAAATGACATGGTCACTATTCAGACACTGCACTTGGTGGGGCCCACAGCTACTGACGCAAAACACAGTATAATTTTTGGATCATATATGGGTAGTGGCCAAGTTTGAGGGTCCCGCAATAATTCTACTTAGGACTTGATTGGTCAAAAAAAAACATTGTTTCTTGGTTGCTTAACTGCTAAGGAAATAGCATATAGTCCATGATGCAGTTTATCTGTTGTACTTATTATTCTTCAGATAACTTTTTGCAGAAAATATGTTAAGTCTATTTAAGAAGTCCTCTTAAACAAAACAAGAACGGTTTCATTCCAATAATACTACTGATTTGCGATGTACTAGCAATTATCTTCTTTTATTTGTCAGTAACAGTCCTAGAGAGGTCCCTAATTTTAAAACAGAAAATGTGGCATTGACAGACATTGACAGATAAGAGTGGTCAGATTCGTTGCAAGAGTGTAATCATTGATGTAAAACGGTGGTTTGCACAATTGTTTTCAAGCATGCATATTACTTCTAAAGTCTCTAATCATATTGCTTAACTTGTAAAAAGGTCTCTGGAAATCATGATAGTGGAGATTAACTTCTACTAATTTTGGTTATAATTTAAGACCAGTCTCAAGCTTTGGTAGATATATGTAGGAGAGTACAATCGGAGTTACAAGTAGTTAAATCAACAAAGGAGATAAGGTGGTTAACGTAAAACTTATTTTTCAGTTAAATCATCAATGATTCAATGTGTAGAGAAGGACATCACTAAGTGATGAACAGATGAAGCCATCAAATCAATAAAATGGGCCAGTCTTATAATACATATGTGCATGACAAATGTTTCTATATATACACTAATAATTAATGCCGCCACCGCTGAAACCTGTGGAGGATTAGGTCCAGGCGTCCAGCAGATCAGATCTGATACTACTCCATTAGCTGATTGACTCCACCACACTGAAATCTGATACACCACCAGCAATTGACTGTAGTAGGTACATGGTGCTGTTGGGTTTGGGACAGGACCACCTCCTCATATTGGGGCAAAGTGTTTCATGTTTGGCAGGACCACTGATTAGTGCAATGATGGTTATGTTAATCAGGCTTATCTTGTACCATTGAGGCATTAACTTAGGTGCTTTTTTGCATTGGAAGTATCTATCTATTTCCATCCAAAAATCTAGTGAAAGGACTCTCCTTTTCCTTTTCCTTAAAAGTATACCCCAAGGATGCTTGTCCTACCTCGTCCCTAGGGTTCATCGATGTCCTTTACGGTTTTGTATTGTTGCATTTCGTGAAGATAACTGATGGTATACTATATTTAATTCATGATGATAGTGTAAGATAGTTTCAAGGAATGGTTGTAATCAGTCTTTTGTATGTTGGATTACACAAAATGATTGTATAGTCGGCCTTAATTTATGTTGAAGGCTGATAATGTAAAATATTGAGGCTGACATTGTTTTGTACTTTGTGGTGGCAACATTTTTTCAACACATTGGTGCATCTTTTCTTTCCAAATCCCAGATAGTTTATTTGGGCCCACTGACATCATGGACCATGTATGTTTTTATAAACTGTTCGCACTTATCATAAAAGTAAGTTTTATATCAAAAAACTGCCAGCACTATTCCAAAATGTGTCACTGTATGGAACGTTCCCACCCTTCTGTACTCAGGATTGGATTCAATTTTCAGGTGATCCAGCTTTGTACACGAATCAGCAGTTTATCCTTTTCACCCTTTTTATTATCTTTTCACATGGCCAACCACACAAGCCCAAATCAATGTAGTACAATGACCTAAACTCCAGGCTGTTGTGAAAGTGACATGAAAGAGAGGGTACTAATGATCATGTTGCCATACCTAAGCTGGAACACTTATCTGATGCCTTTATCCCATCAAATCTTTCAGAATATATGCAAGTTGGGGTGTTGTTCACTCAATGTTGTAACTACTTGGGTGTTGAACCAGTAATTCCCCAGTTTCATTTGCTGAAACAGATAATATAAAAAGGTGTAAGCTGGGATGAGTTGCTTTCAAGGAGAACTAGGTAGTTGGGCAGTCAATTTTCTCTAAACTAATAACACTAGCAATCTTAGGACCACTGATGGGTCATGGGAATGCATGATGTAACATGAGGAAACAAACGACAAAGAAAGAGGTAAAGAATCTGTGTTTTCTCCCATTGCATGAACTCGGCCTTAGCCAAAACACAAGCCTGATTGCTCTGCTGGCTCCCTGTTTTAAAAGGGCACTACAACTAATGCTTATGTCACAACAAAAATACCAATGTCCTTTTTCCTGAAAGCAATGGTGGCACTGAAACCATCGCCGATTCGCGGTTATTGGAGCATCATATGCAGAAATAATGTGCTGGTCTTTGTCCCTTTTTTATTGCTTAACCAATCAGCTCAAGAATCGTATTTCGTAGGCATTATAATCAAGAAATCAATCTCCATCCTCCTGTATGATAAATATTAAAGTCACCTTATGCAGAAAAAAAAAAAAAAAAAAATTTGAGATTGAGATGGCAAAATGATGCTGGGAGTACCAGATCCAGTGAAACAAATGATACTTGGTCCTTCCCTGATGCTGGGATAGATTTGCTGAAACAATTGATATTTTTCAGTGTACTGTATCTCCTACGGGTAACTGCTCTGCTGGTACTGACACTGGGTCTGATACTCATATTTATTAACTCCAGCAGCAAAGCTTAAGGAGATATTTGCAGAAAGAGCTTGGACAACAGATTCCCTACTGAGAACTGAAGCCTGTAGATTGCAGAGTGAATGGCAGCAGCAAAGATAGCAAATTCTGCTCTCTACCCATTCTACACATTTCTAGTACTCCTGGCTTCACAACGAACACAGGAGGCAACAAACACCATGCAAGGGCCATCAGCAGCAAAGATGTTCACCCACCTGCTGGAGCCATTCTTTTCAGTTGCTTGGTCACTTTAGTATCTACATGCCTGCAGAACATGATCACCATAAACCGATGCTCTGCAGCTTCAGAGCTGGACCAGTGCTTGAAGCAAAGATTTCCGTCTGGACCCTGCAAATAAATGATTGCCTGAAAGAGCGGATCCTCTAGTTGAGCTGAAGCTTATCATGTTGCTTCTTCGGTTGAGTTACTAATTACAGACTTGCAGCATCCTCCATCTCGCTGGGCAAAACATTACAGGCTTACAGCGAATATGTAGTTAGCCATGTTCTCTAAAAATCAAATCATAACAAAAATAGCACAACATTTGTAAAAAGTTCTTTTAAAATACTTTTAAGGTGCATCATAATAAACCTACAGAACATACGTGAAAAATACACCAAACTCTTGATGAATAAACAGGGGAAGGAACAAATGACATCAAGTATATTCAGAATCAGGATAATATATTACTTGGGAGCGCATTTCATCCATATTAATAACATACTCTTTCATTCATTAAGAACTGCAGTAAATTCTGATTTCAGAATCAAGATCCAAGTGAATAAATATGAGTATCAGATCCAGTGTCAGTACCAGCAGAGCAGTTACCCGTACGAGATACCGTACACTGAAAAAATATCAATTGTTTCAGAGAATCAATGCCCAGCATCAGGGAAGGACCATGTCGCGTCGTCCACCGCAACGTGAAGGAGACGATCGACAGGGAGGGTGCTTCCATTCATCGAAGGCGCATTTGTCATTTATGTTTTCGTTATTAGTATGTCATGTGGACCCCAGTGGTCAGGTTGTATTAAGGGGTACTTAAACCCGTGTGCGTGTCCGACTTGACATGTTATGCATTCTGAATCGAAATCGATCGCCAACCAGAGGGTTTGCTCTGGGGGCGTCTCCGACCTCCCGTGCTTGGTGTGCTGCTCACGTCGGCGGTGATCACCGGCGGCCGGGGGTGTGACACTTGGTATCGGATTCGGCGTTCCTCGGGCATGGCGTGGAGTCATCAAGCTCGGCGGCGTCGTCATTTATCCGGCTGCAGCTTCTCCGACGAGTCAGGTGACCTACCCAATCGATCCCCACCTCGTCTCCGTTGTCCTCCACCTTCGATTCATCCGTCTTCGTTCTGCGTTGCTCGTCGCGTTTTCTGCCCCGCTCCTCGATTCAGCAAAGCGGCACGGTGATAAGTCGTAGGGATTCAGCCACGTTTGAGTCCCCATCGCAATAAATCCATCCAACGCTGATCGAATTGTGACGGCGACTCTCGGCGCGATTGCCTTTTTTTCTTCTTCGTTCTGCGCGGAAGCCATCCAGTTTTTTGGGGGTGCTCGTTTCGGTGTTCGACGATTTGTGCCACTGTTTTCGTTTGCTTTCGCTTGTGGCTTTGAATCACTCGGTGTTTCCACAAGGCTCTGGTAGGGTTCACCTGCGCAGGACAAGCGGTATGAGTAATCCGCGTTCGTCTAGCGCAGGATACCGTAAATCCATCCACCGGAACCCGATCGGGCCCAAGTTGACGCGGAACAGCTGTGTCGTTGATTTTCTAGTTGATCTCGGGCAAGGGTTGTGAGACAAGTACTCACTTAAAATTCCAGAGCCCCAGTGTGATCCTAGCGTGTTTGTTTCAGTCATATTGCTCTGATTATTGGTGATCTCTCGACAAGGGTTACGGGATGCTTCTCGTGTAATTCCGTAGTCGCAGCGTGATCCCATCTCGGTATTCTCGAAGCGATTGGAGTTGGCGGGAGCTTGTCCCGAACTCGGGTTGTGGGACATTGTTCTCACGTAAAATTCCAAGGTTCAGCCTCAATCTCGGCGGCGGTGACTTGAGCAGGTAGAGTGTGGGAGGCCGGCTAAACCGATTGCTTGTTCGGTGTTACGTTTGTTTGGTCGGTCACGGCTCCCTCAACTAAGCCATCGATCCGGACTAAGATCATCTTGGACAACATGTCCAAAACTTCGGATGATGACAGGCAGTACATGGATAAAATCATGGACAATTTTGATTTCTTGGTGGAGCGTATCAATGACATTGGTGCTACCCAACATCAGATGAAGAGGCAGATGGATCTGCGAGATGCTGCCATGGATGAATATAGCAAGGCTCAGCAATTGATTTCTCAACAGGTGAAGGCCACTGGTGCAGCAGTTGCACAGCTAACTCTGAAGAGGTTTGCTCAGGAGGATCCACCACAGGACAGTTCTTCTGAGTCTGCAATCTATGATGACCAAGAAGGAGAGTTTGAGAATGTGTTTGCTGACAACAATGGAAAGAATCCTATGAAGGCTGGACCATCTAAGGGACAGGAGGCCAAGGCCTGAATTTAATAGGGCACCACCATTCAGGCATAGGAGACTGAGGGATGAGGCACATCAGGAATTACCCTATAATGCACTACCCAAGCTACAGTTTCCTAAATTTGATGGTACTGATGCTAAAGTGTGGAAAGACAATTGTGAAGGTTATTTTGAGCTATACAAGATTCCTGAAGGTATGTGGGTGACTGCAGCACACATCCATTTTGAGGGCAATGCAGCAAAATGGTATCGGGCATATAAAGCGTAATCACACTTTCGAAGTTGGGCACATTTTACGTTACGTCATTGAGGAGGAGTTTAGTTCGATGATTTTAGACGGGCACTCAATGACTGTTAGAACTCAAGCGCACAACTATGGTGGAAGAATATACACAACAATTTCAAGCATTGCAATGTCGGGTCAAGATGCACAACTCTCGGTATGATGATCTATTTTTCACATCCCAAGTACATAAGAGGGTGAAAGATGAACTCAGATCAGTAGTAGAGCCTCAAATGCCACCCACAGTTCTCAAAGCTTCTCTGATAGCTAAAGTACAGCAGGGGGTGCTGGAAAGACAGAAGACTAGATTTCAAAAAACTGGAAGCCAGAACAGGAGTGCTTACACATACAAACCCGAGGCAAAACCAGTTCAAACAGGCAACTTGCTGTGGAAGGACAGGACGGCTTAGAGATTACAGAAGAGCTAATGGCCTCTGTTTCAGTTGTGGAGAGAAATTTGTACCTGGACATTTAGAAGTCGTGCTAAAAGAAACAAGCCCCAAGGCTAATGCTTTGGTAGTCAATGAACTGGATCGAGAGTTATCTGATGATGTACTCAACACTCTGGAAACTGAGGATATTTTACAAGAAGATTTCTACAAGTTATCTTTGAATTCCATGTCCACCAATGAACAGCTAAATTGTTACAAACTCAAGGCTCGAGTCCAAGACAAGGCTATGATTATGTTCTTTGGACGATTGGCAGCTCTACTGATTTCATCGGTTCTCGGTTTGTGCAATACGCTTCGTTACCAACTACATCCGCACCACTAAGAAAGGTGAGACGGCTAATGGAGAAGTTCTTAAGACCAACACTATGGTGCCTCGATTCTGATGTTATTGTCAAGGTCATACACTCACTTTGATGATCGATAGTTTTGGATATGCAACCCTATGATGCAATCTTAGGGTATGATTGGCTCAGGACACACAGTCCTATGAATTGTGATTGGGATCTCGGGACATTAGAGTTTCGAGAAAATGGTCAAATGATAAAATTGCAAGGGGTCATAGAACAGCCCTTTGGATGCTACTGACCATATCAGCTAACAAAATGTTCAAAACAGCCAGAGGCAATGAGGTGTGGGCTTATGCAATTGTGGACTTCATACCTAGGGTACCGGATGATCGGTCCCAACACCAACGGCTTCGGATGCGGTACAACATGTCCCGACCGTCTACAAGGATGTCTTCACCGATCCACAAATCTTACCACCTCAAAGAACTTATGACCATGCCATACCCCTCTTGCCCAATGCCATTCCTGTGAATGCAAGACCTTACCATTATTCTCCATTACACAAGACTGAAATAGAATTGCAAGTGCAAGAGTTGCTTACCAAAGGCACGATCACTCCACAAATCATAGCCCCTTTGCATCACCGGTTCTTTTGGTTAAAAAGAAAGATGGCTCTGGAGATTTTGTGTAGACTATAGGAAGCTTAATGATTTAACCATCAAAAATAAGTTTCCAATGCGTGATTGAGGAGATCTTGGATGAGTTAGCAGGTTCAAAGCATTTTACTAAACTTGATCCGAGATTTGGGTACCATCGGTCGAATGTTACCACAAGATGAGTACAAGACTGCATTTAAAACCCACCAAGGTCATTACCAGTTCAAGGTGATGCCTTTTGGCCTCACAAATGCACCAGCCACCTTCCAGTGCATCATGAACCACATATTACAACCCTTTCTGAGGAAATTTGTTATGGTATTCCTGGATGATATCTTAATTTATAGCCCCAACTTGGAGGACCAAGTTGACCATTTAGAGCAAGTGCTAGAGCAATTAAGGAAACATCAGTTCTACCTAAAAGAAAGCAAGTGTTCCTTTGCCCAGTCCAGCATTGAATATCTAGGACACATCATATCTTCTCAAGGGGTGGCTACAGACTCAAACAAGATTGCAGCTATGCGGCGGTGGCGTTCAACATCATTCTTCGGGCGAGAGGATTCCTTGGCCTTACAGGGTACTACAGGAGATTTGTTCAGGGATATGGAGTTCTAGCCAAACCCCTAACCAACCTTCTCAAAAAGAAGCAGTTTTCATGGAATCCTCAGGCTCGGGAATCATTTGAGAAGCTGCAACAGGCTATGACACAAACTCGGTGCTAGCACCGCCAAATTTCCAGGAGAAATTCACGGTAGAAAGCGATGCTTGCCACACTGGCATAGGTGCTGTTCTGATGCAACAGGGTAGACCAATTGCATATTTGAGTAAAGCTTTAGGGGAGAAGCAAATGGCTCTGTCAATTTATGAAAAGGAGTTCTTAGCTTTGATTATGGCAGTGGAAAATGGAGGCATTATCTGCAAAGAAATGAGTTTCTCATTCTCACAGATCATAAATCTTTGGCTTACCTCAATGACCAAAATCTCCACTCCGAATTGCAGAAGAAGGCTATGGCCAGATTAATGGGTCTGCAATTCCAGATAGTGTACAGGAAAGGTAAAGACAACCATGCTGCTGATGCCTTATCTAGGGTGGCCCATATGATGCAGCTTCCTTCCAAGATCCCTTTGTCAAACCATTATGGATGCAAGAAGTATTGAATTCCTACACTACTGATGCCAATGCACAAATGAAGATCCGAGAGATTAGCAATAGTCACCCGATGAAGATGGTTATAGCTTGGACAAGGGAATCATCCGGTACAAAGGCAAAGTGTGGATTGGCAATAATTCAGCACTACAGACCAAACTGGTGGCAGTATGTCACTCAAGTGCCATAGGAGGTCATTGCGAGTAGCTGTCACACCTATCACAGTGAAACAACATTTTGCTTGGAAAGGAATGAAAATGCAAGTGGAAGATTTTGTCAAGCAATGCAACACATGCCAACAAGCCAAGCACAGCAACAAATCACCTCTAGGCCCCTGCCCGGCCATTACCTATCCCAAATGGAGTGTGGCAAGAGTTAACAATGGATTTTATTGAGGGCTTACCAAAAATCTGATGGGTTGGTGTTATCATGGTGGTGGTAGATAGAATGACAAAATATGCCCATTTCGTACTTTGAAACACCCCTACACACAATTTCGATCATTTGCTATAGCATTCATGGACAATATTGTCAAATTACATGGGTGGCCCAAGCAGATTGTCTCTGATAGAGATCCTATGTTTCTGAGCAATTTCTGGAAACATTTCTTCAAGGTTTACAAAGTGGATTTGCATTTCAGTACAGCCTATCATCCACGGTCGGATGGCCGATCGAAAGGGTTAATCAATGCTTGGAGATGTATTTAAGGTGTGCTGTATAGGATGCTCCAAAATCTTGGAAATCTTGGCTCTCTCTAGCTGAACTCTGGTATAATACCTCCCTCCACTCTTCTTTGGGTTGCTCCCCATTCTTTGCCATGTTTGGATATGAACCTGAATTGGGTGCAAGATACCGATTACTCCTCGCTGCTACACCGCTCGATTGTGCGAACTCATTGAACATCGGGCCTTACATCTTGAAGCTCGAGGGTGAATATGGCAAGAGCACAGAATCGAATGAAATTGTTGGGCGACGGGAAGAGAACTGATTACTCATTTGCAGTGGGAGATCAAGCACTCTTTGAAGCTCCAACCCTACACCCAATCTTCGATGGCTAATCGGCCGTATCCAAAGCTAGCATTCAAGTATTTCGGCCCTTACAAAATTTCGAGAAGATTGGTGCCGTGGCATATCGCCTCCGGCTTCGTAAAGGGGCACAAATTCATGATGTTTTTCATGTCTCACAACCGAAACCGTTTCGTGCAGATTATACCCCGTGTTTGATACTCGCCCATGACCCGACCGAAGGCGGCGGCAGGTGTTCCCAAACACGAAGCGGCGATAGCGCGCGGTACATAGGACCTGCTTCGGGAGTAGTCGAGGTGAAAGGGCTGGTGTGGAGCTCGGCAACGGCCGTCAATGGTGGTGAAAATGGTGATTGCCATTGATGCCGCCTACGTTGCACCGATACGGCAAGCCCGATACGGCGATACGTTGATACGACACTTCCTCCAAAACAAGGATACGCCGATATGGCCTAGTATATAAATATATCAAAAAATCAGAATAGACTTTAGAAGAACAATCAACAAATAAAAATGGCAAATGACATGAAACATATATCATGGTACTTGGTTTAGAGATGCTTATACAACACAATGATAAATATTGGTTTTTTAGGTTCTAACAGCACATCTCGACATTTAATCTCTCTTGTTGGAGAAGAGTAGTCCTCAACTTATTGTATCCAGGAGGTACATATCCACCCAAATCAGTGTTTGCAAGATATGTTTATGTATGTGCATGCAGCACGAAGCCCGATAGCACGGCCCATGGCACGGAGATTTGGCCGGCCCGAGCTCGGGCACGGCACGACAATCGACCCGTGGCACGGCACGGCCCGGTGACCCAGGCCGTGTCGGGCCGGCACTGGCCCGTGGCACGTGATAGGCAACGCCGGTGGCCCGATGAAATACAAGAACTAGTGAATTTGGCCCAGTCCACAAGTATGAAGTATTACCGGTGTTTCACGACCCTAACTCTCGTCGCTCCTCATCTAAAAAAAAAAAAAAAAAAAAAAACTCCCATCGCTCCTTCCCGAATCCCATCCCAACCACGCCCGCCGCTCGCAGTCCGCGCCGGACGGCCACGACGCCTCGCCGAGCCGGCACCTCTCCCTCACTCCAACCTCCCTCTCCGCCACCAAGCCGCCGTGGCGGCGCTTCGTCGACCCTCCTCCGGCGACGCCGTGCTCCTCGGTTCTCGCCTCTTCCTCTCACGCCGCCGGGCGATCGGCACTTAAGCCGGCGCCGGCGTGCCGTCAGCGTCGCCACGCCCGCGGCGCGGCGCATCTCCTCCACGCACCAAGCGTCGCGGCGCCACACCGCAAGCAACTCTCGGCGCTCGGGCGGCCGCCGCCACCCCTCCACGGCGGATCTGCGTCGTGGCGGACCATGGCCGCCGGCATCGGCGACACGTCGTGCCGGGCCGGCCCGGCGGCCGGGCCGTGCCTTAGGCCGCCCGGCGGTGGTGCGGCACGCCGGCGGCGCAAGACGGCCAGACGGCGCACGCACGGCGAGCCGGCACGGCACGCCACGTCGCCATCGGGCCGGGCGACGCGACTCTATGCACATATATAGATATGTTAGTAAAGCTTTAAAATTTGGGTTTCTTGCTAAATTGAATGAGACACCTGCATAACAAATGGGCCAAAAAAAATGGGCTCATGACATGACCTGCTTCAATTTGAGGTGTTTTGGGCAGGAAGTATTGGTGGAGTATCGGTCAAGTATCGATTGGAGTATGGGGATTTAATTTAATTATTTTTATTTCTCTTTTTCCCGTTACTTCTCGATCACCGTATCGGCGGCGTATCGCCCGTGTCGGCCAGATCGGATACGTATCCCGATACCAACACGTTGATTTCTTTGCGTATCGGTGCAACGTAGATGCCGCGGGAACAGAGCAAAAGGGAAACGAAGGGGTCTAAATGCATTGTAATTGCGGCTTGACTGGCTGCCTGGCTCGACGGCGTGGTTCATCCTCCGTCGGCGATGGATGGAAGGTGGGGGATAGAGAGGATTGGGGCCGACTGGAAGGGAGGGATGACACGCTGGGCCCACATGGCGGTGAGAGAGAGGTAGCAGGCCCGCAGGGACGGTGAGAGGATGGGGTGGGCTGCCAGTGCGCGGGAGTACTGGCCCCAAGGCCCATGTGCGCGAGCAGAAGGAGTTGGGTTGACTGCTGCTGCGCTAACAGGCCTGAGGCCCATGATGTAGAGAATGGCAGGCCGAAAATGGAAAGAGAAGAAAAAGGAAGGGAAAGGGAGTTGGGCTGAATTTTTGGTAGATTTGACCCAAGACAGGTTTTAAACAATATTTGTAACTAGTTTTCAAACTTAATTTGTAAATCTTTTGAACTCCAATTTAAAATATATTTTTTAGAATAATATTTTTTAAACATTTTGAAGGTCTAAATAATTCCTATTAGAAATCTAGAGACATGTATTTAAAGTTATATCACTTTTTATTTTGTGTATTTTTATTTTCTGTTATTTCATATTTCTTTATGGGTTCTGCATCAACAGATTTGCATTTCCGATAGCGTTTTGAACTCCTGGCTTGACGACGAACTCAAATTCTGCTCTCTACCCATTCTACACATTTGTAGTACTCCTGGCTTCACAACGAACACAGGAGGCAACAAACACCATGCAAGGGCCATCAGCAGTAAAGATGTTCACCCACCTGCTGGAGCCATTCTTTTCAGTTGCTTGGTCACTTTAGTATCATCATGCCTGCAGAACATGATTACCATAAACCGATGCTCTGCTACTTCAGAGCTGGATCAGTGCTTGAAGCAAAGATTTCCATCTTGTTGAAATGCAGCATCCACCTTGCAGATAAATGATTGCCTGAAAGAGCAGATCCTATATAGGTGAGCTCTACTGGAGCTTATCATATTGCTTCCTCTTATCGGAAGAAAAATATATATGTATGTTGCTCTTCGGTTCAGTTGCTAATTACAGATTTGCAGCAATATCTTCCATGTTCCATCTCGCTGAGGCAAAGCTTTACAGGCTTGCAACGAATATGTCGCTAGCTGTGTTCTCTAAATTAGGAACAATACTAAATTACAAATACTTTAAGTGCCATCATAATAAACCTACAAAACATAAATGAAAAATACACCAAACTCTTGATGAATAAACAGGGGAAAAAAAATGACATCCAGTATATTCAGAATCAGGATAATATATTACTTGGGAGCGCATTTGATCCATATTAATAACATACTCTATCATCCACTAAGAACTCCAGTAAATTCTGATTTCAGAATCAAGATCGAAGTGAATAAATATGACTTATGAGTATCAGATCCAGCGTCAGTACCAGCAGAGCAGTTACCTGTACGAGATACAGTACACTAAAAAATATCAATTATTTCAGCTAATCAATCCCAGCATCAGGGAAGGACCATCAGAGAATGAGGCAACAATCAATTTGTACAAGTGACAGAGGCCGTTTATGTTTTTCATCCTAGGAAGCCAGAGGCGTCAGTGTCGGTCACACTGATGATGGAAGAAGCCGTGGTGGTGGTCGTGGCAAGGTCGTTGTCCAGCAACGACGACTGTGGTGGTTCGAATGTCGCCACCGGCATTTTTGCAGGGAGACTTGGCAACTGTGCATCCAGTCGGCGGAGCACGTTCATGGCCTCCCGGATGTGCGGCCTCCGGGTGCGGTCTGGGTGGGCGCACCAGAGCGCCGTGACCATGACACGCTCCATCTCCTCGGCGTCGAATTCGCCGTTGAGGCGTGCATCGGCTGCATCAATGATCCTTCCGTGACTGTAGAATTCCCGCACCCAGTGCACCAGGTGGATAACATCGTCGTCGGCGGCGATTGTTGCCGGCCGGCCACAAGCTATCTGGAGGACGACGACACCAAAGCTGTAAACATCGGACTGAATGCAGGTATTGCCCGTGACCATGCATTCCGGGTCCATGTACCCTATGGTGCCAGCGAGCACAGTCGTGTGTGATCCTCTGCCGTGGTCGATGAGCCTTGCGAGCCCGAAATCACCAAGCTTTGCGTTGAACGATGCATCTAGCATAATGTTGCTCGGCTTGATGTCACGGTGCACAACACATTTCTGGCAATCCTGATGGAGGTACAGAAGTGCTGAACCTACTCCAAGCACCATCTCATGCCTACATAAATTACACACATGAGATCGACGTACAAGGTCAAACATGTTTTGAGAGAGCACTGGAAGTGGTATAATAAAGTAAACTGAGACAGGAGTAGCAAGTGTTAGGATTGATCTCAAAGGGGCCTAGACCAACGACTGGCCCAATCCCCTTGGTCAGCCCTTATCGGGGGCGCCTAACCCTAATGGTTAGTGGCCTCCGTCACACTGCACTGTTCGCGAGTGTTAACGTGAGTTTCACCGCTGCCACTTCCCCACCGACACAATCTCAGAATCCACCGATCGGAAAGCGCAGGGAGCGGCAGGAAGCACCATCGACGCCGGCCTGAAGGACGACCGGAGATCCGCGAAACCGTCGACATCCCATGAACACCACCGGTGCTCCTTCCTCCATTCTTTCACCTTTTACTATTAGTAGTTGGTAGATTAGTGAATGTAATTTAGGATAATTACTCTTGTCATTATTGTTTCTAGTGGATCCCTAATCCAATTTACTACTAGAAAGATCCTTTATATCTATCAATGGTATCAGCCGGTCTAGTGAGTAGATCGGGTGTTGGGGATTTAATCCGCAAGAAAAGCAAGAGAAAGAGGAAAATCTGATTCGACTTTCTAACCCTAGCGCAAGAACAAATCGATTCCGTTCAGGATCGGGAAAGAAACCACAAATCAAAACCCTAACCCTAATCAGAATCAAGCAATCGAGAAAGAAAGCTAGAAATCGAGAAAGCAGAAACAGTCGCTGCGCGGAACTCAGCATAAGGAACCCGCGCTGCCGCCGCTGGTGCGCTGGCAAAACGCGGCGACGACGCCCGGCCGCTGGGACACCGGGCGTGGTCGCGCAAGGAAAGCAAGAAGCCACCCGCCACCGACGCTGGGGCACGGAAGAGAATGAGCTAGGTGCCGCTTTGCCACGCCATGTCACAGCCAGCGGACGCACGAGCCGAGCCGACGCCGCCACCGCTGTCGTTTCGTCGAGGACGCGACGCCAAAATCAAGGGCATCACCGAGGGAACTATCGATAGCACCGCTGCGGCGCTATGGCTCACGCTGCGGTGCCGCCGGTAACACCGCGGCGGCGCCATGGCTTCGGCCGCCTTCTTCATCTCCGGCGACCTATAGTGGCCGCTGCCGCCATCGTCCAGAGAGGGCATGGTGGCAGGAGGAGGGGAGGAGTGAGATCAGTAGAGAGAAAGCATAAGAGAGGTCGAGAACGAGCGGGCAAGGTTGGCCGACGCCCTCGCCCGAGGGTGGGTGGCCATGGCAGCCGCAGGAGAGACTTGTCGGCTGCTGCGTGCAGCGGCCGGAGAGAGTGAGAAGAAGGAAGAAATGGAGTTAGGTTTCCTGCATCGGCGGTTTTCGTATTTATACCTCCGAGATTTCTGCGCGAACCGCCGATGCGGATGAACGGCTCAGATCGAACCGGACACCCATTTTGGGCCTGCGGGATTTTGGCCTAGGCGGGGGCGGCGCCTTTGCGCGAGCGAGCCGGCAGGCCGGCAGCGGCCGGGCCACTTCGTTTGCCCCGCCCGTATAAGCAAGAAAATGGTTTTCCATTTTTTCCATAGAAAAAAAAAGGAAGAAGAGGGCGCTGCAGGCTGGACTGGGCTGCCTCGCTGCATTAGGCCGGCCCATTTCGTTGTGGCGGCACCCACAAGCAGGCCTTCAGGCCAGATTGCCAAGAATGAGAAATGCTTTATTACTTTTCTGAAGCAATTTTTGAATGATATTAAATCAAGTTTTTTGCACAAGTTTGCTCTCTATAAAATTTTGCACCAACGTGAATTATTTTTCAGAGAGTACCTCAGTCTCTAGTATGCTTCTGAAAATAAATTTAATATGTTTCCTTTACGCACGATATTATAGTTTATTCTCTTATTAAATTGAACCAACGAGATATTTAATTTGAGAAGCCGAGATTTTAAGCACAAGAAATTTTGTGGTGTTGCTATTTTTTGACTAACGTTAATAATAGCAATATTAGAATTTTAGGCCTAGCAAGTCATAACAAGTGGTTTTGATTTTCTACTGCGTAGGATACTCCAGAGATTCTCTTATTAAATTGAACCAATGCGATATTTAATTTGAGAAGTCGAGATTCTAAGCACAAGTAATTTTTGTAATGTTGTTATTTTTTGACCAACGTCAATACTAGCAATATTGCAATTTAATTTGAAAAGCTAAGATTTCTAAGCATAAGTAATTTTTTTGTGATGTTGTTATTCTTTGACCAATGTCAATAATAGCAATATTACAATTTTTCAAGTTTCAAGTTTACAAGCATAAAGCAAGTTATTTGTATATCTTGATTTTTTGACCAACGTTAAATTAAGATATGCAATTATTTGAAGTTTAGATATTGATGTTCTAATAATTATTTTAGATATCAAAGTAAAGATCCGAAACTCTTTTTACATTTGTTTTCCCTTGATGGAAGAACAGTTTGAGTCGTTGAGCATTGTGTCAGATGAATGCAACTCTTCACAGCCCAAAGTACCTCGAAGCAAGTTTCCAAGCTACAGCTATATAAGCAAGCTCGTCGGTCGCGTGTGGTGCCATGAGCATGGGCATTGGAAGATAAATGCCCTAAGTTCAAGGAACATTGTCGAGAAAAGGGGATTCCATGGAATGACAATTCTCAAAGATAAGAAAGACAGATTAAGGTGGCCACTAGTGTTCAAGCTCAAGTTCAAGCTATAGCAAATTTGTCTCTAGTCTTAGCTTGTGGTTTCACATTTCAGTTATATGATGTCAGTTATGTTTCCTCGGCTAGAAGTTTGATTTTAGTTTTCAAGTGTGTGAGACTATGGCCTCAATTGCCATATTTTCAAAGATGATTGTTAGCTAAAGTTTAATAATAAATGTGTGGGTCTTGCCTTCCGGCAAGACATGCTTAAATTATTATTTATGTCTGAGAATGAGAATGTTGTATGTAATAAGAAAGAGAAGCGCACTATCTGTTAATGCAAGCAAGAAAAGAAAGACTATTGAATGAGAATGCATTATTTGTTAATGCAAGCAAGAAAAAGAAAGAGAAATGATTCTCATCGAAATTATGGCATTGTTGTTAAGGCCATATTTTGAGGGGGAAAAGAATGCTTACTTTAAAAGAATCAGTCCTCCCACCACTAGAATTTTCAGTTTAAGCAAGCAAGGAGCTAAGCAAAGCGTGGGAGTACTTGAATTGATTCACAAGGACATCGTGGACCTTTTCTAATAACATCTATGGATGATTTTTTGATTCCTTCATTACATTCTGAGATGACTACTCTCGTTATGGATACATCTATCCAATCAAAGAATGTTCGGAAGCGTTAGATAAACTTAAGATATTCAAAGCTGAAGTTGAAAATCGAGTCAATCGAAAAGATCAAGGTAGTAAGATCAAATTGTGGGGGAGTATTGTCGGCATACCCTTATGGATAGATTTCTAGATCCTTTTGCAAGGTACCCTATGAAAACAAAAGCATAGTTGCACAGTTCTCCACGCCCGGTGGAGGCAAAGCAGGATGAAGTAGCGAAAGGCATAAAGCAAGATTAGCTACTCTATGCTTTTGCCGGTTAACTTGTGTTTAGAGGCGTTAAAAACCACTATTCACATACTTAATCGGCGCCAAGCAAGTAGGATAAAAAACACCATATGAGTTTAGAACAGGCAAAGAACCCTTACTCCATTATATGAGAGTCCGGGATTCCCCCAGAGGCGAAAATATTTAACCCAAACAAAGAAAAGCTAGATCCAAAGATAGTAAGCTGCCAATTCATTGGCTCTCTAGAGAAATCAAAGGGATATCTCTTTTTGTTATCCAGACAAGACGCATGAAGTTTGTAGAATGAAGACATGCTAATTTCCTAAAGCAACAGGAGCACGGTAGCATTCGTGCCTACTCCAATGGTGCAAGAACCATATTTTACGCTACCTATTGTTGCTGAATCCACATTATGAGACATTGTGATTGCAGCACCTACTGATTGTTCGCCTATGGGCAACAGCGACCAGTAATTCGGAACTTGTCCTTCAGAGCTAAGTGAAGTTGTTGTCGTGCAAGAGCAGCAGTAGCCTCAAAATGAACAACCCTAAGTGGACAAATTGCTAGTTATAAAGCCTACTGGCAAACCGCAAAGAGCTAGAAAGTCTTCAATTTCAGATGACTACATTGTCTATGAATGCGAAGAAGTTCGGATAAAGGGTGATCCTACTTCATTTGAAGACATGAGAAGCGCCAAGGCATCTAAGTGGCATTAAGACATGGAAGATGAATTGAGATCCATGAGCACCAATAAAATTTGAGAATTAGAAGAAATTCCTAATGGAGCCAAAACAGTAGACTACAAATGGGTCTACAAGGCGAAACGTGACTCCAAAGGGAATGTAGAAAGATAGAAGGTGCAACTTGTGGAAAAAGGTTTTACTCAAAGAGAAAGCTAGATTATAATGAGACGTTTTCTCTTAATATTCCTAAATGGAGACATAGAAGAAAAAAGAATACACGGCACAACCGAAAGGTTTTGTTGAGAAAGGTAAAGCAAGAATGGGATGTCTCTTGAATAAGTCTATGGACTAAAGCAAGCATTTAGATAATGGAATTTGAAGCTTGATCATACGATCAAAAGGTTTTGGGTTTTAAAAGAGAAGTTGAGAATAATTGCATGTATGCAAAGCTTAATAATGGGAAATACATTTTCCTAACACTAGCAAGTAGTGATGTTGCTCTACTGCAGGAAACCAAAAGGTTATTGTCCTCAAATATAGATATGATAGATATGGGTGAAGCTTCTTATGTTTTGGGCATAGAAACTCACCGAGATAGAAGTAAAGGGGTATTGGGTTTAGTCCCAAAAGCCATATATAGAGAAAGTTTTGAAGAAATTTAATATGTGAAAGGTGACAAATATGGGGGCATCAATGTCCCAAAGAATGAGGTTGAATGCGATCGCATGAAAGCAGTTCCATACGCTTTAGCTATTGAAAGTTTCTGATATAAGCAAGTGTGCACGCGACCAAACCTAGTTTTTGGTAATGAGGGTTGCTTGGCGGATACGAAAGTACTTCTAGTATGGAACATTGAAGTCTAGTGAAGAAAGTCGTAAAATATTATGCAAAGTATGAAAGGGCTAATGTCAAACTATAGAGGATCCGATTGCCTACATAGATAGTAGGATATTTAGATTCCGAGTTGCAAGGAGCCATAAGTCAAGTGAGTTGGGACAGTGAATTGGCTTAAGAAATTTATGCCCAGTTTAAAGGTGATTGATAGCATCAACAAACCACTAAGTTGTATTATGACAATGAGCCAAGTAGTATTATATGTTCACGACAATAAGTCAAGCAAGGGCACCAAGCATATTGACATAAAGTATTTTGTTGTGAAGGATAAAATTCAGGATCACGTCATTAGTTTTGAAAAAAACATGAGCATAGAAAAGATGCTAGCGGATATGATTACGAAAGACTTACCGCCCAACTTGTTCAGAGAACATGTAACCGGTATGGGTTTAAGGGAAAGCCTGTGATTCTTGGATAACAAGGGGCCCAAGGCGAGAATTCATCTCTAAACGTAAAGGTGCTTGTAGTCTGTCGAGTCTAACGATTATGACTGTGGACGATGAAGCATGGTCAATACATTGTTTTGTGAAGGGATGGGTTAACGAAGCATATAAGGCGATAGATGAGATCAAGGGGAGAATGTTAGGATTGATCTCAAAGGGGGCCTAGCCCAACGTCCGCCCAATCCCCTTTGGTCAGCCCTAATCGGGGCGTCTAACCCTAATGGTTAGTGGGGCCCCGTCGCACTGCGTTAATAAATAGAGGAGGCTGGTGGTACTGTTCACGAGTGTTAATGTGAGTTTCACTGCCACTTCGCCATCGACACAATCTCAGACTCCACCGATCGGAAAGCGCAGGGAGCGGCGGGAAGCATCACCGACACCTGCCTGAAGGACGACCGGAGATCCGCGACACGGTCGACATCCCATGAACACCACCGGTGCTCCTTCCTCCATTCTTTCACATTTTACTATTATAGTAGTTGGTAGATTAGTGAATGTAATTTACGATAATTACTCTTGTCATTATTGTTTCAAGTTGTTCCCTAATCCGATTTATTGCTAGTAAGATCCTTTATATCTATCAGCAAGATACTCCCTCCGTCCTAGAATAAAAGATGTTCTGGGAGGAGACGCAGCTACCAAGGCATCACGTAGAAGTACACGACACCCCTATATCGTAATCATTGCTCATGCAAGTGGACGAAGCCTCGGTTTTTTCTATTTTTTAAATTGTGCAAGTGGACGACAGGCAGCTGATCGATAGACGGTGGCGTACGGAGTATAGGCTGAGACCACGCTAATGAGCTAAAACGTCATTTATATTGAAACTTTTTTTGAATGCTCAAAAGTCTTTAGTTGTGGGACAAAGGAAGTATATAGTAGTGTGGTACATACATACCTGATCGACCATGACAATACTTTTTGGGGTTGTGAATATGAGTATCTAGACTTCCGTTGGGCATGAGTTCATACACAAGCAAGAGCTCTTCACCAGCATGGCACCAACCGATGAGCTCCACGAGATTGCGGTGCCGCAGCCGGCTTATGATCTTCACCTCAGACTCGAATTCCTTCCTACCCTGAGTGGAGTTCTTAGACACTCTTTTTATAGCGACATGAAGATCCATATCCTTCAAGTAACCATGGTACACTGACCCAAACCCCCTTCTCCAAGTTTCTCCTCTTGGGAGAAATGCCTGGTGGCGGCAGCCAGATCTCTGTAGTGGAACCGTTTGGGCCCTGCTGCACCTTTCTCAAACTCTTCTTCTTGCGGCTCGCCGTCGAACGTAGCGCCTAGTTCCTGTTCTGGGGCAGTATCATTTCTCCTGCGTTGTCGCCAAAAGAGCGCTGCCAAGATGCCCAAGGCGACGGCAGCAGCCAATGAACCCAGAGTTGCACTGGCTATGACCCTTCCGTCGACCCCGCGAGGAGGCGACGTAGCTTCTGCATTGCAATAAACAACAACATGCAGTGTTCTAGAATTTTTAGGTTTGTATATTTGCGTGAGACATTGGAAATATATATATTTGCAGATATCATATATATTAATATACTTCCTCCGTTCTAAATTGTAGTTTACTTTGGCTTCTCTAGATCCATTTCTTTTACTATGTTTCTAGACATAGTGTATAACTAGGTGCATAGAAAAATCAATGTATGTAGAAAAGCCAAAGTGAACTAGCAATTTAGAACAAAGGAAGTAAGTTGCTAACCTTGTTGCTGTGGAGTCGTCGTTATCGTCACCGGTAGTGGCGGTGGTGAGGGCTCCGGTGAGTCTGCTGGTGAAGGTGGAAGCATGATGTCCAGGTCTGTCCCGATCTGGTACACCATGTAGCAGCTGTAGCCTTTTACGGCACCGTAGGTGTTGTTTGGGCGCGAGCTGGACATCTCCGCTGCCAAATAAGTGAGACACCTGGTGCACTCGCTTGCGTTGAGGTCCCTTGTGCACTGCGCGAACCCATACATGAGCTGGGAGCTGCCATCCGAGTCTTTGAGCAACTCACTCCGGTTGGCCAGCCGTAGCGGCGAACCGGATGCCTCTGCCATGAGCTGGCTCATCAGCTTCCACCTCGTGGCGTTCATGGCGACCATGTCGGTGACAAAGGTATTTATGAATCCGTAGTAGGCCACGGTAAGATCGGCAACAGAAAAGAACGACTTATTAGAGTACCTCAGCACGCAGGTGGTGTAGTAGCAGGCCTTCATCTCCCGGCTGAATGGGCATGTTTGCTGCACCCCGGCCGTCGCTGATCGAACGCAGTTCTGGCACTCATCCCAGCTGTTGTCGGCATAGCACATGATGAGGCCAAATACAGTGTCTGGTGACTTTCCTGCCATGCTCACATTAAACCAACGGTTGTCGTCTATGACTGCCGCCTGGAGATCAGCCATGAGCTTGACGAGGTTCACCTGGTATGAGCTCGCCATGGTGTAGTTGCCGGTCGTCGAGCAATAGGGCCAAGAAGCTGTGTAATTCTGACTAACAGCTACAAGCGCTGTTCTGGCCAACAATGAGATCGCTGTGAGAAGGGCGACCAGGAAGAAGCGCCGTGGAGCCATGGTTGTTGGTGCAAACTGTGATAGGCCTGGCAGGCCGCTCGCTTATTGATTGATTCTTATGAGTGGCGTGCAATCATTAAGTCAATGGCCGGTCTCGTTCGTCGTTTAATGTGCGCGGCCGGCAGGCTCCATCTCCACTTGCACAGAGTGACGATAGCCAAGTGGTCACGTATATAGCCAAGTGGCGATAGCACACTGCTTACATAGTCCCATTGGCTAACTAATAATTAATCAAGACAGAGTTTTACAATTCTTGACATTGCTATGAACAACATTAGGTAGTGGTGTTGAATCATCAAATTTTGCTAACTGAGCATCTCCAACCGTTTGTCATCTGGCTTTCCATCCTTATTTTTGGCAAAAATAAAAAAACCATCTCCAACAGTTTGGCATCCTCGTTCCCCATATTTTATTAATTTCTCCAATACCCCGAGCACGGCGCCGTCATGTTCCTTGCCTCCGGGGGGTGGGGGGGGGGGGGGGACAGCGGGCGGCAACCCCAGTCGCGTCCTCTGCTCCGTCACCGTGAAGAAGGGGAGAAGGTCAATTACATAATTTAATTTCACTCTCAGGCTTCTTTGATAAAAAAAACTGGATGTATGGAAAGGAGGAAATCTAACTATGGCTGACAGATCTACCTTGATCAGTGCCAGTCTGAATAATTCATCCATGTACCACATGTTTGATTATCTTCTCCCTAAAACCACCATTCATGAGATGGATAAAATAAGGAGAAGGTTCGGTCGGCAGGGTTGCGGGACCAAAAGAAAATACCATTTAGTTAAATGGACCAAAATTTGTACAAGCAAAAAAATGGGGGATTTGGAATTAAAGATATTTCCAAGTTGAATATCAGCTTGCTGTGCAAACTATGGTGGAAGTTAGAAAAAGAAGATGGGTCTCTGAAGTACTAATCAATGCCAAGTACCCGAAGAAAAGTTCCATTCATAATGTCACATAAACTTGATGACTCCCCTATGTGGGACGACCTCCTTAAAATCAAAGAACTATACTTGAAAGGTAGATCTATTAGCATTAAGAATGGTGCTAGTACCAGATTTTGGGAGGATCCTTGGCTCTTTGATAAACCCTTATGTGATATTGTCCCAGCTCTTTATACTCTTTGTGAACAAAAAGAATGTCTATGTTAAATGTGTTAAATCTGGTGATCTTTTAGAAGATGGCTCCCTTCTGATTTGAGAGCAACTTGGTCTCAAATTTGGGACAAAGCTGAAACATTTCAGCTGCACGACCAGCCTGATATTATCAATTGGAAATGGGAAAAAAGGTGGCTTTACAATCAAATCAACTTATAACAAATTATCTGACAATGACAGGGGCATCTGTCTCAAAAGAATCTGGAAAGGGAAGATCCCTCCAAGATTAAATATTTTATGTGGCTGCTATCCAATGGAGTTGTCCTCACTAAGGATAATATGATTAGGAGAAATTGGAAGGCTAATCCCTCGTGTTATTTCTGTAATGAAAAGGAAACTGTTGACCATTTGTTTTTCTAGTGCTCAGTTGCTAGAGTTGTGTGGTCTTGTATTGCTGGCTGTTTTGGTGCTAATGATATTCCAGTTAACCTGAGTCACTGTTGGAATTGGTTGAAAAAACGACTACCTAATGGTGAAAGCTTTCATGTAACTGGAACTGCAGCTGTGTGCTGGGCCATCTGTAGAGCTAGGAATAATGCTTGCTTTAACAAAAAACTTATTAAAGACCCTCTTGAGATTATCTGTCGTGCTGGTGCACTAATGACATTTTGGACAGGGCTCTATCCTATGTCTGACAAACCTGAGATGGAAAAGGGAATCAACCTGATGATCAATGTGGCGATGAAGGTCCGGGCTAACATGAGGACCAAACGCGCTGATGTCGACAAGAGAGCCGAGGTGAACTCTGGTAGGGATGAAGACGAGGCCTGACCTGCGTCTTTGCTGTCAGGATCAAGAAGCGTCTTTTCTCTTACTAGTTAAGAGCCCGTATGCGTTAAACGGATAACTAAATTTTATATAAAAGCACAAGATTCGCATGATAAGATAACAATACTATGAAATCAAACAATGATATTAAAGTGTCATTTAATCCAAATAAGTAAGTTTTGTCAAAGTAAAACAATCATGGATATCACGGTGTCGCAGGCTCATAAATCTATTATATCGACTTTTCCGTAATTCTCTTAAGATAATGTTTTATATCGGGGGAAGATATCTTCGTATCCATTTATTTCGTAAGCGTCAATAAATCAACGAATAAGTTCTGACACATCTTCATCCCATCCTGTATGCATATTTAAAAATAAATGTGTATAAAAATAAAACAAAAAATATTTCCTATCCCTCTCTTTACAAAAAAAGTGACTATTAAATCAAAATCAATCTTTAAATTTGTTCTGTAGAATAAAATAACCAAGCCTAAATTAGTATAATTAGTTAGCTTATTTAGTCAAACCCAATTAACTTATCATGTAGAATAAACTTAAATTTTGCCGTGCATATATAAATATACATAGCTTTATACATAAATAATATATATGTGTATAAAAAAATAAAGAAACAAACAAACATATTTCGTTTCCTCTCTCTGGGTCCGCTCCTTTCCCAGCCCCCACCCTCAGCTCATGTTTTTCCCCATTTCTCTCCATCCGTTCTCCCCTACCACTACTACCTCTTCTTCCACCTTGTCTCAAGCGTGCCGCCTCGGCACGGTCAGTCGCCTGGAGGCCCGAAGGTCGAAGGTTGCTTCACCCGCTCTGATCCATGCGCAACTGCCGCGGGGCACGCGACGGATGACGGCGCGGGCGCCGGTGTCGACGGTGAGCAGCCTGCACACCTATCCAAGCATCTCAGCCATCTTGTGGCGTCGCAGCTCTAGCCCTCCGCGCGCCTCCAACCCTCCTCCGCCCACACGAGCTCGACCGTATGTAGCCTCATCACGCGTCGGTGTATGTTCAGTTATAAAGAATTTAGGTTTAAAACTATAAATACAAAGAACAAGTACATCATTCTTAGTGACCTATTATGGAGTACACCGCTTAAGAAATGCATTAAGCAATCCCGGGAGCAAATCCTTTCTATTTTCTTATCTACAAAGTGTGTAACTGAACCATAAGCCACCAGATCAACTTCTTAAAAAATGTATTCCTGTATAGGTGATCTAGCTAATCTCTGTCCTAGAGATGAACGGCGGCAACTGGCAAGCCAAGCATAGCAGATCACACTACCCAAATGGCGGGTGATTGAAGGAATATGGGATAGCTACGCTTAGCTTTAAGAAAAACAAAATTTTTCTACCCATAAACCAAGGATCTACCGCTAGTTATAGATCACGGGATTACCACTAGACGCCAAGCGAGTGGTGCGTGGAAGTGTCGACCCTCGACGAAGATGTGCGCGTAGCAGCGTGCGCAGTTGTTGCTTACGTCCTCGGCCCTCCACGCGGCGGATCGTCCTTGTGCTCCGGATGCAGCACCTCCGAGGTATCCCACACGTACAGGGAGGAAGCGATGCGCCTCCGGACTGCTAGGTCCGCGAGGAGCAAGAGGCGAGGGCGTGGGCGGCGGCGGCTGCCAAAGTGGCGTGGATTAACCTAGCCCCACGCCCACCTCTCATATATATAGGCGTCCCTAACAGGCTCCCGAGCTGGAGGCCCATTAGTAACCCTAAGCCTCGTCTAATTGGATCAGATCCGAATTAGGCCTTCTTCCCCTTAAGCATGCGACCCTATGGGCTCACGCACACATAGACATGGCCCGAGTACTCCTACTCGACCAATAGCTGATAGCGGCCTCTAGCAAGACGTGTCAACTCCCATGTGTACGTAATGATCATATCAGACGAACCACCACAAACTCACATACATGTTATTCCCTTGCCACACGATATTTGGTCCACCTCGTGGGTTAACACTTAACCCAAGCACGGCCATGCATTTCTTGATCCAATCATGCGAGTGGTCCAGTGATATCTCTCTCTCATGGAGAGGGGCAATTCCATCTTGATTGACTACGCCTCACAGCATGCTTCCTGACAAACCCGAAGACCACCTTTATAGCTACCCAATTACGGAGTAACGTTTGATAGTCCCTAAGTAGGTCGTTTCACATCTTGAGTAATTACGACAATCTCAGGTCTAAGGACATAATGTACATGATGTGTAAAGAGACAATAATAGTAACATCTCATGTCGGGTCAATCCAGCCCCATGTCATACATGTGCCCACACTATTAGTTTGACATCTCCATGTCTATGACTTGTGAAACATAGTCATCAACCAATATGTGTGCTGATCTAATATTCATGTGTGTCCTCACATGAACTCCGACCAGGGACAATTATAGAATAACCATACAAGTAAAGAGTCTCACAAACAATTCACATAATTGCGGTCGATACAAGTTGTCTTTAATGGATATTCATGAACACATAAGATATCATGGATACAAGGTGATACAATCATCTCTATGATTATCTCTAGGGCATATTCCCAACAATCTCCCACTTGCACTAGAGTTAATCTTGAAGATATCTAATACCCATATCTCTCATGTGCGCCTCATGCTTAGGCTGTGGAAGAGCCTTTGTCAAAGGATCTGCAACATTCAAATCCGTATGTATCTTGCATATCTTGAACTCACCCCGTTTGATGAACTCTCGAATGAGGTGAAATTTCCATGATACATGTTTGTTCTTATGGTGATCCCTCGGCTCCTTAGCACGTGCGGGTAATTGCGCCACTATTGTCACAATGAAGGTTCAATGGGCCGCTTGCATTTGGAAACACACCAAGCTCAATGAGGAACTTCCTCATCCAAACACCTTCCTTCGCAGCCTTCGTAAGCTGCTATGTACTCGGCCTGGCCGTAGAATCGGTCACCGTTTCTCGCTTGGAACTCTTCCAACCGACAAAGCACCACCATTTATTGTGAACAAATATCCTCGATTGAGATTGTGAATCATCTCGTGTCGGGTTTGGAAGCTAGCATCGGTGTAACAATTTACAACGAGCTCCTCCTCACCTCCATAGATTAGGAACATATCTTTAGTCCTTCTCAAGTACTTAAGAATATTTTTAACAAGTGTCCAACTAACTCTCACCGGATCAGCTTGGTACCTGCTCGCAACACTTAGAGCATATGAGACATCTGGGCGTGTACATATCATGGCGTACATGATGGAACCAACTGCCGAGGCGTATGGAACCTTACTCATGCGCTCTCGCTCATCAGCAGTCGAAGGACGCTGCTTCTTGCTAAAACGCATACCATGTGACATAGGTAGGAACCCTTTCTTAGACTGTTCCATGTTGAACCGTTTCAACACCTTGTCAATGTACGTATCTTGGCTTAATCCTATAAGCCTCTTTGATCTATCTCTATATGCCCAAAATGTAAGCTGCTTCTCCCAAATCCTTCATAGAAAATATATTATTCAGTGAAG
Organism: Hyparrhenia diplandra; assembly: GCA_015847255.1. Classification (NCBI taxonomy): domain Eukaryota; kingdom Viridiplantae; phylum Streptophyta; class Magnoliopsida; order Poales; family Poaceae; genus Hyparrhenia; species Hyparrhenia diplandra. The sequence continues at coordinate 923,579 of JADLZK010005386.1, forward strand.
TCTTCACGGATTGCAACATTGGAATGTCATTCCCAATCAACAGTATGTCATCCACATACAAGATTAGAAACACAACAGCGCTCCCACTTTCCTTCTTGTATACACAAGGTTCTTCTTCATTCTGACGAAAGCCAAGAGCTTTGACCTCTTCATCAAAACGAATGTTCCAACTCCGAGATGCTTGCTTTAACCCATAAATGGATTTCTTAAGCTTGCATATTTTTCCAGCATTCTTAGGATCAACAAAACCTTCGGGCTGTATCATATACACGTCCTCTTCCAAATTTCCATTTAGAAAAGCTGTTTTAACATCCATCTGCCATATCTCATAATCAAAATGAGCAGCGATTGCTAGAATGATCCGGATAGATTTATGCATCGCTACTGGCGAGAATGTCTCGTCGTAGTCAACTCCTTGAACCTGCGAAAACCCTTTGCGACAAGTCAAGCTTTATAGACGTGAACATTTCCGTCCATATCCCTTTTCTTTTTTATAGATCCATTTGCACTCAATAGGTCTAACCCCATCAGGCGGGTCAACCAAGTTCCAAACTTGATTGTTTCCCATGGAATCTATCTCGGATCTCATGGCACTTTGCCATTTCTCGGAATCTGGGTCCATCATTGCTTCCGCATATGTCATAGGTTCGTCATCGTCTAACAATAACACATCCCCATGCAGCTCACGGAGTCTAGCTGATCTTCGTGGTAGTGGCGGTGTTACCTTTGCGACAGGTATCTCAACTTGTTACGCTACACTAGCATCTTCGTAGAGTCTTGACTGTTGGCTCATCTTGAACTTCTTCAAGATACACCTTTTTTGTCCACTCTTGTCTCTTTTGAGAAACTCTTTCTCTAAGAAAACACCGTTTCGAGCAACAAACACTTTGCCCTCGATCGGTTGTAAAAGTAATACCCCAAAGTTTCCTTCGGGTATCCCACGAAAAACATTTGTCCGACTTGGGTGTTAGTTTATCCGATTGAAGTCGTTTGACATAAACTTCACAACCCCAAATCTTTAGAAAAGACAAATGGGACTCTTACCAGTCCACATCTCATATGGTGTCTTAACTACAAACTTAGATGGCACCCTATTCAATGTGAAAGCGGGCTGTTTCTAGAGCGTATCCCCAAAACGATAATGGTAGGTCCGACTGGCTCATCATAGACCGAACCATGTCCAACAAAGTCCGATTACGTCGCTTAGACACACCGTTTCTCTGAGGTGTTCCAGCGGCGTAAGTCGTGGAACAATTCCGCAACTCTTTAGATGATTGCTAAATTCGTGACTCAAATATTCGCCCTCCACGATCGGATCGCAAGGCCTTGATTTTCTTGCCATGTTGATTCTCTACTTCATTCGAAACTCTTTGAACCTTTCAAAAGTCTCGGACTTATGCTTCATTAAGTAGACATAGCCATATCTACTAAAATCATCGATTGAAAGTAATGAAGTATTGAATCCGCCTCTAGTCTGTCGTACTCATTGGTCCACATACATCGGTATGTACAAGTTCCAACAAGTCTCGCTGCCCCTCTCGGGGAAAACCTATGAAAGGCGCCTTGGTCATTTTGCCTAGAAGGCAAGCCTCACATGTCTCGTATGATTCAAAATCAAATGAAGTTAGAAGCCCATCAGAATGGAGCCTCTTCATGCGATTTTCACTTATATGACCCAAACGATAATACCACATATAGGTAGGACTTAACTCATTAAGCCGAGGCCTTTTAGCGGATTATATTACAAAGCAGGTGCATCATCAAGATTTAAAATAAATAACCCATTCACAATGGATGCGAAGCCACAAACATGCCATCTTTAGAGATCACACAACCATTGTTTTCACTCTTAGAAGAATAACCATCCTTCATCAAACATGAAGGTGACACAATGTTTCGACTTAAACTAGGTACAAAATAACAATTATTCAATTCCAAAATAAATCCCGACGGGGAGGTAGAGTTGCATCGTCCCGACACTCGAGCAAAAGACTCTTGCATTATTGCCCACGCTGAAGTCAACTTCACCCTTTCCAACTTCTACTTCTTATCATTCCCCGCATCGTATTGCAAATATGAGCAACCGATCCGTATCAAATACCTAAGAATTAATATAAGAATCAGCAAGGAATATGTGCGTAATATAAACAACAAGTGTACAAGCGGCGGGAGTACCTTTACCACGCCCCGTCCTTCAAGGATGCTAAGTACTCCTTGCGGTTTCTTTTCCAAAGTGACCCTTTTATGACATTGAAAGCACTCGAGAATCAGCTAGTTGGTCCAAGCCTTGGGCTCGGATGGCTTTGGCTTAGAGGTCTCACCTTTAGCCTTTTCCTTCTTTTTTTCCTCCAATGAGGATTGCCCCTTTTCTTAAAATTAGGCTTGTTTTGGACCGCCATCACATGGTCTTTGCCAAACACCTTTCTTGATGTCGGCCTCTGCTGTCTTAAGCATGCCATACAATTGATCAAGCCCTTCTCCGCCCCATGCATATGGTAGTTCGAGATGAAGTTCCCATAGCTAGGCGGCGAGATGCAAGAATTAAATCAATTAGCCAACTCGGGCCAATTGGGAAGCCCGGCTTCTCCAATCTCGAAAGTGTAACCAACCATCTTGATTACATGTGGTCCAACTGCCGCGCCTTACGCTAGCTTGCTCTCAACAAGAGCCTTTGAGACATTGAACCTTTCGGTTCTAGCTTGAGTTTGGAACATATCCTCAAGCTCCACGATCATATCGTGCTTATTTGCATGATTGTTATCGAACTGCATCTGCAGATCGGGTTCCATACCAGCAAGCATAAGGCAACTCACTTCAAGATCAGCATCACATGCTTTCTTGTAAGCGTTTTTCTCAGCAGTAGGTGCATTATCAGCAGGCTCTTCTGGTAAGGGGTTGTCTAGAACATCTTCCTTTTTCTCAGCCCTGAGAACAATTCTCAGGTTGCGGATCCAATCCGCATAATTTGTTCCATTCAATTTATCTTTCTCAAGAACTGAACGCAAAGTAAATGGTTGATTGCTAGGCGCCATTTATCTACAAATGTAAATAATGCAAAATACTATGACAATGTATCCAAGATAGAGTAAAAACATATTAACATTTAATTGAATGTACTCCCACTAAAATCAATATCCCTCAATTGAAACTTGGTGATTCAAGACCCACAACTAACAAGTCAACTAGTGAGCTTTAGCATCACCGCTAGAAGACATGGTAGATCGGTAAGCAACTCTTTGCTAATCATATCACATATGACTCTTGTTGTTGGGTAGCATCTCTATGCTAACGCCAACCTGCCATGCTCCAAGATCCCTAACCGTTAGGATGATCTTGTTCAAGTAACCAAACCTTCCGCAGTAAGTATCCGATACGAACCTGTCTAGTCAAGGAAAACCGGTGGCACCCTAATTTCATAGACCCACCACCGATCGTACAAGACTTGTGACAGTGCAAGGTTTGGGGAGCATCAAAAACTTAAACATTGCCGAGGGATCATTCTACTTCACTATCGTATGTAGACAAAAAACATAGTCACGCCGCGTGAAAGTAGAACACGATAAGAATGACATTAAACAGTTTTGTGACTTGGTATGGCCTTATATCACTTTGGGGATCCACTACTACAAAATTGATTTTACGAGGCTTTGGAAAAAGATTTTCCGTGGCGGGCATTTAGAAAACCGCCACGGTTAATGGCTTGATTTACCGTGGCGGACATTTTTTAATTAACCGTGATGGGCAAAATGTCCGCCACGGTAAATCAATAACCGTGGCGGTTTTTATAAAAACCCACCACGGTTAATTAGGTCCGGTCGTCCAAAGTCCCGAGGCCCAAAAATAACTTCCAAAAGCCCATCTCCACCATCCTCTCGGGCTCATATATATTGTGGAGCTAGGGGTTTCAAGCACCCATCTCTCACCCACTCTCTCACAACACTCTCACACGGCCGGCTCCTCCCTCCCGACTCCTCCTCTCCCTCACTCATCCCCTCCCGACTCCTCCCCGACTCCTCCCCTCCCCTCCCCATGGCTGACCCGGGCCGCACGGCGGTGTGTGAGGCGCCGTCAGCGGCGGTGGTCCGTGCCAGGAGCGGTGACGGCGGCGGTCCAGGCGGGCAGGTAACAGTCGCGCCTGAGGCGGCGGATCCCGGCGGCTGAGCCCATGCCCGGCTGGATTCATGGCGGTCGCGCCGGAGGGCGGCGATCCGGCCACGGCGGTGGAGCTCGAGGCCCTACGGATCCATGGCGGTCGCACATGCGAGGCGGTGGAGCCGAGGTCGCTCGCGCGCTGAGGCGGCGTCTAAGGCGGCGCGTCCTGGGCCCACCGAGAGATCCGCCCACGGCGGCGGCTGGGACGCCTGTGTCGAGATCCGCGCGCGGGCCCAGCCGAGCTCGCCGGCACGCTACCGACGCCCGCGGCTCGGTTCGGGTTACACGGCCGCCGCCGGGCGTAACCCCTAGCGGGTGGGCGTGGCCCGATCCGGGGCCTGATCCGGGCCCGATCTGGGTTTTTCTTTTTTTTTTTTTTGTAATTAACCATGGCGGGCATTTTGCCCGCCACGGAAAATCGGCGATTTTGCGCGACCCCTCCGTTTCGTGGCGGGCATTTTGCCCGCCACGAAAATGATTTTTGACCGTCATGCAAAATCGTTTATCTAGTAGTGATCTCCATCTCCAATGAATTGTTCATCATGATGATCTCCATCTCCATGATCCATGTATGCCATCCTCCGGTGATGAATCGCCAAGACTAGTCTACACTAGCGCGAGATAGAAATATCAATTACATTTGGCGCCGATCATCACAATTTGGCACGCGAGCCATTACATTAAGTGGACAATATATAAGTGGCTCCGCCATATTGTCATCCTCACGACATGCAAGTCATGAATTAATTACATACATGCATCACATACACATAAAGGCCATACCAGTCACATAAATCTACAAAACAGGGTTAGGCGATTCGACACATTTTCTTGCAGGGGCAAAAAACCTATCTTCCAAGCCGTTTTTGGGATCGGGCTTCCTAGGCGCTTTATTGGAGTTACGGATGGGTTGTAGGAAATTTGTTGCTCTACAATTTCCGTTCAAGAATCGCCTCCTTTGGAGCTACGGATCAAAAGTTATAGCCGGCGGACTACACACCTTGTACATCCCGTGTCGGTAGTCGGTAGAAGATCAAATCTGCCACCGCCGTGCATCGCATGCGCCCGATCATGACCTTGGTCCGATTCGATCAATCATATTGATCTCAAACTCGCCATGACTGGATTTACATGTATCACTTAACTCCGATGGCGGAATTTCGAACCGGTAGGAGTAGATCGAACAAGACCGGTGCGGCAAGATCACGAACGCGATCAAAGACTCATCTACAACCGCGCATATCACCATATGCACACATCCGAATCTATAACAACACAAAGCCGGCTCGATACCACGAAGGAATATGGGATCGCTACGCTAGCTAGAAAACAAAATTTTTCTACCCATAAACCAAGGATCTCTTGCTAGTTATAGATCACGCGGATTACCACTAGACGACGCAGTGCGGCGGAAGTGTCGACCCTCAACGAAGATGTGCGGCGTAGCAGCAGTGCCGTGCATTTGCTACGTCCGTCCTCCACGTGCGGATCGTCCTTGTGCTCCAGATGCAGCACCTCCGAGGTATCCCACACGTACAGGGAGGAAGCGATGCGCCTCCGGACTGCTAGGTCCGCGAGGAGCAAGAGGCGAGGGCGTGGGCGGCGGCGGCTGCCAAAGTGGCGTGGATTAACCTAGCCCCACGCCCACCTCTCATATATATAGGCGTCCCTAACGGGCCCCGAGCCGGAGGCCCATTAGTAACCCTAAGCCTCGTCTAATTGGATCAGATCCGAATTAGGCCTTCTTCCCCTTAAGCATGCGACCCTATGGGCTCACGCACACATAGACATGGCCCGAGTACTCCTACTCGACCAATAGCTGATAGCGGCCTCTAGCAAGACGTGTCAACTCCCATATGTACGTAATGATCATATCAGACGAACCACCACAAACTCACATACATGTTATTCCCTTGCCACACGATATTTGGTCCACCTCGTGGGTTAACACTTAACCCAAGCACGGCCATGCATTTCTTGATCCAATCATGCGAGTGGTCGGTGATATCTCTCTCTCATGGAGAGGGGCAATTCCATCTTGATTGACTACGCCTCACAGCATGCTTCCTGACAAACCCGAAGACCACCTTTATAGCTACCCAATTACGGAGTAACGTTTGATAGTCCCTAAGTAGGTCGTTTCACATCTTGAGTACATACGACAATCTCAGGTCTAAGGACATAACGTACATGATGTGTAAAGAGACAATAATAGTAACATCTCATGTCGGGTCAATCCAGCCCCATGTCATACATGTGCCCACACTCTTAGTTTGACATCTCCATGTCTATGACTTGTGAAACATAGTCATCAACCAATATGTGTGCTGATCTAATATTCATGTGTGTCCTCACATGAACTCCGACCAGGGACAATTATAGAATAACCATACAAGTAAAGAGTCTCACAAACAATTCACATAATTGCCAATCGATACAAGTTGTCTTTAATGGATATTCATGAACACATAGATATCATGGATACAAGGTGATACAATCATCTCTATGATTATCTCTTTGGCATATTCCCAATAGTGATCGCGTCACGACAATTAACCAAACGGCAAGAGACAGAGCACGTACCCGGCGACGTTGGCGGCGGCCGCGATCTTCAACTTGGCCGATGCGCAATAGAGTGCGAGCACTGTTGATCTCAGGATGACGACGGATCCACGGATCAGGTGGCGTGGAGGTGAGGATAGCGGAGCAGATTGACGGTACGACGTAGATCAAAGTCAAGGACAGCGTAGAAAGTGGATGGCTCGGTGTAGAACAAAGGCGTGGGACGACGGAACGGCGCGGCGTCGCCGGGTGCGGCTTTCCGTTGCAGCGTAGCGATGACGTGGAGGAGGACGGCGGAATGGCGTTCCACGGCGATGACCACACACGGTGGGACGCCGCATCGCCACGGGGCGGCTTCGTCGTGATGTGTAGCACTACGTGGAGGAGGACGGTGGAACTCCGCGATTGCACTGGAGAAGAGGAGATTGAGGTTGCCGAGTGTCGTTCTTATACCTGGTGTCGCAAAAGGAAGGTGTCATGCAAAAAACGAAGGTCTCGCTTTCCTATTTTGTCGCCGACCGACGCACGGACAAAATATGGAAATTAATTTGACTCACGGAAGTAGTGCCTACGGATCTTTATGTTTTCGTGATAAAACAAAGCAAGTAGTGCATGCAGATCTTCCTAATTTGAGTTTCCTATTTTGTTCCACGGAAGGGCATGCGGATCTTCCTATTTTGATTGCATAATTGACTCGCGGACATGCGGATCTTCCTATTTTGATCGCATGATTGACTCGCTGAAAGGCAGGGAGGTATTGTACGTAGGGGGGTTATTAGGAGTGGGAGAGGGGTCTCATGAGGGGAGGGCAGGCGGACAAACCAAAGATTATCGCATCATTAGGAAGTCTTACTTTCGTTCTTTTTATATTGTAGATAAGAGATGTCTGATGTTTCTTTTTGTGATGGAAACCTGCGCTGCTGTCTGTTGGTAGCTTCCTCTTGTGCTGAAGGTCAAGCGCAGTCTGTAATACTGGGAGTTGTGTCCACCCAAGCTGGGTTGGTCTTTCTGTTGCTTTCTTAGAATCTTCTTATCCTTCTGTTATGTCTAAAACTGCTAGGCTACTAGGGGAGTCCCCAAGTTTTTTTAAAAAATATGACAAGCTGAGTATGTAATAAAAAGTAAGCAGAATGGGCCATTGTTAACTTAAAATGGAAACAGAGACTGTAATGTGTAATACTTTTGGGTGAAACAGATGTAGACTTCAGAAGACCCGCTTACTAGTATTCCCTCCGTTCCAAATTATAATTTGTTTGAGTTTTTTAACCCTAAGTTTGACCACTCATCTTATTTAAAAATTTGTGCAAGCATAATAAAATTTAAGTCATTCTCTTGGACTTTTTATTAACAAAGTATGCCACAACAAAAGAAGTGGTATTTTACACAATTTTTGAATAAGATGAGTAACCAAACTTGAGGTTGCAAAAGTCAAACGAATTATAATTTGAAGCGGAGGTAGTAGAAGAGAAGCAAGAAGAGAGACAGAGCACCTGTCAACACCAAATTCGTTGTAAGAGCACCTGTCAGCATGCAAGATGGCGAAATCATGGTACTATTCTTCAACCAGAACGGAGTAGAAAGTGATATTTGCACAAAAAAGTGGAACAGCAGATTGTTTGCTACACCAAAAAGACATAAATGTAATATGTAAACGTAGAACAACAACAAGCGAAGTGCCCGAAAGGATGTTTCTACACATCATCTTGTCTTCATCACTGACATAGACTAGCTTCACGCCTTTCAGCCTTTCAGAGGACGTGATCTCCATAATGGGCTCTCTTTCGAGGAAACAATGTTCGATTTTCTTGGGCCCTGCTTTGCAATATTAAGGGCTGACCTGGGCCTAGGGTCCTTAGGGCCGTGGCCTGAGAAACTTAGGCATATGTTATCATTTGTGCCCCATAAACTTCACGATTCAGCCCAAGCAGTCAAGTCCAGTCCATGTCGATCTTGAGTCTTGACCGCGCCTCTCTTGCTCGTTCTCGATCTCTTGGACTTGCGCCGCCGCGAGGCGCCGTTGCCCCAATGCAAGCGACGGATCCCAAACTGATTTACCGGCTGGCCGGCTTAGCTTCAGGCGACGATCGTCAAGGCGCCGCTGCACCCGTCGCTCGCCGTGTAGCCATTCTGCGTTGGTGGACGACGGCCGCGACGCACACCTACATGCTCTCCAACAGCTTCACTTGTTCAGCGCGCACGACCGGACACGTGTTCAGTGGGTTCAGTGCAGCTCAACTTAGGGGCTGGACGCCTTCAGCAGTTGAGCACTCCAGTGTTTGGTATGTTTTCTGTTTCCTATGCAAGGATTTAACTTCCGGGCAGCGAAGCAGTGGCGAAGCTAGAGCATGGCTTTTGGATGCATGTAAATGTGTTGTATGTGTTGTGGGGTGCATATATAGTGAATTTTTAATCATACGCCCCTGCAGCGAAGGCAGTCCCTACACACAACACAGGCAGGCCACTGAGTTTGACGCACGGTACCTGTTCGACGGATTGCGGCTGCAGGAAATCTTGGTAATCAGGTACATACGTATGTCTGCTGCATAGGGTCCAGACTGTGAAATTACGTGAGGTTGTTGAAGCTTGGGGAGATTAGTAGCATGCTGGTACACTGCTTAGAAGCTAAGCCTGCTAAGCAAGGTATTGTACTGGCAGAGCAATTAAGTTCTAGAAATTGCTCAGCGGTGCCAGGGAGCCTTAAGCGGCGTCACTCTGCGCCCTATAGTTTGATCTCAGAACCGCTAGTTAGATGAAGAAGTAGTGACGTTGATGAAACTGATAAGGAGGAGGGGGAGCCAGACGAAGATCATAATTCTGACAGAGAATTCTTTTCGTGACGCAACAAGGCTCGGGTTCTCAGTAGATGATTTATTAAATTATTATGAGCTGAGACTCTGTTAAAGGAGAATTTTCATTCTCCAAAATTTGCTTCAGCAGATAGGGAGTCTGGCATGTTCGGCACCCCTGGCTGCTGGCATCTAGAATAACTGAAGCGGTGGTGGATGTACATTGACAAAAGGCTATGAAACCGTGGAAGGGGTCGCTGCCCAAATCATGGTCCCCACAGGTTCGGCAGTTTGGAGGTTTTATCGTGAATGATTTAAGGCTTTCCAACTCCTCTGGTCAAACAAAATCCTTGAGAGATCTTTTACACTGATTTTGGCATAAATCAATGGAAAGGAGAGGGGACAAGCTCGGTAGTGGTGCGAGGGCGGTCATTGGGCCGTTCAGCGCAGAGTGTGCTCGGGGAGTTTGACGCCGGTAGGATAATTAATGTAGGTTCGCACCCGACATTTAGACCGACCCAGGGTTTAACCCTTCTGGTGGCCGAGGAGTTCAGCGGTGAGACGAGATCTTTTAATTGCCTCGGCTCAGGCTGGGAAGGTTTACGCATGCCCCGGACATAATCTCTTGAGGATTTATGAGTGCAAGCCTGAGGAGGCGTTCAGGTCGGTGAAGATGGTAGGTAGCCGTGGTGTGCATGGGAGAGATGTGAGGTTTGGAGCAGGAGCGTGTGGCCCTTATCGTCGTGATCGTGGTGCTAGAGGCGTGGATTGAAGCTAGGGCGGAAGTTAGTGTTCGCCAGCGGGTGGAGCTACCACGGATGTGGCAGGAGGAGGGGTGTCAGCCTAGCTAATGGCAATGGGACTGTTGTAGGTTCTAGAGCTAGTTGGGGGGGGGGGGGTGTTCTGAGCAGGAAAATGACATTGAAGTGTTAGTTGAGAATGAGGACGGCAGAGACAGAAGTGATGCTGGTAAGAGGAATGGGCGCTACTCAGGGTGTTCAAAGAAGGGGCATTCTGTGGTAGATTGCAAGATAGAGGTGTACTATGTGTATGTGACTCACATGAACACGTGAATCACAAGTCCGCTCTCCTAAAGGCGCCGAGGCCGGTGGCCCATGCGGTTGGTTATGCAACGACAGGGCTAGGATTCTATCACATTCCTCACCCACCACTGCCATCAAGAAGAGGGACTCCAAGATGGCCAGGGTCTCGGTGGTGGGCGGCTCTCTGTCCATTGACTAGCTAGTATTACAACTAAAATGGGTGGCGTCGGTGAAGTGGAATAGGGAGCTGAAGAAGACTAGGGAAGACGGGTGTCTTACGCAATTTCCATCCAAGGCCAAGCTGTAGCGCTCAATAGTTAATGGTGGAGCATATGTAAAGGGGGAAGGAGTGCCTGATGGTGTCAGACTGTAGTTTGGCAAGTGGCATGAAAAAGAAGAAGGCTTCGTGCTACCCAAGGTGTGGGTGGGGGTGAGATGTATCCGAGAACCACTTCGAGAGTTCCCTATCTTGTGGGCGATGGGATCCTTGTTAGGCGCGACGCACACAGTGGATATGGAGGCTACAAGGAAGAACAATTTTGGTCATATCTTAGTTGCATTACTTGATCCTAGTCTGATTCCTAGTGAGCGAGATGTGGTGATTGGGGATCATTTTTTTAATTGGATTTTGGAGTGGAGAAGAGGGTTTTTTTATGAGAAAGGAGAGGAGGTTGATATTGAGTGGGATGGTGGGGATGGTGAGAAAGGCGAGGGAGGTGATGGGGACAACCAGGGTCAGAATGGGGAAGATGGACTGAATGATGATCAAGATAAGCAGAGATATAACAAGCAATCTAAGGGTAGTGATGGGAAGGACAAGGGGAGTGACTCCGGGGTCAGAGAACGAAGTGTTTGTTTTCAGACATATTCTCACTAAGGAGGAATTTGAGGAGTTCCTTAAATGGAAGGTCAGTCAAGTTATGGATGAAGTGTTGGAGGCTGGACGACCTAGCTGCTAGGGTCGTTAGAAAACTGGATGAACCCATCGAAGAGGTAGCTAATGACCTCAGGTTCTGGGATGATGGTTGCTAGTGGGGATGTGATAGATACGGAAGGAGATAATCCAGCTCCACAAATCAGCGATCTGTGAAGAAGAAAAGGAGAAGAGTGGTTCGGTGGTGATGCTGATTGAACCTGATGGTTCGAAGCTTGTGGGAGCTGCTTTAATCAAGAAGGAGGTGCATTCTCCAACAAGGGCGAGTCCAAGGCTTGCTAGGGTGGTGACCGAGCATACTCTGGTGCGGGCTGAACGCTTGGTCCAGACCAAGAATCTGGAAGGCAACAGAGGTAATTACTAGGTTGATCTGTCTTGTTCTGTACCCATTTCAATTGTGGTAGACAATTTAAGGGCTTTAGGATTAGTGATGGGTGCTGCTAACGAGGTTTCCTTTGAGGGGAACGTTCAACACCTAGCTGAGGATGATTTGGCTAGTGAACGGATGGGTCTAGTTTCGGGGATAGGGGAGGAGAATTGCTCGGACAATGAACTTGTCAAGTCGGATAACTTTGAAAAGAAAGCGCTAGAGTTTTTATATGGGGAATGAATGGAAGAAATTTTCGATGAAGATAGCCATCACCTAAGCATTGATCTTAAGATGGTTCAACATAAGCCAGGTGCTAAGTCGTCAAGAAAAAAGGCATCAAGAAAGTTAAACGTTAAGATTGATAAGACTGGTAAAACATGAAATGGATCTTTTGGAATAGCACGAGGCCTTTAGGACTTGGCTAAAACCAAATTTCTAAGCAATATTACAAGAGAACAAGGGCTAGATTTCATTGCTCTCTTGGAAGCTGACAAAAAGGATTTTACACGGCAAAGCTAGATAGGTATTGTGGGGCAAAATAATTTTGTGTGGCATTGGAGTAAACCGCATGGACGACCTGGTGTTATGCTGCTAGGAGTAAATTTGGACACCTGTGATATTGGTACTAGATGAATACCTCGCACGTTGCTGCGGGAAGCCACGGGAATTACAGATGAAGTTACTACTTATATTATTTATATGAACAAATAATCAACATAACGTATGTTAGTGAATGATGCAATGATTTCCAAATCTATTATTTTACATATATACTTGTAGATATATCTAAACGAGGGATGACTATATTTAACAAAATAATGTGCTGCATACTTGTTTGAACTGAACTTGCTGGCTGTATAATCCTTCTTGGGCGGATAGCAGAGTAGCACAGCTACTACCTACTCGGAAGTTGGAAGCCCCGTTGGCCATCACAGCGTTGCTAGCATCTAGCGACCCTCGTGGTTTCCGTTGTCGCTGGCCCGCCATGATCAAGGCCGCTGAGATCACAAAACGTCACACTGGCCGCCTGTCTGCCATGATCTGCGAATCTAAAAACATCACGAAAGTCTTCAGTGCTAGCTGGGAGCAGGAGCAGGGCAGCCAATGCTGCTGCTTTATTTTGTTCTTCCCAGACCTCCGACACCTACAAAGTATCTGACCATGGCACATCCATGCATTCTTATGCTTGTAACTGAGGTGGAGCGGAGGTGAACAGATGAGGCGGAAGGGTGATTTATAGGGGCCTTGTGAATTGGCCTTGGCGGTTTGATTGGAAGAAGAAACGATGATATAGTTAATGGAGTGAACGAAGAGGTGGCGTGAATGTGATTAATAGTTGTGGCCGGGTGGATGTCTTCGCCTGGCTGCATGCTGAACATGCATGCGGGATGAGCCGGCAGGATTTTTGGTGGACAGGGCGAGGAGGATGGTCAGCGGCGAAAGCCGTCCAGAGCGACGCGAAGAGGCCGCTAAATCTGCATATATAACATCGAATGGGAAGGGAAACAGAAATAGTGCTGATGTGTCATGGCTGCATGTCAAGAGAAATCCCCTAGTGGGGGTTTCCCATATAGGTGTAGTAGATTATAGAGAATGGGAAATATTTTTCAATAAAAATATACCTTAGGGACATGAATGATGACTTCCATTGGTGCTTGGTAGCAATATATGGGGCTGCTCAACCTGAGTTTAAAGAACAATTCCTGGTTCAGGCTTGCTGTGAAGTCTCTCTTCCTTTATTGGTGGGTGGAGATTTCAACATAATAAGGAACCCAAGTGAGAAAAACAATGATACATATGAATATCGATGGCCCTTTCTGTTCAACGCTATTATAGATACTCTGAACCTAAGAGAAATTCAAATGTCTTGGAGAAAGTTCACTTGGGCTAATTCCAAAAAGGTACCAACTTTTGAAAAGCTAGATAGGTTGTTGGCTAGCACGGAATGGGAGCAAAGATTATTTCCCTAGTCATGGCAGAAGCTTTGAATAGGGAAATCTCTGATCATACTCCACTTCTTAGCACCGGTGAAAACACTCTTAGAAGAAGCCAACCTGAGTTCAAATTCGAACTTAGCTGGCTGCTACTTGTTTTTTGAAAAAGTTGCAAGAGTGTAGAAGAGTGTTGATTACGGAAATTCCCCAATGAAGAAATGGCAAAGTAGGATTGTAAAGTTAAGACAGTTCTTGGGAGGCTGGGCGAAGAATGAAAAGGCGAATTTTAAGAAAGAGATGGAGAAATTGGTCCGCTGGCTGGGAATTGGACTTAAAAGTAGAGTGCCAACTTTTAAGCCAACAGGCTGGAAAGAAAAAAATCTATCAGTTACATCTAGAAGAGGAAATTAAGTGGTTCCAAATAGCTAAAACCAAAAAAATTGCTAGAAGGGGATAACAACACCAAGTACTTTCACATGGTAGCTAATGGTAAAAGAAGGAAAACAACAATATTTGAACTAGAAGAAGAAGGGGAAGTGATTAGGGGTCTGGAAACTTAAAAATTTTCATAACAAATTATTATAAAGACTTATTTGGATCATCTCATAGAAATAATTTCTGTTTGGATGAATCACAAACAAATGATATACCTCAAATAATGAGGAAGAAAATAAGCTACTCATTGAAATGTTCACAGAGAAAGATATAAGGGACATTGTTTTTCAAATCTATACTATAAAGGAGCGGACAAATTGAAAATAATTGTCACCCAGAAAATTCCTTACCCACCGTACCCAACACTCTTAGATTTGTTACTGACATGTGGACCCTCCAAAACTGAAGTCCGAACATATGAAACACATTGTGTTTCATGTTATGGACGACTCCAACTCTGTGTTTATTTTCACCGACCAAACCTTTACCCACCCAAGTGTACCCGCCGCATCCTCCACCGCAGGGGGACACGCCGCCAACCGCTCCCTCCCACGGTACACGCCCGATGAACGATGCGCGCTGTTTCCCTCCGGCGTCGCCGCTGTTCCTCGGCGATTCAGTTACGACCCAGCGCACTTCTTTCTCTCCGCACGGACGACGATTATCTCCTCGCGAATCCCCTTGGATCTACAAGGAGCGACGGCGGAGAGCATGAAGACACGGCAGGCGAGGAGCAGGAGCAAGCCCGGCAGAGGCGTGCTTAGCAGGGGACCCAGAGGCGGCGGCGCTAGAGCACGACGACGCACGGTGGCGACGATCGAGCCGAGCGCCAAGGCGCAATAGGCAAGGAACCAGCCCAGGTGGAGGTAGTTTGTGACACGCCGGCTCCATTGCCGAGGTCATCGCGGGCTGCATCCCCCCCCGAGGCGCCGACCAGATTACCACTGCCAATGGGCTCACCGTCGAGGACCCCCGACGCAGCGCCAACCCCGACAAGGAGCTTGTCATCCCGTTTCCCTGCGTCTTCTTCAACTCCACAACAACAACCTCCCCGTTTTGTACCTCTCCTATGTCATGCACATAAAGTCGGGGACATCTTGAAATGCATCTCGCGAGCCATGCACGCAACCAGTCACTGATATCAGCGATGTGAGCTGCCACTTCTTCTTTCTGAATTCTCAGATTTTTGCATCTTCAGTCTCAAGGTAAGGTCGTCATTAATTTCTGAAAAATCACCTTTTCCAATCTGAATGAAGGAGATCATAGTGTTTGGTTTGTCCTCTTTGGTGTGTCAAATTTAGGACGACGAGCGAGGTACTTGCTCCTTTGCTGAGTTTGATTTAATTCTGTTGATAATACAGTGTATAAGATGTCAATGCTTCCTGTACTTGATTAAGAATATATGAACGGGAACTTAATCCTTTTCAGATTAAATGTTTTTTTGCATGTGTTGTTGTATGGGTTGATGTGAGTATAAAAGATATCTTAAGGTTACAGTATGCTTTAATACATATTTTTATTTTGTTCCCTGTAGTTCCCCGTAGTACCTGGTATTATTCCTCAACCTTAAACAGAATGCGTCTAGAACTATTTTGATGTTTGCAGCATAAATATTATGAAGACAGATCGTAAAGATAGAAGTTAGAGATTAGCAGACTTAAAGTTGTCATTTTCCATTAATCTATCATAAAGTTTGCTTCACTGGATGCGCCTGCTGAGGCACAATGATTTCTGACCTTAATTTCTAATTAATAATCACAGGTAGCTTTGCTCAGTTTTTCATTTAATCTACTTTTACTTTGTTTTCTTCTATCGTATGGCATTTCCACTATGTTAGCCCAATTTATTAATTTACTAACCATTATAACTATTATTTCCCTAATTTTCAATCAGGAGGTTTTAGGTTTCGTGTGCAATTACTAACTGAACTCATCAATCTGTACAAGGATCATGGATGCATGGTGCATGGCATCCCTATGACCTTATGTGCCATCATGAAGCTCGGATTTGTTGATGATTTTTTTATAAAATAAAATTCTTTCCGTTTCATTACCTACTTGTGGGAAGTAAATCAAAATAGAGTTGATTTAGAGGAATAAAAACAGTGCCAAAACATTGACTCAGTACCTATCTGTTACCTTAAATACTACAATAAGGGTTTGTTAGAGTTCAGAATTTTTTTTTAGGAAACAGTGTTAAGTGTCAGCGAGAGATTGACATCGCTAGCAGATTTGCATTTTATAATTTTAACCAATTGCATCGACATGAACCAATGGATATTCTTCTAGATGACTACTGTGTGTTTATTGGTATGCATTTTTCTATTTTTATTGATTAATGATTATTTGTTATTGATATATCATTTTGTCTATTTTTCTAAGACAATACATTACTCTAACTATTGTTTTCAGATCACAAGTATTGTTAGGAAGGAGTGCAAATAATTATTATTGCATTAAAGAGGTTATTTTAATCCTAAGGTTTATCTTTTGAAATTAACCTTATCTCAGTCTTTATCTCAGTCTCAACCGAGTGGTGGGTGGTTATCGATACATTGCCCACCAACCTAAAGTTTTGCTCATTATACTGGTGTTACCTGCAACTTTTTAATTGAACATTCTTTGATGTAATTATATTTTTCAATATTTTAAATCAGGTGCATCATTGCTCTACAAACTTTTCTAAAACACATATTATTGCTACTCTTTTTAAAAGGTTCTGCATGAAATGCTTAAAACATACTATAGCCAAATCCAAAAAAACAGTGTCCAAAATGCAGGCAAATAATCAGCTAAGTCTTTCTTCAAAGTTGTGCAATCTTGACAAACATGTGTTTGATCAATACTGTAAGCACTAATGGCTTTGACTAAATGATTGCCACTCTGCAGCAACTGAAGATCGTGCACCATCAACACTATACTCGGAAGCACTATTCAACTCTTATTTTTGAGTGAAATTAAGGCAAGAATGAATTTGACCTCTCCGTGCACCTTGCAACAAGGATGTGAACCATTGCACACTGAGAGATAATAGGTTCTCTCACAGGATGACACCAATACGAGAACTAGAACTAGGAACAACAACAGCACCTTCATCACCAAAGGTGAAGCAGCTATAGGACCTTCAACGAACCCAACGGTACAACAAGCAACCATCCAACAAATAATTGGATCTATATTTTTTAATTATTATTGTTCTTTGATTGAAGCTTTATTAGGCACGTGTGTGTCGCACGTGCATCTCAACTAGTTAAACATAATATGGCATCAGTTTCTGACGGAACCAAAAAAGATTATATTGAGGGGTCGTACTTGGCCAGTTAGCAAGCGACTAAATAATCATAATGGGCTAAGGCCCAATGGGCCCTTAGACTCCTCTAATGCTCATTTTTCCATTTTATGATGGTGATAGTGTGGCTAAATTTACCACTCAAGTCACCACCATTTTCTTTAGAGTAAAACTGATGCTAAATTGGTTGATAGTGTGGATGTATGCTGACACAACCAAAAATGTTACTCGAGAGTAAAACAGAAAACAGAAAATGGATTGGTCTTGTCTAATCGAGTGTCAGATAGAAGTTTTGATAATATATAGCAGAATCATTCATTTATTACAACACAAATTCACATTGAGCATACATTTATTTGCAACAAACAAATTCTACTACACGGGATGAAATCAAGCTAGCAAAATGCAGCATATGGATAAAAGTATTGGAAACAACAACAACATAGCCTTTAGTGCCAAGGATAAAAGTATTGGAAACACCGAATTAAAACAAGGCAACGGATCAGGCGCAAATCAACACCTCCGTGCAACCATGCAAACTTCTAATATGAGCTATAGGATGTTGATCCAAGGGGGCACATGGGGGAGTGGGAGGGGATTTGCAAAAGTGTAACTAGGGGCGGGCGGTTAAATGTAAAGTCACCTAATCCCATGAGCCCCATGGATCAACATTCGTGGTCCAGATTAAAAGTTTACATGGTTATACGGAGGGATTGGTTTGCACCTGATCCGTTGCCTTAAAACAACACTACACCACAACACCAAATCACTGTCAAACCATCTGACGCTAAAAAATATTTTTATCGTTGGATGATCTGACGCTAAAGATAGGTCGCAGACCATCCGACGCTAAATCCTTGTTTAGCGTTTTACGGTCCGGACGCTATAGGTATAAAGATTCAGCAATAGATGACTCGACGCTAAAACTAGATATGGCGTTGATCCGCGGTGACGCTAAATAAATGGCCCCCACTCCATAAGCAGCCCACTAGGTCATATCCAGCCCAACTCTCGATCTCCCCACCTTGGCTTTGTTTGGCCCACTCCGCCCTTTCGGCTCTCGTGGCCGTCGATTTGATCAGACAACTCACGTTGCTCCTTCCGGCCGATCAAAACCGAACCCTAACTTCCTCCTCCTCTCTCTCCCGTCATCTCCACTTCCCCTTCCTTCCAAACGTAAGCGCGGCGGCGCCCGGCACACGCAAGATCGGGGGACGGGGGAGGGCGACCAAGGGTGAGCCCGTGGTATGGAGAGAGGGGGGATCCCACGACACGGCAAGAAGGCGGCGCGGCGGCGTCTCCTTCGCGGGCAAGTAGCAATGGGGCGGCATCTCCTCCACGGCCGGCATCAACTCTCACTACACCACAACACTTAAACAACAAGCGACCTGCGGTTGCTAAAACTTTTCATTTGCGTTGGGCGGTGGGTTGCTAAAAGTTTGTCTCGGCCCGACCGTTGCTAATATCAACTACGGTGATGGATGATCGGTTGCTATAAATATTTTGCTTCGGCGTCGAGCGGTCCGTCGCTGAATAAGTGTAACGAGTTGGATCATCCGTTGCTGAAGTTAATTTCATTTGGCGCAATGTTTTTGGGCCTTTCCCCGCATAAATTTTGGCCCAAAATTGACCTAAACCCTAACTCCCAACGTGCTCACCCCTTCCCTTGTCACACAGCCGCCGACCACACACGCACACGCGAAGTCTTGACTCTGCTCACCCCCCCCCGCCGACCACGCCACCGCAGCCGCCCCGCCGCCGGCCACGCCGCCCGCCAACGCCCGCCATCGACGACGCCGCCCGGCCGACGCCGCTTTGACCCCGCCGACCTGGATCGCGGGCACCCGTCCGCCTCCGGTTCTTCCGTCGGCCGCACGTCCCCCCGACTCTGCCGGAGGCCTAGAGGTCCACCGCAGCCAGACAGCCCGCCCGCGACTGCGACCTCCCGGTGATTCCCTCCAGACCAACTCAATCTCCACCTTCAGATCCAGGTGATTCCCCACCCTTGCTTCCTCTTATTGTCTCTTTGCGTCAAGATCTAGTGACCCTGGATTTAATATCAGTTCAAGCTGATGGTGCCTGGTGCCTGGGATTAGTTTGGGCTAACGTGTACTAGTATGGTACTGCAGCACAAGACGTGATGCTGCAGGGGGAGATGGCTGTTGTTCTTGCTGCGGATCCATGGTTATTAGCTTAAGTTTGATTTTTTTTTTTTTGTAATTAGATGGAACGTTTGGGAACTTTGCTGCATAGATCCATGGCACTATATATTTGTTTCGTGCAAACTGGGTATGCAAATAGTTGGCTACATAGGCCTCTGTTGAATTTTTGCAGCTTGAATACCTAGAACACAGGATCACATTCAACTATTTACTATTACCCAAGGATTAGTGTTATTGAAATTGTAGGCCTATAGTGGTTATCTACATGTTTTCTGAATTTTAGCTTGTTCTTTTTAGTTAATAAGAAGTGCTATCTACCAATGACCTGTGAAAATGTTAAACTAGTATATGGTGGTGAGGAAGAAGCCTTTATGTTGCCAATTAGCATTTCAGTACTGCATTTAGTGATTTGTGTTCGGACTTAGATGCTTGACAGTAGCATCAGTGGACACTAGTATAAATATAAATACATATGGAATGCTATTGCTTGGACTTTTTAGTTGTAGCAGGATCGAAGGCTCCTGACTCTTATGGCTAGATGAAAGTGCAGTCTGCAATAGATTCAGCTAACTATACTAGTTTAGCTGTAATTTGTATAACATGAACCAGCTAACAGTACGAGTTTAGCTGTAATTTGTATCTCACGTGCTCTCTTAAATGATTTGTTTAATCAGCTCACAAATATAACAATGTTGTTAGTGATTTTTCTGTCTTGAACTATTTGTATTTGGATCTGATCTGATCTCAGATGTGTATATGTATTGTAAGTCATATATGCTGCTCTGCTTTCAATGTCTTGGAGTAGGACAGAGCTGTCTTCATTCGTTTGCCTGTGTCAGTGAACTGCAAAGTCCCGT
Source organism: Hyparrhenia diplandra (assembly GCA_015847255.1). Taxonomy (NCBI): domain Eukaryota; kingdom Viridiplantae; phylum Streptophyta; class Magnoliopsida; order Poales; family Poaceae; genus Hyparrhenia; species Hyparrhenia diplandra. The sequence continues at coordinate 944,102 of JADLZK010005386.1, forward strand.
GAATATTTTCCCTACTTACATACTTGCTGCTAAATCTCAAACTATAAACTAAGCTGCAGTTTCCTTCAGTACATGATTTGAATGGAAGAATGGAGTTTGCAGAAATAAGTTCAAATGCACATTGCACAAAAATATTCAAAGCACCTGTACATTCGTATGTCCTTTGTACTACTTATTGTTACTTGACCAAAGAGATTTCCTGAGAATAACACGACCTCCATGGCTACACACTCCTCTGCACTGAGGAGGGTACTAACGAAATCAGGGTCCTGGGTGCTTAGCTTTATATTGCTGAATCCTGAATTCACATGTTCTAGTGAGAAGTCGAGTGCTTTTCTCTGCAGTTCACTTGGTCGAATGTGCAAGTAAATATTTACTCTGTTCCTGCAGGGCTGGTCTTCCATTTTCATTGTCAGATGATTGTGGTAGCCGTTCTCATTTAGACGCTATAGGAGCTCTTTGCTTCGGTGTGAGTGGATCTTTGTTTGCATCTGCTGGTGGTTTTGCATCCAGACTTTGTAAGCCACACTCTGCTCTTCTGCATTAACAATTGCAATGGTCTAGTCTCATCTTCCCTTCCCTTCTCTGCAGATCCATCCCAACAGTAGCAGCTCGGTTCCCTTGTGCACCTCAATGTTTGCAGCAGTTTGGTCAGATGAATTGTGTTCTCTTTACAGGTACAGAAGCAATGCACTGCTTTTTGAGTTCTGTGGATAGTTTGTAATCTGTTGATCTGAAGTGTGTGGTTGTACTTGTAAGGATCCTCCAAATTAACCCTCCCCTGTTTGATCAACTGGGGTTGGAGGAGGGGAATTTATCATGCATAGGGGATTTTAGTGTATTCCAGCAGTGATCAGGTTACTGTAGCAAGCTGAATTGATGTGCGGTAGGAAATTGGAATGGAGTAGCAAGCTGAAGTTATGTGTAGTAGGAAACTGGAATGGAGTAGCAAGCTGAGTTTAGATGTTTTGTCCAGATTATGCATCCTTGGACTGATTGGCTTATTTTCTTGGCTTTCTAGAAACGATTTGATATAGATGATAAAGACATGGACTGGACCAGCAGCATCAACAATTGTAAGTTTTTTTTAGAAAGCATGGACAATACTTCTTTGCTGCAATCTTTGACACGTGTTAACTAGTGGTTTTAGTTGGATAGCCTAGCAGGTTTAGTTACATTCAAGTACTCTATTCTTTTACATTCTTTCTCTATAGAAACATTCAAGTAATCCAACCTTAACTCATGCCCTTCTCTGCTGGAATACTAAGCAAGAATCATGCTTTTTATATGGAAATTTGTATTTTAGGCAAGTTCTTGGTGTTTGGTTTCATGCTTTCTTATTACGACTTAAAATGGTTGGGCTGTCATTTCTGAAATCTATGACAATGAACTTGTGAGCTTGCTGCAAAATTAGACTACTAATTCTATCATTAACCATTTTTTCAGGAACTTTTTTGTATGCTGCTACCAGCTTGTGAACAGTAAGCCGATCATAGCACTAATGGATGTGCAACCAACCGATTTGCCTAATGTTTGTTGGTTTTCATGGACTCGTGCTATGCTACACATTAGATCAAGAACTATGATTAGTTTTTCTTTGGATCATTAGATACTTCAAACAAGAACTAGTTTGATGTAAAGTGACATGTATAATGTACTTGTTTGATATATGCATCAATGTAATGTGATCACCTTTGTATGTCATCACTTACATTTATATGAATCGATGTTTGGCTAACGGTTGATCACTAGCTATTAATTGAGGCCAGCTTTTTTTTTTTTATCTATTTACAATTAAGTGTGATGGACTATCAGTGGCTAAAAGTTCTTATTACAACTAACTGTCCGTTGCTAAAAGCTCTAACTGGCTATCCGTTGCTAAATCTTTATCGTTGGATGGTCCGTGGCTAAAAAAGAGGGTCCGTCGCTGTATACATTTAACCACGGCTTCATTAGCATCTGCAGGGGTCCGTCACTGTAACTTTTAGCCCACGGACTGAAAGTCGCTATACCCCCATATAGCAACGGACTGAAAGTCGGCGATTAAGGGTTGTGGTGTAGTGTCTTGCGGCTGGTATTGTGCGGGCGGGCGGCGGACTGCCGTTCCTGCTCAGGTGCGCTCAAGCCGTGGAGGCCGGCTCGACCTGCACCACGCCGCTACAATGGGACGCGGTGAGCCCAGTCTTTGCCAAGGCCCCCTGCGTAGGGGCCATCCCCCGCCCTCCTGCGAGGGTTGCCGGACTGTGCAGCTACTTTACGGCACCCTTAAGTCATTCTTTTATTTCCTATGTCTTTTTTATCGGGTTTGATAGTAGGATTTGAAACCTACAGATTGCAAGGTCAGTCCTGGCGATGGGGATATGATATTGTTTTGATTTCAATTTTGATTCAAAATTAATTGCATTGTTGGATTCATCTTTAAATCTCTACGTTCCATGAAGCTAATAAGAGTGATGTGCTAGTGATGTATTGATATGTAAGGTCATCTCCTCAGATCCATTGTATTGCATATTTTTTATAGTTCTCTGTATGAAACCTCGTACAATCTGTAATGAAGATGGGCACCAACCTTCAAATCCTGATGGAGTTGTCTGTACTTGAAGTAAAGAAAAGGCTGTATAATAATATAATCTCGTGAATTATACATGCATCTATGCTAGCTGAACATTTTTTTCATTGCATCTCACTTTTATGTAAATTGCTTTCTTCTTTGGTAGATTGGGCAGGATGTGAGCAGACACTCAACTCAGGTGAAAACACTCTGTTCTTGAGCTGATAGCTTCTCCGTATTGCATACAAGAAGTGTACATATATTTAGTGAAATATACAACTCGATGTTACGGTTTTCATGTGGTGTAACTAAGTTGAGCTAGTAATATATATGAAAACCCCAACTGGTTCTTTGATATATTTTTCCAGTTAGATCATCCATCTTGAGCAGAGTTGAGTCATTTTAGTGAACTTATGTTTCTTTATGTAGTAAGACTAAGATGCAATGGAAAAGCTCAAATGAACCACTAATAATTGTTCGATTAGCGAACTACTCTACTTAATGCCTTGATTCTAGTTAATTAGCTACTTCTCTGATGGTTTCTTGTAAGGTTCTGCTTTCAGGTAGATGCATCTAGTTATGCTAGCAAGGGATTTAAGCTTCAATAATAATGCTTGGTGGTATTATTACCTCTTTAGGATCTGTAGATGTATTACTACGATCAGCTGTTGACCTACATGAAACAAAACAATCCTTTTAAATATCAATGCCAGTTTGATGAGATGTATGGACCAGCCAAGTCTTTTGGATCCTGGAACATAGCATTAACTTAACAGTTGGTTCCTTCAGTTTCTCTGAAACAAATATGTCTCCACTTATTTTAAATGTATCTAAACAACAATTATACTGCTTCGATGTCTGTCACACTGTTATCTAAGCAACAATTACCTTCAGCTCTTGTGCATCTATTAGGGCCCCAAAGCTGAAATAAGAAGCTGATAGCTGTCCTTGTGTTTGGGTTAAATTATTTCATGCATGTCCTACCTATAGTCTTTAGGCGTTGCTAGATATGTGCAGCTGATGCTTGTGAGTCTGTACAACTATGTTTTAGGATCAGATTTACCATTGCTTCTTTTATCTCTGAAGATATCTCTATTGTTTGAAAAGAAAGTATTTACCATTGCTTACCCCACGAGAATCTGTACATTATTACTGTTATGCTGTGCTTGTAAGGTCTTTGTACCTGCTTGTAGTTTCCCTTTTTACATACTTGTTCTCCTGTATGCAGCAAAATAATAAACCTTTTGGATTAGTTTCCCTTTTTTACTTGCTCTCTGAGGAAACATTTATACTTGCAGCTTCTTCTAGTTATGATTGACGTAAGAACAAAAAAATAAAAAGCTTCTAGAGGACAAGCTATGTTGGAACAAATAATGAAGGTACACTGTGTGCTCCCATTGAGTAACACAAGTCTTAATTAACTAGTTAAGTTTCTGTAGAGCATCAATTGACTTATAATCAGTAGCATTCTGCCATTCTGCTCTTAAATCAGTATACTTTAACATGAAAACTCAGACCTAGGATGGGTCTTTTGAAGTCAATTGTAAGCATATTTGTCTAATGCTTTGCTGCAATTTGAAACCTTGATCTTGTTCATAATAAAATGGTAATTTATTACTTGCTTTTCCTTGTGGTTTCTGCCTTTTTTATGCACTGCATGCTTTTCACCTAAAACATACTCCTAACAGGTATTTCTCTCTCCAAATGTTCACACACTTGCTAAGTCTCTAAAGATTATGGATTATTTAGTGGCTAATTCTCTCCAAATGTTCACACACTTGCTAATTCTCCCCAATGCAGATGGCAGCGGCAGTCCACCACCCTCTAGCTCCATGCGGCAACAGGCTGTTCTGCCTCCTCCATCACTTTGGTGCAGATCCAGGTAGGTTAGCTTTGTCCTGCTCTCTGGATTATGCCCTCTAGTCAGCAGATCCAGATGGTATGTTAGTAGTTGTAACCTACTAGTTTTGATCTGTATATTCAAATTTTAGATGCTACTTGCTAGTTGTGACATGTGATACTTATTGTGACTTGTGATATTTTGCTAGTTGTGACTTGTGACCTGCATCTAAGTACCTGTAATTGCTATTGTACTAGTTCATACTAGTAGGGATCTAGCTAGAGTAGTGGAAATCTGAATTTTATTAGTAAAGGATGTGTTTACTGAAATGTACAAAATATGAATAAATATTCTTGAGAGTTTATTTCCCAATAAAAAATGTGATAGGCCTAGTTAGTTCCCTGTAAGTTTTTTTTAATGGAAATTATTGATGTTGCGGTTAACCCTACACATTAGTTTAACAAAAAATGAAACATAACTTTAGCTGATCATGGAATTTAGAGCACAAGCATCTGATGTTAACATGTATATGCACAAGACTAGTTAAGTAGCAAGGTTAAGTAAAGCCATTCATTACCTATCTAAATTATACTATCTAAATTATACTATCAGCTGCAAAATATTTTAAAGTGTAAAAATGTGGCGCACAAGCAAGCAGTTGCAGCCCTGCGTGAAGAAGTATAGCCAAGCAGGTTGATTCTCATGGTTAGGACAGTGTAATATTAACATTTGCATGGTATAACAGGTTGATTCTCTATGACTTAGTTAGCTACCCTTGTGCAACCCATTTTAGCTGCTAGGGCTGTTATGAGTTTCAATGAGTGCACATTGGCCTGATTATAAGTACATAGGACATAGCAGATTGATGCAACATGCAACTAGGAGTTGTTATGGTACTTTTTTTCATTAAGTGTTCATTGGCTTTGTCATAAGGATGAACTTTCTTTGTGGTTCAGGCAGTTTGGTTCAATTGAAATCATCAGAGGTGGAGAGGAGCAGACACTCGAACTCACTAGAAGGGCTGGAACTTAGGTGAGCAAACATTACGAACTTGAGCTGATAAGCTGTACTTGCAATGGAAGAGAGCTTACTATTAACGATATAGAAGGATCAGTATACTAGAAGGCATTACTCCTAGTTGATGGGATAATTTATTGCTGAAATTTAAACTTAACTAAAAAGTTAAATTGGTCAGAGGCATATGTTGCACATAGGTGCAAATGAGGAATGTTTTAGATAATAACTCATATACTGTACTATTGCTGATTACATGGTTATATTTTTCAGGAATGTTGGGCACTGACTTTGGCTTGAGTTTGTGGAAAATGATTATCCACATAACCTGATGGATGTGCTCCTGTTTTGGCAAGTTATTCCTTTTTATTTTTTGAGTTCCTAGAAATAATAGTGTACAAACTTTGGGATGTGAAACACAGAGTACTAGTATTGTATTGCCACCTGAGGTGTGCTTGACTTTGCTGGAAGTGACTTACAAGACATATTGGAAGTTATATGTACTGATATGCATTTGTATGTGTTTGTGTATCTTCATGTTACAAGTGTGGACGCAATATTAAGCTTGAATATCCGTTTTATGTGTGGTAATTTTTTTGGGTATATCATACTGTCCCCGTTGAACTATCCGGACGCTATAAATATATGAAGTGTTAGATGATCTGACGCTAAATGCATGGTTTCTTGTATCGACGCTAAAGAGTAGCAGCAGAGACCGCTCGACGCTAAAATACATGCAAAGCAACAGATTGTCCGACGCGAAAGTCCAGTCGACGCTAAAGTTTTTAGCGTCGGGACTTGGCGTCACTGAAGTCCGACGCTATATGTCCTTAGATTCGGACCATCCGACGCTATATGTCACTTTTAGGGTCAGATCGTCCGATGCCATTTCTAGTGTTGTGGTGTAGTGCAAAGGGTGGAGCGGCGAACAAAGTTGATAGATACACACAACGAACGAGTCATATATGGATAATGATTTTTGAGATATGGTATGCCAAACCAATTATGTGTCGATTGCTCGACGTTGATTGCACCTTTATTTCCTCCTCGTGAGATCCATATCGCTTTCATGTCTTCCGCCCGGCCGACTAAGGTCTCCATTCCTATGAAGCACGATAGTAGCCGATGCTTTGGTCATCGTTTGCCGGTATTGCTGAGGTCGCTATAATGCAAAATGAACTTGATGTCTTCCAATGCAGAGAAGAGGTGTGATCTGGTGCCGAGCATCAGCATATCGGGCCATGTGGAGAGGAGGTACATGATATTGCAGGATATGTTGCGGGCAAGATTCCTCGGTTGCCCACCAAATGGCATCAACATGGTGGAAGCACATCTCGGTGGCTAGGTGCCACGAGGAGGACACTCTCGTCGAATGGATGCCAAATGCTTTCAAGCAAGCACATCACGCGCTGCTTGTAGTTGCGGCGGACGGTCGCTTGTCCACGCCCACCGGCCCCCTCAAGTCATTGAACCTCCCTGTAACTACCGGGTCATCAAGGATGTACTCGACCAACCCTTTGTTGTCAAGGACCAAAATAGGTGACTGGTCCAGAAAAGAGAGAGAGAAAGAGAGAGAGGAGGGAGGGAGGGAGGGAGGGAGAGGGGAGAGGGGGAGAGGGAGGGAGGGAGGGAGAGAGAGAGGGAGGGAGGGAGGGAGAGGGAGAGAGGGGGAGGGAGGGAGGGAGAGAGAGGGAGGGAGGGAGAGAGAGGGGGAGGGAGGGGGAGAGGGGAGAGAGGGAGGGAGGAGAGAGGGAGGGAGAGAGAGAGAGAGAGAGGGAGGCGAGGGGAGAGAGGGAGAGGGAGGGAGGTAGGATGCAAATAGATCAACAAAGGATTTGCTAGCACGACAAGGTAGCGCTGCATCATTGTCACAAACCGGATCGATTCCGGGGTGACACATGGCCGGGCGCCGCCGGTGGCGGCGGCGGCGCCGGCGGGCGGGCGGGCGGGGCTGGGCGGGCGGCGCGTGGTGGGAGAGAAAGGAGGAAGGGAAATAGATTTTCTTTATTGCTTGTTGACCTAAGAGATTGCGCACCCTTTACTTTTATAGCCCGACTAATGGGACTTGTAAACCAAGCAACCTCTTTTGAGGTTTCCTTATAGAGTTGGAATACCTTTTACAAGCAATCCTATTTATTTTCCTAATAAGGGTCTTCCTTATAGATTGGAATATCCCCTTGCACACCAAAAGTCCTAAGATAATCCTAATCAAACTCTTTCTTTATTTTCGCATTAATTACTGAAGAATCCGCGGAGGGGAGGAGGTGGCGGTGGCGGCGCGCACTCTACCCCCTAGTGGCGCGCTGCTTGCCCCCCTTGGGCCTCGTGGGCCTGTCATCCTGGGCCCTATCTCCTGGCACGTGACAATCATGAATAATCGAAAACCCCAAGTCCATTTCTATCTGCTATACTGTCAACCTTCCCTGAAATACACACCACGATACTTTCGTGAAAAAAAGACAGATTCTGAACTGGAAAACAAAGCAGCAGTGCAAAAACAGCAAATAAGAAGCTGAGCAATGTACTTGTGCAGAAATCGGCTCCATCATCTTACAAAGAAACCACAATAATTTAGAATATTAAAAAGTCAAGAAGTTCAACCTTTTACTTGAAGAACAAGAATTTAGTTCATGATCTGAAGATAATTTGGTTGAAATCTAGTATTCAACTAGCTATCCTACCCAATGAAAAGCCAGTCTGCCAACTTCACATTGACAGGAAGGCAAGCCTAAAGCTGCTCCTCACAAAGCCACAAGTAAGAAAACAGGTCTTCCTAGATGGTAATAGCTTCTGCTAACACCTGTCACAAATGTGATCCATCGGAAGCTATTGTTATTACACTGGACTCTTAATAACAAGATCACTGATAGATATTTCCTTCCCATCAAAGGTTCAGTTCCCCTATGCATTTAGCATATAGACCAATGGTATGCCCAGATTTAGCATATAGAGTAAAATGCTTACCTTCTAAAGGTGTTGCTGTCAATGTGTAGCCACCCCAATATTCAGGCTTTGGAATTCAAGCTACTGCAGTTACACAACACAGCCAATTCAAGAATTCAGTAGCTACAATTTTCTTAACATAATCAAATATTATAAAATTCTAGAAGCTTTGACCGTGCTAATGCTACGGGCCACACTAATGACAAACTTAATTGATATTTATTCACATTGACATCCAGGCATCCCATATCTCTTGGTCAACAAACATCAGACCAAAGTTCAGGATGTTTTGGCAGCTGTCTCAAATTACATATATATTTAGACATTCTAAGTAAAAAAATAATCAGAGAAGCCAATCTATAAATAGGGTGAGGTGCAAATAACCTGCTATGCTCAGCAACCTGGAATCTAACTTGTCACATCCTATATCAGGCAAGAGTATAAATTAGTGCTGGCGTACTTCTAGCTCCTGAATCCCAAGTATGTCCTTCTAGATCTTAAACCATATGCAATTCATCTGATTTCCCAAGAAGGATAATGAGTGAACTCCAAACCTGAGTAATTGGTTCTTGGATGATGGAGAGAATCAGTTCTGTAAAACAATTTCGTCTCATGATTTTATTATAGCACAAAACATTGAGAGGTTACTTAACAGCACACAGCACACAGTTCAAAACAAAACTCAAATACAAACAAGGTGCTGCAGTAAAAGATTGGTTGACAACCTGTAGCCAGGACATAAAAATAAGCTTGGTATTAGAGGCTTCATGCTGGAGGACGTGCTTAAATAGTAATATCTCTGTTAGTCTTTTTTCTTTGTGTTAGAACATCAAGCGATAGGATTTGCATATATAAGTTGACTTGATTTGGTTCAGACATTTTATGGAGCAAGTAGCGCGTGGTAAGCAGGCTTACACAGATGAGCAGGGGAAACTGTCAGGGTTTGGTGACTAAAATTACTTTCTTTAGCCCTTATTTAAAAAAAATAACTACAATAATCTAGCCTGTGAACAATACACATGTTGGTGTCAAAGTTCCTACGACATTTTCTAACAGAGTTTCATGTCGTAAAAATTTTTTAATACAAGAAACGACAAAAGGAAGAAATTAAAGAATCATTGCACCGAAGGGAGGAGAAAAGGTGTGCATACCTGATGGTTGCTCATCGCGCCCTAGACCTCAGCATCTGGTGTAGGGCAGCGGTTGCGTCACCTAGTTGCCGCAGGCAGAATTGAAGTCAATCTGAGGTAGGTGAAATGCCAACCTGAAACCTATAGTCCAAATTAGAACACAAACAGAACTTCAGAAGCAACGCACAAGTAGATCATCAGTGCTTCAACTTAATTCATGCAATGATTTCCGTATAAACCTACATGACTATTTGACACTACTAAAATCGAGCTCACCCACCTAGTGATTAGCCATAACCACAACTTCAAGCTCTGGTAAAACTCAAACGAATCCTAGAAAAAATTCTTACCCAAGAAGAGATCAATAGGTACACCTGTCACCTATGCCATAATCTGATTTGGACCCAAATATCGTATGGCCCAAGAGAGACGGAGTTCTGTTTAGCTCCCTCCTAGCACTGGGAGATTGGATTGGACTACGAACGAAACAAGAATCTATCTATGAGGCAAACAAGGCAGCTGGAGAGCACTCACCAAGACAACAATTAACAAATAGTAAATTAAGCTACTGATTCCTGAATCCGACAATAATTTAAAACAATCTTGAAATCTGATTACATAACTCACCCCCAGCATTTTGGCTACCATAAATCTCTACTAAGCCGCAACAAAGTAAAAATGCAGAACCCTAATCCACTAAGCCCTCAAAAACCAAATATCCATCCAGAAGAATTGCACAAAGATAGAAACAACCTCCATATTTTTTGCTTGACTTGCCCTTAATCCCATTAGCACTGTATAAAGAAAAGAGGAGAATCACTTTCTAACATCTTTGTGATATTATTACTGACAAAAAAAAAAAAAACAATGGAATCACAAGCTCCCAGTTTGCTTCACACGGACACATTGTTGTTGTGAGTAACTAACAAAAAATGATGCTGCACTGCTATTGAACAAAACAAAATAAGATATAAATCTGAGAAACACCTTTGTATTTATGGCAAGCAGGCAACAATACCTTTGAGTTCCTAGACTTCAAGTGTATCAGACACTGTTGATGACAACAAGTAATACATGAACACCAAAATCACTGCATTTAGCTCTGGCATGCGCCCCAGAACTCGATAGAACACAGAAATAATACTACCACTTCTTTATAGAAGATCGAAACTCTCTGAATAGATGATTGAAACTATAAACCCTAACATCTTGACTGAGGTGCGTTGTCTTAGGATCTTCTAGAGGAACACCTGGAACGGTGAAGGGCTCCATCGGACAGGGACATAATGTTTTCAACAAAAAAGTTATTTCAAAGAATAGAGTAGGCTAAACCATCCACTCGTTTCCAGCTTTCCTGCGTGTTGTCTCAAGAGATGAGTAGAGATGGAAAATGAATGTGAGTTAGGCGTCGCGACGCCGGGAGCGGCTGACGACAACGCTGGGGATCACCCAAGTTTGCCTCCTCTCGGATTCATAGGAGATGTGGGCTGACCTTGCAGGCGGCTGAGGGAGGCCTGTGCGTGTTGTCCGTGCCGCGGCGGCGATGCCATCGCCGCCCACACACCCCGAAGTTACTGCGTTTGGGGCCGCCACCGCGGTGTAGGGCGTCGCGCCAGAGCGCCCGCCACCGTAGTCGTCCTCGCCGCGAGCACCGCCGCTGGGGTCCTGGGAGATGGAGTAGGCATGTGAAGACGAAGGAGCCACGGGGAAAGAAGAAGTGTCGTGAGGAAGGTGAGGAGGCCAGAGTGGGGGAGAAAAAGGTTGGGCATGCGGGAGACGGAGGGTCGCGCGCGTGGGGGATGGGAGGACAGTCCACACGGGTGATTAGGATAGTGGTAGATGAGGATTGATCCCAGCAATGTTGGCCTTTGGATGTGGGTGGAAAGAAGAGGTTAGAATAAATCTGGGCCATTCATTTGAAAAGTTGGTTGGTTTTGGGGTGCATTTTTTTGTGCACTTAGAGAAGATTATGAGAGATAATGACTGCGGTGGACAGTTTTCTGGGTGGCTTTAGGAAAGGCTTTTTGGTGCATTATATGTAGTAGAGATTGTGTCAGCCACACACAGAAAGCGATTACAAATTATAATACTCACCCGCCACCGATTAGGCGGCCGTCAAACTGATGTGCGAAGTCGGAAACAGTCAAGGGAAGGGATAAGGGGCTAGAGGGTGGTGTAGCAATCCATTCTGGGCTAAATTTCATGAACAAGACACCGCACGAGCCTCATTGGCCCAAGTAGTGAAGTCAGCCACTCCATTTTTTGTTTTTTTTTAAATCAACAAGTCAGCCCTACCTATGCAGTAACAATGGCAGAAAACATGAAACTGCAAGAAAAGTTCAAGGGGGCTGTGGCATCGGGCGTAAGGGGCTTACCCTCGACCACCGCCCCCCCCCCCCCGCTGGATTCGCCCTCGGTGTGGTTCAACGTGCTAATGGTAGATGGTGCTAACTATAGGGAACTGAAGGTAGTTGCAATGAATTTAGGAGCAAAAAGCCCATTAATTAAAATCATGCATTACATTATCACCCACCAGGTTCTTAAAGGACACGCCCACGCGGTCCGGTGAAATTACATATTGCCCTTGTTGAACTCGGCGATTCTTTACGAGGGGGCATGAGGGCACGTCAATCATTCCTCTTACTCCCCAAACTGCTATTCGACGCCGTTAAGTTGTTCCCGATGACCCTTTTTGTCCCTCATCGCACGACAATGGGGTTGCTTCACAACGCCAACACCGCAGAGAGCGACATAAACTCATATTTACCTTCACCGGCTGCTGCCGCTGCTGGTGGTTAACAGGGCATCATCGCCTTGGGCAATTTCAGCGAGGGTTCTGCCGGGGCAGCTTTCAAGTTTCAAGCCGCACTCTTGGTGTCGCGTTGGTCGCCGCCTTGGTTGTGGAAAAATAATAGGTTGAGGGCCTGGTTCTTGGATGAGGATAGGGACTGGGCAACGTGCCAAGGGCATACCATGCAGTTAGTTAGTCTTTTGATTAGTGGCCTAATGTGTGAATTTTTATCTTTTATGTTTTTTATGTAGCACTTGTTGTGACGATTAACATAGGGATTCCGTTAAGACCTCTATCTAATTAGTAATAGTAAGATATAGTAAGCAAAGAAGTTGCGGGAAAGACCTACCTTTTGATGACATAGGTAGCGACCAAGTATAAGAATTAACAAAATTTGACGATTCAACACCACTACCTAATACTCTTCATGGCAATGTCAAGAGTTGCAAAAGTCTCCCTTTGTTAATTATTCATTCGCCAACGGGACTGTAAAGCAGTGTGCTATAGGCAGTTGGCTATATACGTGATGAGCTCACATCTGTGTCACTCAATGCAAGTGGAGATGGAGACTGCCTGCTGCGTGTTGAAGAACTCAAAGGCCGTCCATTGACATTCAGATTTCACACCACTCATAAGAATCGATAAGCGTGGCTCCCAGGAACAACCTAAGAGGCGATCAACGTTGGCACCAACAACCATGACGCCATGGCGCTTCTTGTTGCTCGCCCTTCTCACAGCAATCTCATTGTTCTCCAGAACAGCGCTTGTAGTTGTTAGCCAGAATTACACATCTCGTTGGCCCTATTGCTCGACAACCGGCAACTACACCCAGTCGAGCCCATACCAGGTGAACCTCATCAAGCTCATGGGTGATCTCCTTGCGGGCATCATAGACAACAACCGTGAGTTTAACGTGAGCACGGCAGGAAAGTCACCGGATACTGTATTTGGCCTCATCATGTGCTATGCCGACCACAGCTGGGCTGAGTGCCAGAACTGCGTTCGATCCACGACCGCCGGGGTGAAGCAAACATGCCTGTTCAGCCGGGAGATGAAGGCCTGCTACATGGACGCCTGTGTCCTGAGGTACTCTAACGAGTCGTTCTTCTCTGTCGCCGATCTTAGCGTGGCTTACTACAGTCGGATAGAAACCTATGTCACTGACATGGTCGGCATGAACGCCACAGGATGGACGCTAATGACGCCACGAGTTGGACGCTAATGTCAAAGAATAGACATAAGTTGGCAGTATAAAATAGTCGATAATGACCGCCAACAGCCGATCGGTTTACATATTTGTTTCCTAGTATGTTACTAGGAAATCTACTACTAAATAGGTTTTGTGTCACTAATGTCACTGTCGCCATGAAGATGGAGGCACAAGCAAGGCACGCAATGCGCATGTTGTGTCATCCAATCACACATCGATGTTTACAACGTCCCCCAAACAGATAGGAGTCTTTCGATTAGTGGCCAAATGTCTCAATCTATGTGAGAATTTTTAACACGTATCTTTAGTATAGGGCTTCTTTTAACGATTAATGTAGCGGCTCCGCTGAGACCTCTAATTAGCAACATTGAGATACAAAACTACATTTTCATAAGGTAGATAGACACCAAGTATAAGAGTTAGCAAAATTTGTTGATTCAACACCCCTGCCTAATGTTCTTCATAGCAATGTCAAGCATTGTAAAAGTCTCTCTTGATTAATTATTCGTTCGCCAATGGGACTATGTAAGCAGTGTGACTTGGCTATATACGTGACGAGCTCACATCTGCGTCACTTTGTGCAAGTGGAGATGGAGACTGCCGGCCCGGCATTGAAGGACGCAGCCTGCAGGAACGACGAACGAGATCGGACGGCCATTGACTTGACTGCACGCCACTTATAAGAATCAATAAGCGAGCTGTGTACTAGAAGTCACAACCGTAGAGTCGAACACCATTTGCACCAACAACCATGACTCCACACGCTTCTTTCTGGTCGCCCTTCTCACGGCGATCTCATTGTTGGCCAGAACAACGCTTCTAGCTGTTAGTCAGAATTACAATGCTTCTTGGCCCTATTGTTCGACGACCGGCAACTACACCCAGGCGAGCTCATACCAGGTGAACCTCGTCAAGCTCATGGCTGATCTCCAGGCGGGCGTCATAGACGACAACCGTTGGTTTAATGTGAGTATGGCAGGGAAGTCACCGGATACTGTATTTGGCCTCATCATGTGCTATGCCGATCACAGCTGGGATGAGTGCCAGAAATGCGTTCGATCCGCGACCGCTGGGGTGCAGCAAACATGCCCATACAGCCGGGAGATGAAGGCCTGCTACTTCGACGCCTGCATCCTACGGTACTCTAATGAGTCGTTCTTCTCTGTCGCTGATCTTAGCGTGGCCTACTACAGTCGGATAGAAACCTATGTCACCGACATGGTCGGCATGGATGCCACAAGGTGGACGCTAATGAGGCGGCTCATGGCAGAGGCACCCGGTTCGCCACTACGCCTGGCCAACCAGAGTGAGGTGTTCATAGATTCTGATGGCGGCTCCCAGCTGATGTATGGGTTGGCGCAGTGCACAAGGGACCTCAACGCAAGTGAGTGCTCCAGGTGCCTCAAGTATTTGGTGCCGGTGCTGTCCAGGACGTGGCCAAACAACACCTACGGTGCCGTAAAAGCTTACAGCTGCTACGTGGTGTACGAGATCGGGAGTGACCTGGGCATCACGCTACCACCTTCACCAGCAGAGTCACCGGAGCCCTCACCATCGCCTCCACCACCGGTGACGATGACGACGCCTCCACAACAACAAGGTTTGCAACTTACTGTATTAACACAAAATATTGATATATATCTGCAAATATATTTTCAGTACTTGTCGCACGCAAATATACAAAACCTAATAATTCTGGAACATGTGGCGTCTCCATGCTCTTGTTTATTAATGCAAAAGCTACGTCGCCTCCTTCTCACGGCGTTCACGGACGGCTCATAGCTGGTGCAAGTCTGGGTTCATTGGCTGCTGCCGTTGCCTTGGGCATCTTGGCTGTGCTCGTTTGGCGACGCAGGAGAAAGCTTACTGCACCAGAACAGGAACTAGGCGCTATGTTCAACAGTGTGCCGCAAGAAGAGGAGTTTGAGAAAGGTGCAGCAGGGCCCAAACGGTTCCACTACAGTGATCTGGCTGTCGCCACAAGGCATTTCTCCCAAGAGGAGAAGCTTGGAGAAGGGGGGTTTGGGTCTGTGTACCATGGTTACTTGGAGGACATGGATCTTCATGTCGCTATAAAAAGAGTGTCTAAGAACTCCACTCAGGGTAGGAAGGAATTCGAGTCCGAGGTGAAGATCATAAGCCGACTGAGGCACCGCAACCTCGTGGAGCTCATCGGTTGGTGCCATGCTGGTGAAGAGCTCTTGCTTGTGTATGAACTCATGCCCAACGGAAGTCTAGATACTCATATTCACAACCCCAAAAATGTATTGCCTTGGCCGATCAGGTACGTAGCATACTAGCTACTATCCAGCTACATACTCCTGACCCAGTTTACTTTATACCGACACCGCTTCTAGTGATTTTTGTTTGACTTCGTAGATCTCATGTGTTATTTATGTAGGCATGAGATGGTGCTTGCAGTAGGTTCAGCACTTTTGTACCTTCATCAGGATTGCCAGAAATGTGTCGTGCACCGTGACATCAAGCCGAGCAACATTATGCTAGATGCATCGTTCAACGCAAAGCTTGGTGATTTTGGGCTCGCGAGGTTCATCGACCACGGTAGGGGATTGCACACGACTGTGCTCGCTGGCACCGTAGGGTACATGGACCCAGAGTGCGTAGTCACGGGCAATACCTCCATTCAGTCCGATGTTTACAGCTTTGGCGTCGTCGTCCTCGAGATCGCTTGCGGCCGGCCGCCAACAATCGCCGATGCTAAAGCAGGCACGACTGTCCACCTGGTGAACTGGGTGTGGGAATTCTACAGTCGTGGAAGGATCCTCGATGCAGCTGATGCACGCGTCTCAACGGCGAATTCGATGCCGCTGAGATGGATGGAGCGTGTGATGGTCACGGCACTCTGGTGCGCCCACCCAGACCGCAGCTGGAGACCGCCCATCCGGGAGGCTATGAA
This sequence comes from Hyparrhenia diplandra, assembly GCA_015847255.1. Classification (NCBI taxonomy): domain Eukaryota; kingdom Viridiplantae; phylum Streptophyta; class Magnoliopsida; order Poales; family Poaceae; genus Hyparrhenia; species Hyparrhenia diplandra. The sequence continues at coordinate 960,498 of JADLZK010005386.1, forward strand.
GGTGCTCCGGCTGGACGCACAGTTGCCATGTCTCCCTGCAAAAATGCCTGTGGCGACATTCGAACCACCACGGGTCCTTCCATGATGTGTGTCACTGAGAGCTCTTGCTTGCGACGATGATGACAAACATATATACACCAATGGTCAAGTGTCATTTATTTCTGGTACACCGCACTTCATGTTCTGTATACATGTTTTGATCCATGTTCTGTATATATTTATTTGAAATTTTTATAATAATTGGGGAAAATTGGATGGCTCACATCGATCGAGTGGCCGATCCGACGACTCTGAACGGTCGTAGGCAATGGAGGCAAAAAGCCGGGAGGCAAAAATTGCCTCCTCGTTGTGTCTATGACGATGGGCCATAGAAGTAAAATTGCCTCCTGTTGCCTTCACAAAATGGAGGGAGTAAGAATGGGCGGTAATTGCAAACTTGTAATTCTTTTTTTTTTTTTTTTTTGTAAAGGGTAAAATGGTAACTTCAGAAATACCAATTATTGTTTTAGTAGTATAGTTAGTGTGGCAAACACAAAATGAATACGAGTGTGTTGGTTAGCTTCTAGGTTTTCACGGCCAGCCGTCCTGCGAGCCGCCGTCGCCGCCGCGGATGGGTGGGGTTCACGTCGACGCCGGGCGAGCCGCCGGCCGATGGGAGGAGGTCGGACGCCAGGCAAGGCCTACCTTGCCCCCTTCCTCCCTCGCCGTCATCCACCCTCGCTCCTCGCCGTTTCGCCGCTGGCCGGCGTCGCCCTCGCCGCTTTCCCCCATGGTGGAGCAAGATGAGGCGTAAGAAGATGGGGGCATCAAACCTAGATCCGCGCCGCCATGAGGAGGCACCGGAGCCGACCGACGCTAGCGCGTATTACGACCGGGGAGTAGGTTCGCCGCCGCCGCTATTCGGGCGACGGTTTCGGCGTTGCGCGCCTTGCGCCGCGCGCCGCTGGGCCATCACCGCGGCGCGCCGCCGAGGAAGCGGACGCTGGCCGGACGGATCGCCGCCGGCGCGCCCCTGGCACCCTCATTGTGGGCGTAGGCGTTTACACAGTTGGTTTCCTCACCGTTGCAAGTTCATGTCTTTTGATTCTTAGTTCAGAGATTATTGTAACTACTAGAGTAGTTCATACAAAACACTTACAATTGCGGTTGTTGATCATAGCATACGCTGATCTGTTTCCGATTGGCAAAAGGGGTATGGTCTTACGAGAGACTATTTTAGTATCACGTGCTTGTTTCCAATAGTGTGTTTCCGATTGACTAATTTAAGCTATATGATTGGTTGTCAATGCATAACGTGATGCTTGTTCTTCCTCGATTGTTTTTGCCCCTGACATTAGACTGAAACTTCAGGGGGGATTTTCAGAGACACTTTGTCCCTTTAGTTAGTCAATTATTTATTGACAAAACTCATTTGTCGGTTACCGATAGTTTGATACTAACCGTCCCCTCGCTATCTTTTGTTGTCGCATTTGCAAGCAAGCAATTGAATCCGGCCTCCCGACAAAAAGTGTTCGACAATGTGCATGAAATTCCCCGAGCTAGAGAGAAGCCTTAGGAAATTGATCGTTCGCGTGCCATCTATGTGCATGCATCCAACTATGCCGATCCAAACAATCGACTTTTGGAAGAAGTGGAATGATTTTGAGATTCAAAGCATGGTAACGAAGACACATTTAGGGAGATGCTTCGTATCAAACGTACATTGGCTGCTAGCCGCAGTCAGGTATGCCACACTTATCGACTTAATTTGCAGTTTGACATGAACACTAATTCTTGTATCACAAATTAATACTGACATATAACATTGTGACACATTTCATACTACCGTAGTACTTATGCGGATGGATCGAGGTTAAACCCGGGCGGAAGCGGTTGACACTCTGAAGCGTCTTTGGCCCCCAAGAAGATGAGATGGCAGCCTTGGAAAGGCAACTCGGCTCCCGGACCATCATCCTTTGGACCACCACCAGCAAAGACCTTTGCACTGCCCCGCCGCTAGCGCGAATATGTTTCGACACAACAACCGGTTGCTGAAATTCAGATCTTAGTCTCGAGTGTGCATGTTTTATGAGAATCGGCTACATTGTATTGGATGTATATGACCTTGTCCAACATGAATTGATGCTCCAATAGTTTGATCCGAGTTTTAGTTTGCATCATTTAGCTGTAGTGACATCATCGAGAAGAGAGGTGGTCTTAGGACATCAGCCATTCACATTATTAGTTTTTACGTCGCCTCAAGTATTGCAAAAGAAGAAAAAAAGAGTACATAAATAAAAGAAAAGGCACCAACAAGGTTCGAGCCTAGGAGGCTGGGTGAGCAAAGTGACGGAAGTAAACGAAATTTGCATCTCCCGATGATGAATAATTACATAATTTGCATCTTATGATAGAAAAATTTATGGAGCCTTGGGTCAATCGGGCAAGAAATCCGAACCCAAAATTTATGGAGCCCGGGTCAGCGGCGCAAGAAATTCAAAACCCAAAACCTTCAACTATGGGAGCACGCTTACAGATGCCTTTTGTGTTTTTTTTATTTTTTTTTTTGAAAGAGGAAGATTTTCTTCCCATTCCCACGCGACAAACTAATTTGAAACCTTATCCACGGGTTGATTCTCTTACGGACATTAGTTACATAACCGCACTATACATCAACAAAGTTGGTGTCCCCGAGAACACGAAGTGTTTGTTGACTCTTTGGTAGTGCAAATACTTATACATTGCTTAATTATTGATTATGCAGTGAAGAACAAAACTGAAAATGCTGTACAGCGCAAGACTAGCAGATAAACATGAACCGTCACCACCATATCCTTGCAGCTGCTTTCTCCTTAGTTCAATCATTTCTTTCCTGCAAACTGTTACTTCTAACAGATTGGGCTATAGCCATAGAGAATTTATCAGGATGGTACTCGGTGCACACTTGAAACATGGAATCACGACATATATGATTTAATTCCCAACCTCTCTCTTTTCGCTTTTCGCATGTCCCGAGAAGTAGGACGGTGACATGTTGATTAATAGATCAATTGCGCCTGTCCCGGCGTCGGCGTCTTCATCGGGCGCTGGCGCACGAAGTCGGAGGAAGGCGGAGGAAAGCGGCGAGAGCCGCCAGCGAGGATGAGCCCGTCAGCGTCTCCGCGTCGGCGGGCGGGTGGCGCGCGCCGCGATGGAGTCGGCGGCGTCGGCGAGGACCGGCCGGGCGGGGATGAGCCTGTCCGCCCCCGACTGGGGTCCCCGGCGCGCCACCTCGGGAAGGGGCTACACGACGAGCAGGAGGTCGAAGGGGGCTCGCGGACGAGGGGCTGGGGAGGAGGAGGAGGAGCCGGCGGGTTCGAGATGGCGGCGAAGAGGAGCCGCGTCGGGATCTCGGGGTGGGCCGCGACGAAAGAGGGAGGGGTCGCGAGCTCAGGGGGGTACCTGCGGGTGCGGGAGGGGTTAGATGTGAACAATTACCGTGTTATCCTTCCACCTAAAAAAGAATTTAGGAGAGGCAACAAGAGGTAATGGTAGGTAAAATCAAGTATTGTAAAAAAGAGCTCTATTTATTTTGATCTCTCATGTTCTGTATATATATATTTTCTTAATAGAATGTCGTCTTCTATATGGTATTGTTGTCACTCCTAGAAATGGATTGTTTCGTGTCTTGTATATATATATGGGACTAATTTATAACGTCATAGTTGTCCATATATAGATTCGTCGTCATTTATATCATAAAACATATTTTCTGAGGTACACACAAACAATTTGCATATAGTTTTCCTTGGAAAGACACGTGTAATATAAGCCGCATGCGTGGCTGCTGGTGGCAACGAGGGCGTATCTCCTCGGTGGCATGTTCCAAAGCAGCGGCGAGATGTGTAGCAGCAGGGCGTTGGCAAGGATTTGTATATGGCTCCCTTGGCGGTCAGAGTGTGGCTTTATATGGGCGTATGCGGAGGAGCTTTGCGCGGCTGGTCTCTCTACGTCGGTTGGCCGCCGAATATATGTGGAGCATTCAATATCTATTGGTGGGGGTGGGGGTGGGGGTGGATTTCAATATCATTAGATTTACCTTTGAAAAAAGGCCCAGCTGGCAGTATTCTTGGGTATGCACCAGTGTTTAGCTCTCTGATTCACTTATATGAACTCAGAGAGTTGGACATGGCTGGAGGAACCTTTACTTGGTCTAACACCCAACATCCACCTGTTTTTAGAAAAAATAGACAGAATATTGATCACTAAATAATGGGAAGATTTGTTCCCACAACCTCTTGTTAAACAATTACCAAGGGAGGTATCGGACCATAATCCTTTGATTATTACATCAGGGAAATGTGATAAATTGCCTCATATTCAGTTCAGATTTGTTCTAAATTGGTCCAACAATCCAGAGTTTTTTTTTTTATCAAAGTGGATGAAATTTGGAGAAAGCCATGTAGAGCCAAATCTACTTTAGATAAGGTTCAACAAAAGATCAAGTTTATAAAACAGTACTTTAAAGGATGGGATTTTAATCTCCAAGGTGAATGGAGAAAGAAAAGAAAAGAAAATCTGGAGAAATTAGTTAGTTTAGAAAGAGATGAGGAAGACTTTGGCTTAACAGATACCCAAATTGATAGAAAGGTATGGCTCTTAAAGGAAAGCTTTAAAAGTTTAAAAATGAAGAAATTTATTTGGAATGAGAGAAGTCATGAGAATTGGCTTCTTAAAGGAGATGCAAATACTGCCATTTTTCACAAATGTGCTAGTGGGAACAACAAATTTTGTTGGTCAAGTAAGGATTTTTCTCTATATATCCAATAGGCTGACATCGACGATTTCAGTAGGTAGTGGTTGGCTACACCATATTGGATACGCTCGTATACTGATCAGGAGGTTCATACTGAGCTATATATTGCTAGCTCTTGAGAGTTGGCTCCCTCAAAACACAAGAAGCTTTTCAGAGTGGCAGTAGAGCATATCGGGGAGCTGGTCGGAGTTCCAAGAACCACTGGGGAGCTAGCCTAGGGTTATTAGCTGGTAGAATAGGTTGGAATTCCATAACATGTCGAACGTTTACATGGAGCTCCCGCCGGCGCAGCAGGGGAGGGTTCTCTCGGTGTTGAGCATTGACGGCGGCGGCATGCGTGGAATCATTCCGGCAACCATTCTAGAACGCCTGGAGGCCGAGCTGCAAGTAGTTTTTCTGTTAATGTCTCAGTTCTTGTCCATCTCATGCTCATACATATGCGGCATGTCGATGATAAGTACATAATGATTGGGTTGCAGGAGCGAGACGGGCCAGACGCTAGGATCGCCGACTACATCGACCTGATCGCCGGGACCAGCACCGGCGGGCTGCTCGCCCGCGATGCTGACGGCGCCCGGCAAGGATAAGAGGCCACTGTTTGCAGCTAAGGACCTCAACCAGTTCTACCTTGAAAACGGCCCGAAAATCTTCGCAGAGAGAAGGTAGTTTCAGTGTCTGGCCGGTTCAGTTTGTTTTTGGTGGTGTTCCTTTCCTTCTTGCAGTTGCACAGCTTGAACAAGTTGACTTCTCGTGATGCTTGCTCTGCAATCTGTAGTTGGCCGTGGCGGTGGTTCCAAACCTGGAGGTGTCCACAGTACGACGGCAAGTTCCTGCACGACAAGATCAAGAGGCCGAATGTGGGAGACCCACCGTGCGGAGGTGTCACCCACGAGCCTGATGCAGGCCACCAAGGTGGCGGACACGCTCAGCATCGTCGTGCTGCCGGCGTTCGACGTGAAGCGCATGGAGCCTGTCGTCTTCAACACGCTGGAGGCCGACAGGGAGCTGCACAAGAACGCACGCCTCACCGACGTCTGCATCGCGACGGCGGCGGCGCCGACCTACCTGCCGGCGTACAGCTTCAAGACAAACGACGCCGATGGGAAGACCCACGAGTTCGAGCTCATCGACGGCGGCATCGCGGCCAACAACCCCACCATGGTGGGCATGTCGCTGCTAACCAAGGAGATCCTACGCATCCGCAGCCAGCTGAAGAAGAAAGGCATCAACATCCTCCCTGGCGAGCTCGGGTCCGACGACACCGTCGAGGACACCTTGGCCGCAGTGACGGAAATGGAGACGGCGCACAAGAGGAAGGTGGAGGAGCTCAAGGACCCGGAGGCGGCGGCGAGCGCGTGTGCCGAACATCCTCGTGCTCTCCGTCGGCACCGGGATGGCCAAGGAGGAGCACAAGTACACCGCGGCGGACTGCAACAGCTGGACCATGCTCGGCTGGCTCAGCAAGAACAAGAACCACCCGCTGATCGACTTCTTGTCCCAGGCGAGCGCCGACATGGTCGACATGGACGCGCAGATGCTGTTCGGGGTGCTCGGCTGCGAGAAGAACTACCTGCGCATCCAGAACGAGATGCTGACAGGAAAGACCTTGCTGATGGACTGCACGGAAGAAAGCAACATGAAGGCGCTGATGGAGATCGGCAAGAAGGTGCTCAAGGAGCCGGTGGCGAGGGTGAACATCGACACGGGGTGTACGAGCCTGTCGCCGGCGGGGCAACCAACGAGGAGGCCCTCGTGGAGTTGGCCAGGAAACTCTGCGAGGAACGCAGGCTTCGCAAGACAGCCAGCAGCAAGTGAGACACGTCTCACATCGGTCTAGCTATCAAGTCTGTATATAGTATCTGCCAAAGACTCTAGGGAGAGGCAAAATAAAACATGGACCAGTAATAAACCTTCATATCCTACATAGGTGGATGCTACCAACCTGTGATAAATAAATAAAGATATGCGAATAATTTAATTTGTTGGGTTGTCTTTAGTCAGACTTTTAAACTTGGACCAATTTATAGAAAAAAATCACCAAATTTATATTTGCTCCATCCCAAATTGTCAATCATTTGTCTATTTTGACACTAAGTTTAACCATTCGTCTTATTCAAAAATTTGTGCAACATGTCAATTATTTTGCCGTGACTTACTTTTTAATAAATATAGTTCAAGAAGAACTTAAATTTGACTTTGTTTGCACAAATGTTTTGAATAAGACAGTGGTCAAATTTGGGTAAAAGGTCAAATGAGAAGGAGAGAGAAGACAAACGTTTCATCCTGGATGAAATGTATCAGAGTTGTTTCCAAGACGTCAGAAACCGCATGAAATCCTTACATAGGGAGTTGGGGCGTTTCATTGGATGGCTATAACTAGTGGCCACTACTGGAAAATCGACTAGCTATGAGCGTGTTTAAATTTTCTGTGCGTTTTTAGCAAAACGCACAGAAAATTGTATTTTTCTGAGTGTTTTTAGAAAAACACACAGAGAAAAATATAAAAACACACAAAAAATGGTATATTTTTTCTGTGCGTGACAATTTACACACAGAAAAAATTAGGTACGCATAGAAAAATATTAATTATTCTGTCGGTTCGTTAAAATACACAGAAAAAATATATCCAGGCACATAAAAATTGTTAGGCTTTCTAACTTGGTTTGGGCCTCAGTTTCGTTTTGGCCTGCTAAAACCCGCAGGCCTGTTTAGGTTGTGGACGAGGAGAGCCATTGATCTGAATCCAATGGGCGAAGTCCGTAGTCCTGTGACCAAAACTAGCTCTACATCATCAAACCCTAATCCTCTTCATTCGCCCTCTCCCGAATCCTCTCTCCCTCTCTACGGCGCCGCACCGCATCAAACCAGCCTCCACCGTCTCCCCTTCCTCTCCCTCACCCTCCCTCTCTCTCGGCGGCCCAGCACACTTGGCTGGGGCACGTGCAGGCGAGCCTTGCAGAGGCGAGCCCCTTGCAAGGCGGCCGGGCGGCGGGAACAGCCGTGGCGTCGAGCCGAGTGCACCGTAGCGGCAGCACGGGAGGGTTTGACTCGGCGTCTTGGCGGCCTCGACGGACCTCCTGGCTTGGCAGCCCTAGCAGGGGTATGCCCTTGCACGGCAACCCCAGCACGTGTGGCCTCCCGGCATGGCGGCGGTGTAGGTCCGCATCACTGCCTCCCCAAGTAGACTCCTACCCAATGCTCATGCACGAAGGTGAGATCTAGATGTCACCCTTGCAAGGGTTGTGAAGTCATGTGCCTCAGGATGAGCAGGCTACGAATCCTAACCCCCGAGAGAGCTACGTTGCGGGATTACGTTATTAAATTTGGAGTGAAATGCACCACGGGCACTTGAACTTGCGGCGCTATGCCAAATAGGTCCATGAACTTAGAAACTAGACATCTAGCCCCACGAACTTGCGAACCCGTTCACCCCAGGTCCAAACCGGTTCTACATTAAGCCATGCAGAACCGGTTTGGACCTGGAACGGGTTCGCAAGTTCGTGGGGCTAGATGTCTGGGGTTTCTAAGTTCATGGACCTATTTGGCACACAGCTGCAAGTTCAGGTACCCGCGGTGCATTCACTCTTAAATTTGGGATGTACTGTGTTGCAGGTAGAAACGTAGCAATCCATAACCCTGATAAATGTGTGCTAATTTTGGTTTTTTGGTTCCTCAAATGATCTAAGAATCAAGTTGTTGGGTTCTGATTTTGTTAGAATTTTTTAGTAATACTGCATAGCTAACTGTTGGTACAGAAAACATAGTTTTCTCTCAAATTTCCATTATATCTGCCGTTTTGTTACAGCTCTTATAATGTATTTGACTGATCACATATATATTTGTTGACGGGAATCTGTTCCATAAATATCAGATACCTTATGATGTGACATTGGGATAATCTTTCATACCTCTGCCATTGCTGGAAATGTATATTATCTTTGCTTACTGTGCTTTCTTGTAGGTCGATAGTAGCAGCCATGAAAGAGCTATGTCCTGTTAGTCGAAACTTACTTGCTTACTCTCTTGATTGGCAACTGATTCCTTCAGTTTTTGGCAAATGGATATAGAGTTTTCTAAAGTAGCTTAGTTGCGCTAATTTACATAATCAGAAGTTCAATAGCTGGATTGGTTAGATATCAAAATCAACAGTTTTTTACATCATCAGTTATTTACTATGTTGTGAACATATCAAAATCTAAAATTTATACTTGTTTTGCCAGACTTGTGAGTACAATTTCTTTACTACAGTTTTGCCTAGTTCCTTTAACCTGATTATTCTATCTGATTTAATTGATGTTACTAACTCATGTGTTCACAATCTTTTTGGGAGGTAGCATACTGGTTAAAGCAATCTAGGATGTATATTAATTTCCCATATGTAGCCACGCTTGCAGCATAGGATGTTGCTAGACTTTACTATGTTGTGAACATATCAAAATCTAAAATTTATACTTGTTTTGCCAGACTTGTGAGTACAATTTCTTTATTACAGTTTTGCCTAGTTCCTTTAACCTGATTATTCTATCTGATTTAATTGATGTTACTAACTCATGTGTTCACAATCTTTTTTGGCAGGTAGCATCCCACTACTACAAAAAGCCAACATTAGGGGCGGTTTTTCCAACCGCCCTAAACAAGCGCCCCTAATGTTCATCCACATTAGGGGCGGTTGATAGAGAACGCCCCTAATGTGAATCCCAGATTTCACATTTTAAAAATTCAAAAAAAATAACAAAAGATTTTTTTAATCGGGGTAGGACCCCACCGCCAGCCACCCACATCCCCTACACATGGTGATTTTTCAGGCTTTTTGCAAATGTAGTTGCCGCCAAGATTCGAACCCACAATCTCAAGCTCGCGCGCGACCTCCCCCTCCACTGCGTTACACACTTGTATGTGTCCATATCACATTCAGCGTCCTCATATATTATACAAATCCAGTGTAAATTGACTATTTGTGGCCCTAAACGGATTCGAACTAAAAAGTGGTCAACTACAAAGTTTCATAACTTTTCGAGATCTACATTTCATATTTAAGAAGTTTTTTTCCGTCCGAGGTCGTTTACGAAATTTGAATTTCAAATTTGAGACATTTGAACACAGACTTTTGCATGACTAGATGATTTCGAACTAAAAGTGGTCAACTACAAAGTTTCATAACTTTTCGAGATCTACATTTCATATTTAAGAAGTTTTTTTCCGTCCGAGGTCGTTGGTTTTAAATTTGAATTTCAAATTTGAGACATTTGAACACAGACTTTTGCATGACTAGATGATTTCGAACTAAAAAGTGGTCAACTACAAAGTTTCATAACTTTTTGAGATCTACATTTCATATTTAGGAAGTTTTTCCGTCCGAGGTCGTTTACGAAATTTTAATTTAAATTTGAGACATTTGAACACAGCTTTTTTGCATGACTAGATGGTTTCGAACTAAAAAGTGGTCAACTACAAAGTTTCACAACTTTTCGAGATCTACATTTCATATTTAGGAAGTTTTTTTTCCGTCCGAGGTCGTTTACGAAATTTTAATTTTAGTGCATCATTTTAAAATTTGGCAACCCCTTTGTAGGGCGCCTCAATATAGAGCCGCCCCTATTGTGGATCACATTAGGGCGGCTGGTGATTGAACCGCCCCGATATGAATAGGGGCGGTGGTACACGAGCCGCCCCTAATGTGTCGTCATTAGGGCGGTTCGTCAATAGCCAGGATTTTTCGCATACATTAGGGGCGGCTCAAAATATGAGCCGCCCTAATGTAAATGTCGGCGCTCCCTTAGTTGGCTTTTTGTAGTAGTGATAATGATTAAAGCAGTCTAGGATGTGTATTAATTTCCCATATGTAGCCATGCTTGCAGCATAGGATGTTGCTAGAGATGAAAGGTACTGAGTTGTCTCAACTTTGCTCAATAAAGTGCAAATTTCTTAGAATGCGTACGTTCCTTTCTTGTTGCCTAAAAATATATCTTTGCTTAACAGGTAGATGGAGTGCATGGTGAAGTAGTCTACTATTGGTTGAACTAGAAAAGATAGTTTGGTTTCTTTTTCCATATCCATGTTTGTGAATTCATTGTAGTATTCATGTTGATCATGTAGATGACCAGATATCATATCTGTATATATCATGTATGTGCTGATGACTGATTCTATTCATGGACTACTGATTTGTGTATTATTTGAATGGAACTTTGTTTGTCACACTATAGTTGCTACGGGATGGACATTATATATAGTTGCTGTCAATTTTTTTTTTTTTTTTTGCATGTTCACTTTTATTTTTGTGTGAGTTTATTTTTTTTTTCTATGGATTCACTCTCACCAAAAATATTTTTAATCTGACCAACTTAGTTTTTCTGTGTGTGCACTACCGTCAGCAATATACTTTTCTGGCGTGCACCGTTTAAAAATTGAATTTTCTGTCAAAGTATTTGAGTGTGTATTTTTGTGACGGGACACACACAAAAATATTTTTTCGGCGGGATATGCATTTTTACGTGGGTTTCTCGCACGCTCAGACCTAAATCATTTTCCAAGAGCAGCCATGGGTGCGATGAGAAAAATAGTAGCGGGGAAGAGAAGGAAAAGGGTGAGAGATACACCCGCAAGCTTTTTAATTTCCATAATGCAAAAATTTGACCACCACCGATGTCGGCGTTTCGAGGAACGGTGGGTGCCTCGGGTGCCGGCAATAAAGAATTTATAAGCCGTGTGCCCCCTCCCTCAATGGCGTAGCGCAAGATGGACACGGACGCGGCGGTTTATCTGGTTCAGGCCAGCGGGGCCCTACGCCAGCGGGGGTGTGTCTGCTCGTGTTACCTCGCGCTCAAAGGTGAGCCTGCAGTAGGGGTTTACAGCGGCCATGGGGGAGAGACGCGTGTCTCAAGCCCCACGATCGTGGTTATGGCGGTGGTGGTGTGCGGTTTCCTCCGTGTGAACCGGAGTTGAGTCGAAAAGATCGAATCCCCTCCTAATGAGGCATTACTCCCCCTTTTATAGGAGAAGGAGAGAGATAATGTTTATACGGGTGGACGCCTAGGTGGCTAATTCGAGGCTGCACCGGTTGCATGCCGCCGAGGGGTTACCGGGCTTGGATGTTGCTTGACGAAGACACGCGGCCGGATCCGATGGTGGACGTGCCGCCCTCGGCGCGCCCCGGAGGGTCCTGTGAGGCGTGTCTCACAATCCGCATGGCGAGGGCCGGTCCCGTGAGGTCGCCGGGCTATGCGTGTCAAGTGCCCGAGGGTCCGGCCCATCGTGGCGTTTTGGCGGTGCTCGGGAAATGAACAGTGTCATCGGTTTCCGTGCGGGCGGCGTAACACGCCAATCGTTCAGCTTTTGCGCCCCATCGGTCGGATTGGGGAGACGATTCGGCAGTTCGATTTGATCGGGCGTGTCGATGGCACCGGCGCCTCGCTGCCCGTGCAACCGCATTGAATGCGGCGGTTTCCCTTCCTCCGGACGGAACCTCCCACGCCCGAGGGTCGGCGACCCTAGACGGCCGGTTGGGCTGCCTCACCCGAGGATGGAGAGCTGGTCTCCCTCGGGCGAGGCGGAGTTTTGCGCCCGAGGGTGGTGAGCTAGGCCACCCTCGGACGGCGGAGATTTCTCCGGGGCTGGTGAGCTAGGCCAGCCTCGGACGAAACGGAGATGCGTGGTCGAGTCCGAGCCATGGTTTGGCTGCCGTCGGCGTGGAACGTCATGGTTCGTTGTTTTGTAGAGGTCCTTGACCTTGTCCTTCGTGAGCGTAATAAGCTCTTTGCGTCGTGATGACTCCATTTGGGCCGCTTTGTGGGCCGTCCGTGGGCCGATTTCGCCGTCATGTGAGTCGCCGTGGCCAATGGCACGGTCCATCGTCCGTCGGGCCGTCCCTCCTCCGCGGGATGATAGCAGGCTAGGTTTTCTTGGGCCTTGGTAGGCCGGCAGATTCCCATAGTTTGGAGAATGTCTCGGGGCCCAATATTTAGGTCCCCGACAACCGAAATTACAAAAATTCACAAAATTTGGACCAAAATTTTGCTCAATTTTTTTACAGATTAACACATGAATTATGTTTTTCTGAAAAAGTTTAGATCTAAACAAATATTATTATGATTTATGACTACACAACTATTGAATAGAAGATCATATAATATAAACAATAGAAATATATAAGCTTAAATTATATAGCACATGTATTAGTGTATTACAAAATTTTGGAATTTTCTTTCGGCCACCACCAAAAATTCCGAATTTCACGAAATTCGACCAAAATTTCACCAAATTTTGAACCATGTACACCCGTGCGACCTATAGAAGGCCATAAATAACCCTATGAAAGTACCCGGTGAATCTATGCATTCAGAGAGAGAGACCTAATTCATGTTAAGTTTCATTTCTTCACAACTAGGAGCTGAAATCATGCATTGAGATTGACATATATGACAAAGTAGGCTTTCGTTCCACAGTCTCCTAGACCAGGTGTGGCCACGGCCCATGTTGGCCAGCTCCACCCAGCTGTGGAGACCATGGTGAATGGCCAGTATAATTACAAAGGCCATTCACTCATGTTTTTTGGGTTGTAGTCTATCCGTTTCTACTTTTCTAGAAATCACTAAAAAAGACTTCTAGGGATGTGTTGTTCATGGGATCGTACATCCCCTGTAATTATGATTTCAGCGGCGGCTGTCTTGTTTTGACCGTCTTTAAAAATATAACTGTGGAGGTTTGAATTTTTCCATGGCTTGATTGATATCTTCACGGATCAGGTCACCTATTTTTTGGGCTTGATTATTAGCATGTAATTCCAAGCAGTTCATTGATGTTGTTAATAAGTTAAAAAAAAATTAGACTTGATGGTAAATAAGGATTGCATCAAAACTTATTTGTGCCAAGGACAATAAAATTAAAATGAATATTATAACTAATTGTCAAAAGGTTCATATCATGTACGATGCAGGAGACCAAAATTAAGTTATATTTATGGAATCTAGCAAAAGTGGCCATACCTTCATCTATAGGTGCAGCCCATGCCAGCGTTGACGTAGACGACATGGACACCGGACATTGTGGCACCGGTGGCCTGTGTGTTCCTATCTTCCCTTTCTTGATATAAATCTTCTCGTCATCCTCATGTTGCCCGTGCACACCATGTGACTGGACCGAACGTCATTGATGGGTGCTTGGTGCACATGGCGAGACACTAGCTTCCTCCATGTGTGCGGCTCAAGTGCTAGACAGAATTTATCACATCCTTTGGTAGTCGATAAATTTTCTGATAGATTTCAGGATAGTTTCGTAAGTGGATAATGACACAGATGTCGTGCACCTCTTTAGCGTCAAGTGTTGCATGCTTGTTAAAGTAGGTGAAAATGACCTTCTCCTCAGTGTATGATGATAGGTTGTCGGTGTAACATTGCCTTCCCTGTTGTTGATCGCGGGTAGGTAGTCAGTGCAGCTGGCTTCCCTTTCTCATCGGTGTTCGCTGATAGATAGTTGGTGTAGCCTCATATGTATCGTTGGTACTCATTGTACCGTCATCATCTCAGTGTTGCATTGTTGGGCTAGAAGCCATTGCAGATGGTGTACATACTGATCTCGACAGGGCCCGGTGCAGATTTGTCGTTTATGTAGATGTCGAGCCGTTCTCGATGGCGTCCTTGCAGACTGCGTGCATCCACAAACTGATGGATCCTACGTACTAGAAGCTGGGCACATCAGCTCTGTCATGTGATCCATCCACACCATCTCATGGCCAGAGTGGCACAATATATACCTTCCTGCATACATGGAGTTGTGCAAGAATACATGAAAATCATGTATGATCTCAAATGAATCATACATGGATGTAGTATTGTTACATGAAAACTCTACAACTTTTGCTTTTTTTTTGATGAAACTAGAGGGGCAAGAATTCCCCTACAGGAATTTATTGATTAATTAAAATAAAAGGGGTCTCGCCAGCCTATGTAGGTTAAGTTTGTGTTTAATTGTAGGAGGAACCGGTTTCATTTATTGTTATGCACCTGCCACCTGTATATATACGTGATACATCATCCTCTATTCTGAAGTATCCATTTTATTTTTTTTTCTACATGGGCTATATTTAGGTCAAATATGAACTAAACAAAAATGCACTCCCTCCATCCCAAAATATATGGGATTCCAAACATCTTGGAGAGTCAAAGTATCTCAAATTTGACGAGATTTTTGATAAGATAATAACATTTTTATGCCAACTAAGTACCATTAGATTGGTCATTAATTATATGTTCATATTAGAACTATTCTATGTCACAAATCTTTGTAGTTTTTCTCTGAAATTTTGGTCAAACTTATGGAACTTTGACTCCTCAGAAATTTTGGTCAAAGTTAAGGTGCTTTAACTCTCCAAGATTCATGAATGACTTATAATTTGCAGTAGGGAGAGTAGTACTTTAGGAACAAAACAATGTCTAACTCAAATTAGAGAACAATTTAAATATTCCATAGGTTAGAATTAGGTCTTATTGCATCCTTAACTCTTGGCTGCGATCTGGTCATTCAAATAAAGGCTCAATGTATAGGAGAGGTCAGGTTGTTCTTGTGTTGCAGCAGTCCTAGGGAATCTGGAAGGAGGCGCTCCTCCTCACAGAGGATGACTTGCCCAACTTGAGCGGCGTGTTCATGCAGGAGGCTTTCCCAATTAGATGCCTTCTAGCTCTATGATGGCGTATAGGGCAACTTGCTATATGGCCCAGCGACTGAAGACCAGATTTTTGTGCTGCTTCCATAGTTCCATGTGAGGAAGAGAACCGAAGTGCCAAATTTTTTTTCTTGTGGGATTAGGCTACGCGCTCAAGATTGTCAACATATCGAATGATTATAATGCCATCCAGCTTTGCTGGCACAATAATTTGCATACCCATGAGAATGTGGCCACTGGAGTATGATTGACCTTTAATATGTAGGAGTGCTACATTCCCGATGCCTCCCAGCCATATTTTTCCGTTGGTAATTGTATGGACTGCTGAAGGCAGAACACAACTCGTCCTACATCTACTCTTGAGAATGCCAAGCTGGGGTCAACAATTCATATACATATATATAGAGTCATAGATTACCAATATCTACACAGACTTCATGTTAGCTATTGGCAAAATATGAAAAAGTTTCTCTTTTTTTCTGACCAAGTTCATCTTCCACCTAGGACTATAAGAAGTGCTTTATTGCATTCCAGTATACCAAATTTGATGACCTTTAATTGTTGTTTATGTTGTATATAGGGTACCTCAGGTACTTGCCATGTTGCATTTAGTGAGTAGTGACAGTTGTGTCTCCTATAACGTCTATAACATCATTGATGGTAGCAACTTTCTTCATACACTGTTTTATCTCGTTTAATGTCAGAAACATAACTTTTCTTCATTGATGGTTATTTATCCACCTACTTTTATATAATTTATCACCAATTCCGAAAATAAAGGTCCAAATACATTTAATGTCAGAAACAGCTACTAATCCAAGATTAGAACACTCATGTGGGAGTTAGGGTAACCAATGCTGGTTTTCTTCCATTATATTAGTTTATTTAATGTTTCTTGTGTTGTCATCCACTGTTTGTATCTATCTCGTTTCTTCCATTGACCACAAGATGAATCGACTTGTTTAATTAATAAACCAATAAAATCTTGGATAGTGGCAACAATATAATTATCCACTTCTATGTTATTTATCACCAAATCTGAAAATAAATGTGGAAATGATTTTTGATGTCAGAAACAGTTGCCGGAGAAGAGACGAACATAGGAAGAGGCGCAACCAATGCATGCCTTTTGCCATTATTTAATCGTGTTGCTATCCACAACATAGACATTGTTCGCATCTCCATCCTCTGAATTCATCTGAAGACACATGTGTAAGAACAGCTTGATCGGGTCAAACTTCAGTTGCATAGATCAAAGCTGCATCGTCTTGATCAAGCCACACCAATCATCGATGTGCCTCACTCTCTTGTACCGTACTGTGCTGGCCAGCATCGGCAGTATGAGAGTTGCAATATTCCCTGGTGTTTCCTAATCCCATACTTTGTATAAGCAGCAAGCATGACGGAGGATGAAAATATTGCTCACATAGAGCAAATATGGAAATTGGAGGGGAAGAAGCGAAGAGCTGAGTGGAGAGGAGAACGTGACTGTTTGATGAACAAGTTTTACCCCTTCCTACCTATCCCTGTGGGGTTCTTTTATATTCATGAGTCTGTGGTATAAATTATAAATTTGCCCATGCCTTTTTATAAGGAGGCCGCTAAGCCATATGCTCCACCAGTGGTATTTTTGTCATTGCATGTTTATGTGGATCTCATACACTGTCTAATATATATGTGACTATGTCACTACTGTGGTAGAGCATATATGGGTGTGTGTTATACTGGACACATTAGCAGCCGACCTGTCCTTCCTTAGCGTGACCTACCTGCAGGTAGGACGTACTAGTCCCCTCTATGCTTAATATAATAATGGAAATTATTTATGGAACAAAATAGTCAAGAACTTAATATTAAGCTTAGAGCCTTAGACTAGTACGTCCTACCTGGGATGTGTGGTTCATGATAACTGCCCCCCTATAATTATGATTTCAGAGGGGGCTGTCTTATATTGACCGCCTATAAACATAATAAAATGCTAAGATGCCCTTAATATCTGGCCCAAACAAAACATTTTTAGAGGCAGCTAGAAACTTCAACAAGCCCTAAAAAACATGTCGGTTCTAATAGTACTCTATATTGTACTCTATCTCAGATTGAAGCCATTCATGTACGTTGCTTCTTATGAACAGTGATAGTCGTGCCTGTTGTTACATTTAGGATGTCATGGGCGGTAATAATAACTATGTTTTCAGTAAAAAAAAAAAAAATAATAACTACGTTCATATATAGTTCACAATGTCGACACATATTACAAACATTTGGTTTCAGACGTACAACCATGCATGACTCATGGATCGACTTGTCTAATATAACCAATAAAATCTTGGATAGTGTCGCCAATATCACTATCCACTTCTATATTATTTATCACGTAATTGAAAAATAATGGTGGAAATGTTTTGATGTCAGAAACAGTTGCAGGAGAAGAGAGCACAAGAAGAAGAGAGCATAAGAAGAAGGGCAAGCAATGCATGCTTTTTGCCGTTAGTTTATCGTGCTGCTACCCACATTGTAGTGGTTCGCGGCTTCGTCCTCTGAATGATCACGAGATGACAGATGGGAACACACAGCTTGATCGAGTCAAAGCACGATGGCCATACCAACAATCAATGTGCCCTATTACTCTCTGGTACAGACATGCTGTGACGACCTCCACCGTCTTGCAGTAGGATGGTTGTAATATTTCCTGGTGTTTCCTAATCCTAGCTATGCTATAAGCAGCATGCATGAAGCATGAAAATCTTGGTCACAAAGAGTAAGTATGAAAGACAAGAACATAGTGGAGAGGAGAACGTGACTGTATGATAAACAAGACTTTCCTCTTCCTAGGTATCCGTGTGGGGTTCTTTTTTGTATCCGTGGGCCTGTGGGACAAATGGCACAATCGCCCATGCTTTTTACAGGGAGGCGTCTAAGGCATATGCTCCACTTGTGGTATTTTTTGTCATTGCCTGTTTACATGCAGCAAATACTCTAGCTAATATATATGTGACTATGTTCCTATATATCACATATTGTGTTATAGTGGACACGTTAGGAGACCAGTACTCTCTTTAGCCTGACCTGCCGGCAGGCAGCACTAGTGCCACTCACTAAGCTTTCCCTGCTTTATTCTGATAGCATCAAAATGGCTGGACATGTTTTTCACATGGCATTGAAACGTACCGAGGGTGAAAACTGAGCTGATTCTCAACAGATACACTAGAAAAAGATAAATGCTACAAATTCTACCATTAATAACGAACATCAGGACATCGAATCAAAAGATATTGGTCAACTCTAATCAACTTAACATTTATACTGTTTGGACGGGTGATGAGAGGAAAGGAGCAAACTCTCTATTCGCTCTCATTTCCTAGGAAGTTTGGAAGGAGCGCAATGCAAAATGTTTTAGAGGGCAGGCACCACCATCGGTGCGCTCACGGTGATCATCACAGCAAGCGCAGAGCATGGGTGCTAGCAGGCGCAAAGCACCTGGGTACTTTAATTCCGGAGTAATCTGTTGTTGAGAAATGCTTAGCGTGCAGGACCTCATTGAGTATTTGTGCAATGTGCTGACTGTAAAAGAATCCGCTTTTCTTAATGCAAGCACGCACAAAGCTTTTGCGTGATTAAGAAAAAAACTTACACTGTTTGGAAACACAATTGTATTAAAACTTGATGAGAGCACTACCTTTTGTCCCAACCATCTCCAGAAGCATGCATGGAGAAAACTGGAAGTAAATGGAGAATAATGTTTAACCGATGCACCAATTGCCTTCAAAAATAGACTCCCCAATTACCTGGAGATACACATCTATTCTTGGAGATAGCAAGAGGAGCCTAGTTATAAATTGGTATTTACTTTAAACCCAGCTGCCAAGCTAAACTCGTACAAAAAAAAACATGTCATCGGCCTTCTCCAAAGATTTACGCCAATCATGTATCAAAACATAGATAGCTGAAAATAACTATAAGATACTATATCTTTCATTCTGATCTCTTTGTAGGGGCTTTGTGCAGGAGCTTCAGGGCCAGGTGTATCAAGAGGTGCATGGTTGTTTACAAGCAACACATAAACGAAATGGCAGAATGTCATTTTAGTCTATTGTAGATGACATGGCCTGGTTCTGTCTTGAATTCCCTATGCTTCCTATGCCCGGTCCTGTTCTAAGGAGGAGGATCTGGCAGTCAATCTCATGCACTGCTACGTACAACACTCATATGAACCCCTTGGCAGCTTGGTATACATGCACTTGTTCCCACTATAAGAATGGATAGTTGTACATATGCAATTGTCCTCCTGATACCGATATTTTTGGTTTTCCCTTTTCTACTATATTTGTTTGTGGCGGTGGTGGCGGTGGCGGCGAGGAGGCACTGGCCCCTTCTTGCCGCCCCCTCACGGGGCGGCCGAGGCCGGCTGGGCCAAATGACATCTCCCACCGTTCGACGAGGCGGGCGCGCCCACGTGCCGTGCAACCCACCGTAGGCGCGAAGGCGATGCCGATCGGGAGACGCCGCGACGCCTGGTCCGTAGTTGAGGATGAGGGGACCCGACTTGTCGTTGTCGTCGTTACAGATGCTGGCTTCCTCGTCGGCGAAGGAGAAGTCGAAGTGCAGGTTCCCAGTAGATGCTGAACTTATAGCTCAGCGGGTGCTGCACGAAGGGGCAGTCAATCCATGCTTGCCGCATGACGGAGGCGCTGAGGATGCCGTAGAGCTCGAGTGTCTGGCGAGTAGCAGAAGGAGCCTGGAAGGTGTACGTGGTTGGCACATGTACCTGAGCATGTATGTGCCTGCAGAACACATGGCAAATCGACGTGACTGGCGTCAGGAGAGGCGTAGTAGGCGGCCGTAGAGCAGGTCACTGGTCGTCTCGGTGGGCGGCCTGATCTGGGGCGCTGGGGCCGTCAGTGCGTCGACGATGATGTTGTCGATGCGGAGGAACTCGTTGCCATGGTTGTCGAACTCGAGGACCGTGACATCCTCAAGCTTGACATATTCTGGCATGCCTGGAGGAGGAGCACACTCGCCGTGAACGCCTGATCTTCGCGCGGGTGGGTCGGGAGGTGGAAGTCCACTGTGACGCCATGCAGGGGGGCTCCACCTTCGAAGAGGAAGTCTTGCAGGAGCTCCGAAGCCGTGGGGATGTAGTAGCGGTGGAAGTACCTCACGATGCCATAGAAGAGGCTGTACTCAGGTGTAGTCGCTTGAAGCTCGATGGCGCTAGCGATGATGCCGAGCTCCTAGTTCAACGAAGTACCTAGGTGCAGCTCGGTGAGGAGGTCACCCGACATCTGGTTGTCGATCGCCTCCATAGCAGCTGCAAGGCGATGCCGTCCTGGCGCCCGGTCGGCCAGGGCGGCGTCGACGTCGCTGTCGATGTCGGCAACGTCGTCGATGTGGTCAGCACGGTGGTCGCCTGCGTCCTGAGCTGGTGGCACCGGCAGCTTGTCGTCGTAGCAGCGAGCAAGGTCGATGGCCTCCTCCATCGAACGAGGCTCGAACCACTCGAGCACCCTATGAAGCAGGTCGCGTAAACCACCGACGAAGAGGTTGACGCAGTGTAGATGGCTCTCAAGGTCCATGCAAGTTGCATGGCCCTCAAAAGCGGTGATGTTGTCATCTAGCCTGTCCTCCTGAGCAGCAGGCACGAACTCCCCAGTGGTGTCGGTGATGATGGGGGGTCTGAAGTCGCGCCACAGGTAGTGGGTGAACGCGTTCCACTCAACCAATGGCCTCCTTCGTGACAGCCTGTGGAAACGGACTACTGCAGGACCTGTCAAATGGAAGGCAGCATACCGGGCGTAGAAGTCGGGATCAATGTCGTCCTTCAGCTCGAACAGTAGCTCCATCTTGTGTATCCAAAGGTTGGGGTTGTCGCTGCCGTCGTACTCTGGGACGTCAAGATGGGCGACGTAGAGAGGGAGGGTAGGTCCGGTGACCTGGGAACGGGGCGCCGCGGGTGGCACCACGGGCAGGGGTGCCGCGGGTGGCGCCATCTTCGCTGCCGAAGAGTCCTGCGCAGTTGTAAGTAGCCGGTGCTGCGGTGTTGTCGATGACGATGTCGGTGGCGGCCGGTGCGTCACGCTGAACGGCGTCGCTACCCTCGTCTTGCTGGAGGAGAGAAGGGTCGCAATCATCGTCGATGGCTTCGTCAGGGGTAGCGGCGGCGCCTAGGGCAGCGCTAGGGGACGGCCCCAGGCCAGCGGCGGGGGTGCCGCTGGGCTGTCCTCCAGTGTGCTCATCGTGGTCGTCGAGCGGAGAGGAGGTAGCTGAATCTTCAGGGCGGTGTAGACATACTCCATATAGCGTAGATGCGTCTCGATCTCGTCGAAGTGGTGGCTGATCTTGGCGCAGTTGTTGTCAAGGAGCTCCTTCATCGCCTTTGTGAACTTGCTCATCTCGGAACCCATCGTTGGTGGGAATTGTCCTGGTCTCCGGATACCAGTTATCACAGACCAGTTAGATTGGGCCGGCTATAACACGTCGACGACAAACTCCGAGGCGGTGGTGACAGCAAGGGAGGAGGAGGGGTTGCGGCGCCCGGCCGGGGGGCCGGTTGGGGGCGGCGGTTGGGGTAGGGCGGGCGGCGTTGCGGCGCGGCGCGTCGGCGGCGGCAACACTGCGGGCGGCGGCGTGGGGTGGCGTGGTGGCGGCGGCGGCATGCGGCGGGACGGCGGCAACGGTGGGAGAGAGAGAGAGAGGCAGGAGATTATTTTCTTTATTGCTTGTCTCTTCCCAAGAGATTACAGACCCTTACTTATATAGCCCGGCTAGTGAGACATGTAACCTAAGCAATCTCTCTAAGGTTTCCTTATACGATTATAATACCTTTTACAAGCAATCTTATTTATTTCCTAATAAGGGTTTTCCTTATATGATTGGAATATCCCATGCACACCAAAAGTCTTAAGATAATCCTAACTTGATGACGAAGCGGAGATGGAGACGGGGAAAGGTGGTGGCGGCGGTGCAGGTGGCGCCGACCCCTTCTTGCCCGCGCGCGCCCCCCTCTTGGACCGGCCGAGGCCTGTTGGGCCTTGCTGGCCCACCCATGGCTGGCCCAATTCTAGCACATGACACTTGCTTTAACAAAAAAACTCATTAAAGACCCTCTTGAGATTATGTGTCATGCTGGTGCACTAATGAGATTTTGGACATGGCTGTATCCTATGTCTGACAAAGCTGAGATGGAAAAGGGCATCAACCTGATGATCAATGTGGCGATGAAGGTCCGGGCTAACATGAGGACCAAGCGTGCTGACGTCCACAAGAGAGCCGAGGTGAACTCTGGTAGGGATGAAGACGAGGCCTGACCTGCTTCTTTGCTGTCAGGATCAAGAAGCGTCTTGTCTCTTATATCTGATGTTTCTTTTTGTGATGGAAACCTGTGCTGCTGTCTGTTGGTAGCTTCCTCTTGTGCTGAAGGTCAAGCGCAGTCTGTAATACTGGGAGTTCTGCCCACCCAAGCCGGGTTGGTCTTTCTATTGCTTTCTTAGAACCTTCTTATCCTTCTGTTATGTCTAAAACTGGTAGGCTACTATTCTGTTTTCCGTTTTGATTAATAGAGATGGGGAGTCCCCAAGATTTTTTTTAAAAAAAAATATGACAAGCTGAGTATGTAATACAAGTAAGCAGAATGGGCCATTGTTAACTTAAAATGGAAAATGGTAGCAGTAAATCTGATATGGTTTTGCACTGAGACACAGTAAATCAATAACTGAATATGCAAACAGAGACTGTAATGTGTAATACTTTTGGGTGAAACAGATGTAGACATCAGAAGACCCGCTTACTAGTATTCCCTCCGTTTCAAATTATAATTCGTTTGACTTTTTCAACTCTAAGTTTGACCACTCATCTTATTTAAAGATTTGTGCAAGCATAGTAAAATTTAAGTCATTTTTTTAGGCTTTTTATTAACAAAGTATCACAACAAAAGAAGTGGTACTTTACACAATTTTTTGAATAAGATGAGTAGTCAAACTTGGGGTTGAAAAAGTCAAACGAATTATAATTTGAAGCGGGGGGAGTAGAAGAAAAGCAAGAAGAGAGACAGAGCACCTGTCAACACCAAATTCGTTGTAAGATCACCTGTCAGATTGCAAGATGGCAAAATAATGGTACTATTCTTCAACCAGAACAGAGTAGAAAGTGATATTTCCACAAAGACATGGAACAACAGAATGTTTGCTACACCAAAAAGACATAAATGTATTCTGTAAACGTAGAACAACAGCAAGGGAAGTGCCGAAAGGATGTTTGTGAACATCATCTTGTCTTCAAGATTCATCACTGACATAGATTAGCTTCACACCAATCAGAGGACGTGATCTCCATAATGCGCTCTCTTTGGAGGAATCAATGTTCGATTTTCTTGGGCCCTGCTTTACAATACTAAGGGCTGACCTGGGCCTAGGGTCCTTAGGGCCGTGGCCTGAGAAACTTAGGCATATGTTATCATTTGTGGCCCATAAACTTCACGATTGAGCCCAAGCAGTCAAGTCCATGTCGGTCGATATATCCACCAAGCCGATCGGAGCTCTCGCTCCCTCTTGACCGTGCCTCTCTTGCTCGTTCTCGATCTCTTGGGCTTGCGCCGCCGCGAGGTGCCGTAGCCCTCAATGCAAGCGACGGATCCCGAATTGATTTGCCGGCTGGCCGGCTTAGCTTCGGGCGGCGATCGCCAAGGTGCCGCTGCACCCGTCGCTCACCGTGTAGCCATTCTGCGCTGGTGGACGACGGCGGCGACGTACACCTCCATGCTCTAAAACAGCTTCACTTCTTCAGCGCACACCGCCGGACGTGTGTTCAGTGGGTTCAGTGCAGCTCAAGGTAGGGCTTGACGCCTTCAGCAGTTGAGCACTCCAGTGTTTGGTATGTTTTCTCTCTTATAACATTAACTTGCCAACCAGCGAAGCAGTGGCGAAGCTACAGCATACTAGAGGGGTTTACATAGTTTTGGATGCATATAAATGTGTTTTGGGGTACATATATGGTGAATTTTTAATCATATGCCCCTGCAGCGAAGGCAGTCCACAACACAGCTTCGCCCCTGCAGCGAAGGCAGGCCACTGAGTTTGACGCACGGTACCTGTTCGACGGATTGCGGCTGCAGGAAACCTTCGTACAATCAGGTACGTACGTATGTCTGCTGCATAAGGTCCAGATTGTGAAGTTACGTGAGGTGGTTGAAGCTTGGGGAGATTAGTAGCTTGCTGGTACACTGCTTAGAAGCTAAGCCTGCTAAGCATGGTATTGTACTGGCAGAGCAATAAGTTCCAGAAATTGCTCTGTGGTGCCAGGGAGCCTTAAGCGGCGTCACTCTGCACCCTATATTTTGATCTCAAAACCGCTAGTCGGAGCTGGAAGGCCATGGAGGGGATCGAAATTCTGGGCATTGGATGACAATGACAATAGAGATAGTGACGTTGATGAAACTGATAAGGAGGAGGGGGAGCCAGATGAACAAGATCATAATTCTGACAGAGAATTGTTTCGTGGCGCTTAACAAGGGTTGGGTTCTCAGTAGATGATTCATTAAATTATTAAGAGCTGAGACTCTGTTAAAGGAGAATTTTCATTCTCCAAAATTTGTTTCAACAGATAGGGAGGCTGGGCATGTTCGGCACCATGGCCGCTGGCATCTAGAATAACTGAAGCGGTGGTGGATGTACATTGTCAAAGAGCTGTGAAACCGTGGAAGGGGCCGCTACCCAAATCATGGTCCGCACAGGTTTGGCAGTTTGGAGATTTTATCGTGAATGATTTAAGGCTTTCCAACTCCTCTGGTAAAACAAAATCTTTGAGAGATCTTTGCTCTGGGAAAGAGGGATACAATGATTTCGGCTTAAATGAATGGGAAGGAGAGGGGACAAGCTTGGTAGTGGTGCGAGGGCGGTCATTGGGCCGTTCAGCGCAGAGTGTGCTCGGGGAGTTTGACGCCAGTAGGATAATTAATGTAGGTTCGCACCCGGCATTTAGACCGACTCAGGGTTTAACCCTTCGGTGGTCGAGGAGTTTGGCGGCGAGACGGGATCTTTTAATTGCCTCGGCTCGGGATGGGAAGGTTTACGCGAGCCCCGGACATAATCTCTTGAGGATTTACGAGCGCAAGGCTGAGGAGGCGTTCAAGTCGGTGAAGATGGTAGGTAGCTGTGGTGTGCGTGGGAGAGATGTGAGGTTTCTGATAGAAGTGTTTGGCCCTTATCGTCATGATCGTGGTGCTAGAGGCATGGATTAAAGCTTAGGCGGAAGTTAGTGTTGGGCTAGCGGGGTGGATCTACCATGGATGTGGAAGAAGGAGGGGCATCAGCCTAGGTAATGGCAATGGGACTGTTGTAGGTTCTAAACACTACCGGAGTCGCGCTTTCCCGTGAGTGAGACGGCTCACGGAAAGGCCCTTTCCTCGTCAGGCAAGGCTTTCCCGTGAGTAGCTCTCGGCATAGCTATCACGGGAAAGGAGGCGTTGGGAGGCGCCGGATCCGGACCTAGGGGCGTGGATCCGAGTCCCCTTTACCCTCACCACCGCGACCAACCACCCTTGTGCCGGAACTTGAATCTCGGCATGGTGGGAGGAGAAAGAGATGGGGAAAGGAGGGGAGGGAGTTGCTGCGGGTAGCCTTTGTTGGGCCGCCCGGTGGCTGCCGCCACCGCGGCGGAGGGCGGCGCGGGGTGGTTTGAGGTGTCGGAGTCGCCCCGGGGACGCTCTATACGGAGAGCGGCGGGGGGGTAATTTTCTTTGCGGGGGAGACTTGGCAAGCGCGGCGCCCCCGGTCGGCGAAGCACGTTCATGGCCTCCCGATGTGTGACCTCTGGTGCGGTCTAGCGCCGTGAACCATCACACACTCCATGTCGGCAGCGGCGAATTCGCCATTGAGGCGTGTATCGGTAGCATCAACGATCCTTCGCGACCGTGGAATTCCACACCCGGTGCACCAAGTGGATAGTGGTGGTGCCCGCATTAATATCGTGTCGGGCGGCGATTGTTGCGGTCGACCACAAGCGATATCAGGGCGGCGGCGACAAAGCAGTAAACATCGGACTCAATGTAGGTATTGCCCATGACTATGCATTGCGGGTCCATGTACCCTATGGTACCGGCAAGCACAGTCATAATGCGATCCCCGCCGTGGTCGATGAGCCTCGCGAGCCCGAAATCACCAAGCTTTGTTGTCATCGTAGCAAGCCCGAGTCGTTAGTGTCGGTCCACACCGATCGATGATGGAAGAAGCCGTGGTGGTGGTCGTAGCAAGGTCGTTGTCCAAAGAACGGACGTGGTGGTTCGAATGTCGCCACCGGGCATTTTTGCGAGGAGACTTGGCAACTGTGCATCCGGGGGTGGAGCATGTTCATGGCCTCCCGGATGTGCGGCCTGGGTGGTGCGATGCGGTGGGCACACCCGGGCGCCGTGACCATCACGCGCTCCATCTCGGCGGCGCCGGTCGCCGTTGAGACTTGCATCGGCTGCATCAACGATCCTTCCCGATCGTAGAATTCCCACACCCGGTGCACCAGGTGGATAACATCGTCGGCGGTCGCGATTGTTGCCGGCCGGCCACAAAGCGATCTGGAGGGCGACAACGCCAAAGCTGTAAACATCGGACTGAATGCTGGTATTGCCCGTGATCATGCATTCTGGGTCCATGTACCCTATGGTGCCAGCGAGCACAGTCGTGTCGCGATCCCCTGCCGTGGTCAATGAGCCTCGCGAGCCGAAATCACCAAGCTTTGCGTTGAGCGATGCATCTAGCATAATGTTGCTCGGCTTGATGTCACGGTGCACAACGCATTGCTGGCAATCCTGATGAAGGTACAGAAGTGCGGAACCTACTCCAAGCACCATCTCATGCCTACATAAATAACACACATGAGATCGACGTACAAGGTTAAACAAAAAGCATGCATGTTTTGAGAGAGCACTGGAAGTGGTATAATAAAGTAAACTGAGACAGGAATAGCAAGATACTCCCTCCATCCGATAATAAAAAGACGTTCATCACGTAAAAGACCACGGCAACCCTATATCGTAATCTTTGCTCATGCAAGTGGACGAAGCTGTGAATGGGTGCGCTTCCTCCGTTCACTGGCTTTGAGAGGCTTAGCCCTCGTTTTTTCTATTCTTTTAAACTAGATGAATTCCCAGCGTTGCTGCGGGTATGCAAAAAATAATTTTAATCTAGTTAACGGAAATGTATAAGTAATTTCAGTAATGAACTAAATAAAAAGTGTCATGATAATCTTAGATCTTCGACTTCATGAAACAAAACATGGGTGACTCGCAGTGAAGGAAAATATTTGGAACTTAATGTAAAACACACAAAAATTCTCAGTTTGCGGCAAAAATAGATTTGGTATGCCAGTAACCTGCTAGATCATTAATTAAAAGTGTTAGTGGAGCGTTAGTAGGATTGCTTAGGTGGCACGCTTGCATGTTAGAAAGTGTTAGTGGGGCTACTTAGGTGGCATGGTTGCATGTCGAGATAACTTCGGTTCTCTATATAGGTGTAGTAGATTGTGCAAGTGGATGACAGACATCAGCTGATCGATAGACAGGTGATGTACGGAGTATAGGCTGGGACCACGCTAATGAGCCAAAACTTCATTTATATTGAAACTTATTTTGAATGCTCATACGTCTTTAGTTATGGGACAAAGGGAGTATATAGTAGTGTGATACATACATACCTGATCGACCATGACAATACCTTTTGGGGTTGTGAATATGAGTATCTGGACTTCCGTTGGGCATGAGTGAGTCCGTACACAAGCAAGCTAAGTTCTTCACCAGCATGGCACCAACCGATGAGCTCCCGAGGTTGCAGTGCCGCAGCCGGCTTATGATCTTCACCACGGACTCGAATTCCTTCCTACCCTGAGTGGAGTTCATAGACACTCTTTTATAGCGACATGAAGATCCATATCCTTCAAGTAACCATGGTACACTGACCCAAACCCCCTTCTCCAAGTTTCTCCTCTTGGGACAAATGCCTGGTGGCCACAGCCAGATCTCTGTAGTGGAACCGTTTGGGCCCTGCTGCGCCTTTCTCAAACTCCTCTTCTTGCGGCCCACCGTTGAACGTAGCGCCTAGTTCCTGTTCTGGTGCAGTACCATTTCTCGGCGTTGTCGCCAAAGGAGCGCTGCCAAGATGCCCAAAGGCGACGGCAGCAGCCAATGAACCCAGAGTTGTACCGCTATGACCCTTCCGTCGACCCGTGAGGAGGAGGCGACGTAGCTTTCACATTGTAATAAACAACAACATGCAGACACCCGATGTTCCCGAATTATTAGGTTTGTATATTTGCACGAGACAAGCACTGAAAATATATTTTGCAGATATCATCATATATTAATATAAGTTGCTAACCTTGTTGCTGTGGAGTCTTCGTCGTCATCGGTGGCGGTGCTGGTGAGGGCTCGTGACTCTGCTGGCGAAGGTGGAAGCATGATGCCGAGGTCACTCCCGATCTGGTACACCACGTAGAAGCTGTAGCCTTTCACGGCGCCATAGGTGTTGTTTGGGCGCGAGCTGGAAAACTCTGTCGCCAAATAAGTGAGACACCTAGTGCACTCGTTTGCGTTGAGGTCCCTTGTGCACCGCGCGAACCCATACATGAGCTGGGAGCAGCCATCGGAGTCTTTGAACAACTCACTCCGGTTGGCCAGCCATAGCGGCGAACTGGATGCCTCTGCCATGTGGCGGCTCATTAGCGTCCACCTCGTGGCGTTCATGCCGACCATGTCGGTGACATAGGTACCTATGAATCCGTAGTAGGCCACGGTAAGATCGGCGACAGAGAAGAACGACTCATTAGAGTACCTTAGGACACAGGCCTTGTAGTAGCGGGCCTTCATCTCCCGACTGAACGGGCATGTTTGCTGCACCCGGCCGTCGCGGATCGAACGCAGTTCTGGCACTCATCCCAGCTGTTGTCGGCATAACACATGATGAGGCCAAATACAGTGTCCGGTGACTTTCCTGCCATGCTCACATTAAACCCACGGTTGTCGTCCATGACGCCCGCCTATCAAAGACCATCATCGCTATAGGAAGAAAACAAAGAGGCATTAGCACATATGTGAATATTAGCTTTTTGTATCAACCACCAACTAGGTGATTGAAATATTAAAAGTACAATAGGAAGATTACCATACCCATCATCAACATTGGTTGCAGTCACAAGGTTGACCTTTTTCTCTATACGGTCAGCACGCTTCGGACAATCCTTAGCAAAATGACCAAGATCACCACAAGCAAAACAAGGCATCTTAGACTTGTCTTTCTTCTTAGTTGCTTTAGCATTGAAAGGTTATTGTTTACCCGTTCCTTTATGTATCATTGAATCAAATAGATGATCTGATAACAAATTACACATAACTCCCACAAAGATATCATTGGCTTTCTAGAATTTTCTCTAATCTTCATCATAGATGTTTCCCTCGGCTAAGCCATGTTTGACCAAGAAAACTTCCATGGCGGTAAGACAATCTGTGACCTTAGCATACCTCCTCTTAAAATGCCCACCAAAGAACTTCTCCGGCCTCAGCGCACCAACAACAATACCCTAGGTAATTATGGAAACAACCTATAATAAGGTTTTTAGATTGTTGAATTATTAGGCAATTTCTAGATTAAAACCATAATAATATAAATCATGACCGAACTAAACAACTAGATTAAACATGTGTAACAAACTAGGATGATTCAAAACCATAACTTATATCATAGCATGATTCAAAAGCATATAGCAAAGCATGATCATTTTTTTTGGGTGTAAGCATAACTTCGTATACGGATAGATTAATAAATATTAAGATTGGATCACAATGCTTATACCGATATTCGTAGATGTAGTTGACAAAGGTGGTGACGACAAGCGTGATGACAAGGGGTTCCCCGAAGGCA
Source organism: Hyparrhenia diplandra (assembly GCA_015847255.1). NCBI lineage: Eukaryota > Viridiplantae > Streptophyta > Magnoliopsida > Poales > Poaceae > Hyparrhenia > Hyparrhenia diplandra. Next base: position 990,826 of record JADLZK010005386.1, read on the forward strand.
AGGTCGAGGTCATCAGGTCGCATGTCGTTGTCGTCGATCAGCGGTGCCGGAAGACTTCAAAGGTGTTGGCGATGAAGATGACGCGGGGACGATCTGTGGGCTGTCCTTCTCAAGAAGGCGTCTTTGTGGTGAAGGTCGAGCAGTCCGCGAAGTCCGCTTACCAAAAACCTTATTCGCCTTATCCGGTGCATGGTCACAAAGGCAACGGTACGGAGACCTACTCACTTAGTCATTGGTGCACACGAGCGATTGGGCTGGAGACCACGGCGGCGATAGCGCAATAACGAGAAAAGGCAAAACCCTAGCTTTCAATTAGATACATTTTTTGCGTGGCTAGGGGTCTGCTTATATAGTCTAGATGATCCGACATGGTGACACAATCACGATCTAACCTTTTAGGGCTCTATAGATTGTATCCGTTCAGGACTTTGCAAACCAGAAGACAAAAAACTAAAACAACAAAAGCAACCGCGCTCCTACATGGCAAGGAGCCAAATTTGGATAGACCATTCACGTAGGTGCTGCGCACCTATGCCCTTCGCTCCGCCACAGCGAGCAAGCACATGTGGACTGCCCTTTCTCCTTCTCAAACTAGACTTGAGAAGATGAAGAGAACTTCCGTATTAAGTAAGTTCTCTCCACCTTCAATTAGCAAGGTGATACTAAAGTATTTCCACTTCTCTCCTTAGCACTAATAAATGTGCCTTTAAGATTTATTAGGAATTTTGTTATAAATTCCAACATAGTTTGTGAAAATGGCAGGAACGAGATACTCTCTCCCTGGGTCTCGGTTACGTGTTTATAGGCACAGATTACAATCCCCTGAGCAAGGAACTTACAACCAAGGATTACAGCCGAATGACGGCTTGATCTACAAGACAACTTGTGTTACAAGATGATCTATCCTAACAACCTGACTTACAAGCTAAGCCAACTAACCGCCGTGCATACCTACATGCATATCCGGTGTACAAGCATATTTATCTTTTAACATGGTCCACAGCAAGAAAACTTGAGATTCCTATTCACACCCCTCTCGTCGCTTATTCATCCGTTCTTCAATAGCAAAGCACTGCTCAATGTACATGTAAAAGAATAGACGTAATCTTCATTTAACGATTTTTAGGTAAAAATGTTATTTGTGCAAAAAACATTTGGTTTCTATCTCTGAAAAACAAAGCAACTCGCAAATTTCAGCTGGTGTTTCGTATTTTTCCAATGCTATGGGCAATGACGGCTTTGCTTTTTCTAGTTCAGCAGTCCCTGGTTTTGTTCTGGTGAGCTCACTAGCTAGGAGACAATGAGCAGAGCCTTAGTTTTTCAGGCTGGCCGGCTGAGAGCTAAGAGTGCTGGACTTGACATATAGAAAAATACACAATGCAGGAGCAGAGCATGCAAACTTGTTTGCTATGCAGGGAAGAAACTACAAATAAATAACAAATTGTTTGTTGAGAAAGGAACATGATAGATTTGTCATAAAAATGTAGGAACGGGAAGGAAACTAATAGTACAACGATGATCGCAGATAGGAGTACCAATTAACCAATTGTTTTGAATTCATCCGGGATATGTGCAAGCTTTTGCCAATTTGGATGTCCATCCGTCGGACAGCTTTCCATGAGATGGCGGTCGCACCCACAAAAGGTGAAATCTCTTAAGCGACTTTGGAAATCTTGGAAGTATCAAGATATTTTCGCAACTGTCGATAGCCAATTCCTCGAGTGAAGTTAACTGCTCCATGTTCTCAGGCAAAGAGTTCCAACAGCAGGAATAAATCTGAAGTCTGTGCAAATTAATCAAGAATTCACCAATCCTGGGCGGAACATCCGATCCATTCCAGTCGCTGAGTGAAAGTCTGTTGAGGGACATCGGCAATCTTGGCAGTGATATGATATTTGTGCAGCTCATGATATTCAACTCCTGGAGCGAGGTTAGATGCTCCAAATTATCAGGCAAAGAGTTCCAGCTGCAGTCAGAAATACTAAGCGTACGCAAGCGCAGACGGTGTTCTCTGAATCTGAACCTCGGGGGAGAAACCGATCCTCTGCAATTTGAGAAGTGCAGATTTTGCAGGTTCTCAAGGGCTCCCAGTTCTCCCAACAACCAACTTGGGTATTTCGATCCATTGTAGTTCCAGATGCTCAGTGATGAGACCAGGAATGGTGGACAGAGGGCCTCAAGGATCTCGTCAGGAGGATCACAGGTCCTCCTTCCTGCCTGGTTCTCCACCAGCAAACTGGAGCTCTCATCAGCATAGTACCAATGCAGTTCCAGATCTGTGATGCGTTCCTTGTCAGCTAGCTTGGCTTGCCGGGCTTCCTGCTTGCTTTCGACAGCTTCAAGTCCACAAATGATTAGACTGCCACGAAGGTTGTTCATGTGCTCAAGCTGCTGTATCTCGTAACCCGGTTCCTTCCGCACTGTGAAGGTATGAAGAGTTTGGAGCAACGTCAACCTCCTATGTTAGGAAACTCTAGCACATTCATTGTGTTCAAGTAACACAAGTTGGCAAGTTTGCTCATTTCCTTCTCTGTGGAATAGCCAAAAGCACAGTTTAGGGCATCAAATTTCTGCAGATGGTATAGCTTGCCAAACGCAGGTGGCAAAATCACTTTGACCATTTTCCCAGAAACGAAAATATACCTAAGATGTTTCATTTCACCAATACATGGTGGAAGTAGGATTGTTTCCCTGTCTCTGAAATTGACATGTGCCACCCGCAGCTTCTTTAGAGACTTGAGCATGCCCTCCACATCTTCTGCAGCTATTCCATCAGAGTCATCGGACATAGGAGGCATCATGAATAAAGTTCGCAAGGTCCCCAACTTCAAAATCTGATCTCTAAACACTATTCTGTCATAGGACTCAATAAAAACATGACGGACATCTTGTGGGATTTGACCAACCACACCTTTACTAATTCTGAAACAGTCACTTCCAGCTACTCTTTCTGCTAAGTCATGCAACAAGTCATGAATTTTGAAATTCCCACTACGGGTAGTGAACTTTCCGACCGATTGAATGAACGAGCATGATAGTAACACATGAAAATAGTCGTTTCCGATATCTTCCATGTTTGCTGTTCCATTGGCAGTCTCTAGAAAACCTTGGGCCATCCATAGATGAACTAGTTCGTCTTTGTCCAGCTGATATCTTCTTGGAAACATACTACAATATGTGAAACATTGCTTTACAGGCTCCTCAAGTTGCTGGTAGGTCCACCATAAAGCTCCAATAGTATCCTTTAAGAAGTCATGGTTCATGGCTCTTCTCCAAGAGTCAGTATCTGGTCTCAGCCTTAGCATCCCTGCCACTGTTCTTGCCGCTAGTGGTGACCGTCTTAGTTTTCCAGAAATTTTTCTCCCAATCAATTGATATTCTCTTAATACATCTTGGTCACTAATTTTTGCACTATCAAGTGCGTAATGCATAAACATTGAGAGGTATTGGTGCTCATCCAAGTCAGAGATCGCAACAAGGCTTTGGGTGCCAAGAGATCTTGCTGCATCTGCAGTTCAGTGGTCACCAGGATTTTGCTTCCCCTCTTCCCAACTCTAAGTGGAGAAAGCAGAAGATCCAATTGCCGTTCACTAACATCTTTGTTGTACCAGACATCATCCAGAACCAACAAGAACCTTCTGCCTGTTAATTCTGCCTCCAACTCCCTCTGCATCATGTCAAGATTACCATGTTGGCCCTTCTCCAAACCAGAGACTATTTTTAGCATCTCAGAGAAAACAGTATCCCACACTGAAGTTCTGGGAAACATGTATCCACATAATAAGTTCGAAATAACTGTCCTCTCTTTCATGCTCGCAAACATACTGTGCAAGCGTTGTCTTTCCTGAACCAGGAATGCCATGGATACCCATTAGAGAATAGCATTTTGTTCTACTTGAGGAAGGCTCATCATCTGCAGGTTTATCACGAAGCATTTGCCTTATCATTTTGCAATCCCCATCTCGCCCAAATACAACTGTCGGAGCAGCTGAAGTTGTCTGGGACCTCATTGTAGGCGATCTCACAGTCAGTGGCGGAGGCAGAAATATTTTCTAGGTGTGGCGGGTTTATAAAGTTTGAACATGTATAATACTCCCTCCGTTCCACAAAACATGTAACTATGGGTTCGTACCGCCAAAAGTGATGTATGTTTGTGTTGGCACAAAATCTGACTCCTGCGCGCACACACCGACAAGCGGAATAGCTGGCTTTTACTCGATTTGCCAGTGTCTTGATCCGAAGGCGTGCGATCAATTTGACACGTTAATTGACAAGGAGGTAAGCGTGAGATCACGGAACATGCTGGTGAGACCAAGACAGTTTCGCATGTATGGCTCTAAGGGCGGATGTAGCGACATATAGCTATGAGAGCTATGTCAATTATATAATGAATGCATTGGTAAGCATGTATAAAGATGTAATGTAATAACGGTTGCCGAATGATCATAAGAAGACATGTTTGAACAAGTAAAGTCAATCATCAAGATGTGATATCGAGAAAGCTCTCTTGCATGGATCGAATTAATTGACAACATGGAACATAAGTAGGTAACTCATAAATATAAACCTAATCTAAAAAGACACATGCATAGGTTTCATCCAACCAACTAGTCCGCCGCGACGTCTAGCCTTCCTAAACCCGTCAAGCTTAAACCCTTGCAATCTAATCCACCGCATGATACCACTTGCTACAGATCTAAACCACTTACCACAACTAGATCAATCCACCGCATGATACAATCTAACCATGGTAAGCTTAAAAAGCACGCATACATCTAAATAGATCTATAAGTACTCGTTACTCGTTGAGGCGTGTATGCATAAACAAGTAAAATACACATGCAAACCTAGTCTAAAGCGAAACCAGAGATTTATCCTGTTAGTCCTATGACTATCCACCACATGATACCTTTGCAACAAGCTAATCCACCACATGATACGGCTTGCGAGGACTAACCGTTCTAAACCCTTTTTCGCCCTAACAGCTATCCACCGCATGATACACTACAAGAAGCTAATCCACCCATGATACGGCTTGCGGACTAGACTCTAACGATAGGTAGACTCACACGTACAAGATACAAGTAGATGCATAAGCGTATTACCGGCAAGCTTGCCGAATCGGGGTCCATGAAGAAGGAACTCACACGCAAAACCTTAGCCTGCCGCACGACTCATGACTAAACGTGTGCGAACCCACAACATGTAACAACTTAGATTGATCTAAGTCCGGCTATGATGAACAAATAGATCTAGTGACATGATAAGATGAATGTTGAAAGCATTGATGGCAATTAGATCTAACAAAAGATAAAAGCCGAACCGTATCAATCTAAATTGGGCAAAAGTGTGCAATCATAATAAAGATGATAAATAAAGAAAGCATGCACCACTTGGTAACTTAATGAATTCACCGGATTGCCAAATCCGATGAAGCCGATAACTAGCTCAAGCTAGACCTTAGCTTAACGCCGCACGACTCATGATCTAACAAAGAACCCTCTTGCTCCATAGCCTAAATCCGCCGCCACGATACTAAGCATGGTAACAAGACTACTTGCAACATAATCTAAATCCGCGCCACGATACTAGACATGGTACAAGGTTGCGGTACTACGGAGGTCGACGGGTTGATGTATCCCCTCGCAGTAGATCGGCGACACGACGGACTCGAAGGGTGGCGCAGAGCGGGTTGGTTGTATTTGATTTGGTAGATGGTTTTACAGTTGCGGGGTCTCATATTTATACCCGGGCGTTGACGAGTCCTAATTAATTACGAATAAACATAACAAAAATATCTAGCTAGGATACATTGCCCTCCAAGTCTTCTCGGAATCTTGAGGCCGTGCATTGACACGAGCACTTCTTACGGATTTTCTCTTTCACAGCCTTTACGCTTGCCGAACCACCACGTGCTCAATCTTCCCTTGGACTCGGGCCTCTTTTAGCCGAATAATAGCGGCTTCGAATGCTACAGTACCACTGATTTATCTTGCTAGCCGAATGACTTCTTACCGAATTATGATCTGCCGGCTCACTTGTCGTTCAAGCTTTACCAAATTTTGGTGTTAACGGTTTGACCAAATTTCTACCAAAATACTATTCACATTTATGGCTTCAAATTAATTTATTAAAAAACTACATTTCGTAATGAATCTAATGACATTTATTTGATAATATGAACATTGATAGTTTTTTTTTATCTATAATTAATTAAATTTGGGATACTAAGCCACGACACTATGCTAGAATTGCATATTTTTGAAACGGAGGAGTATAACTACCAAATATTAACTATGCAAGGACACTGTATATTACTATGTGATCAGGAAATATCACATAAATTCAAAAGTAAAGCATTGATATATAAAATACGTCAGTAAACAAATTAAAAAGAATGATTATGAGATATCGGCCAGTAAATTCAATGCTGGATGCTCTTGATGTAGGCAGGCCCATGACCATGAGATATCGGCCCACAAAACAAAATACATATACATCCACGTATCTTTCACGTATATACGCATAATATACTAGTGTTTTTTATACATCTGAGGTATGGCGGCCGCCCGACCTTGCCATACAGCTGCCTCCGCCACTGCTCACAGTATTATGTGTATTGGTGACATTGCCACTGGTGGCTGGCAATTCTAGAAGTGACAGAAGTTTGTGTCCTTCATCTATTAGTTTTTCTATCTTATCCAAGGTTACTTTCAGTGTCTTTCTTATCTCAACTGGCAGAAAGGCTTGATGGTCCCAACGTCCTACAATAATTGTAGGAGGTTACAACCGAAGTTGTTAGGATGAATGAATTTGTGTTAATGCCAACTGATATAACAAAGATCAGTTACCAATGATGCAACTCTTTGGTTTAAACACTAAATCCATACGAGCAGATCAAATCGCAAGGAAAAGAAATTATAAATTACAACGTTTTTCATGAAGCATCATTTAGGATGTAATATTGGTCCACCTCAACTGACCAGTTCAAAGAGCTAGTCTGGAGGCCAGAAGTCACAATTTACTTAATGGCATCTTAATTGCTTCCTCATCTCCCTCTCTTTCATATGTATTTTTATTTCGGTCCCAGCATGGCATAATGATTATAATGAGTCCAGATGATGAACCGAAGGTTGATTCTATTCGAATTAAACCCAAAGGGACCATTTCAGTGCAAAGTTGAACTTTGACTTTGACATTATTGGCACACCACTCCATTGACATCCCCCGTTTGACATTTCAATGAAATAAAAAGATTCCAGTGCATGGACTAAATTTATCTGGATCATGGAAATTATTAGAGCTGCTAGTTTATGATAAGTAGATGATGCACTTTTGTTATTGATTTAGTACATAATCGGTGATGCAAACCGAGGTATGATTGAAAAACGAATAAAGAAAACCGTTCTCAAGATAATCATGAAAAAACTCAAGACAGTCTTGGATCTATGAGTATGCTACTGCATATAAGACAAGACTATCCTCGCACAATCCCTGGTGGATGTCATTCAAGTGGATCAAGAACAACATTTGATTCACCATGTGAGAATAGAATGTAAATATTAGATAATTTATATTGAGCCTTGTGGGTTGTTGTTTTGGTCCCCTTTGACAGTGTTCACACCAACATTGCTTCAGACTGCTAGCTCTGGCGACATGAGCGCGACCCCAGGCACCCCCGACGCGCCAACACGCCGCCGGCGACCCTCCCCGCCTGTAGCTCCCCCTCCACATCCAAGACCAGATCCGGGACCTCCACGGCGCGGGCTCCTCGCTGAGGGGGCGGTTCTCCTCACCCGCCCATCAACGGGGGAGATCGACGCTGGCCCTTCTCCGCGGTGGCGCCGTCGATGGTCCGCCATGGAGGCCGCCCAGCTTCCTCCTCCTCTCCCCGCGGCCCCTGCCTCCACTACGACCGTGCCTGCACCCCACGCGCGGCGTGCGGACCTCTTCGCCGCTGCAGCGCCAGCGCGGCGGCGGCAGCGCCCGCCCGCTTCCCGTCGGCAGATCCACCTCCAACGATATGCGTGCTGCGTCTGCGTCGGCCTCCTCCTCCGCGGCTCCCCCCGCGCCGCCTCTCTGCTGAGTGGCGACCTCGGCGACAGCCCCGTCCCTCTGGCAGCGAGGGCTTGTGGCGAGGATGGGGAGGTGATCGACCGTTCGCCTCTCTCTCACCGACCGCCTTTGTTCTTCCCTTCCTCCATGGGCCAATCGAAGCCCGATGCGGTGGAGTGGCGACAACGATGAGGATGAGGTTGGGGGCGTGGAGGCAGACCTCCCCTACCTCAACGCAGCTCGTCGGGCCCTCAACACAGCCCGCAGCCAGAGGCGCACCCGTTACGCTCGGCCGTCGACTCCGGGGGGTGTCGAGTTGGCGGGGAGGCGCCGCTCATCGTCAAGGCTCTGGGACCCGGCAATGGCGAGGGAGGCGCTGCTATCGCCGTCGAGGCTCTAGGACCGGCAAGACGCCATCGTCGGCGCCGCCCGCCGCCGCCGCCGTCGCCGCCGGAGGGTGCGCGCGCTGCGGTTGCCGGGCGAGAGGGCGGTTGCGGGCGGTTGCGGCAAGCGGCATGGCCCTAATGCCGTGTGTGGGCGAATCCCCATCCACCGGGGGGCCCAGGCGAAGGGCGACTCCACCGGACATCGATGGTTGGCAGCGGGTACTCCCCCAGCAAGACGACCGGCCGGCGTTGGCGCCACCCCCGCTCTGGCGCCAAAGGGTGAGCACCGTGGGAAGCGGCGCGGGCCCACGGAAGATCTCGTCGACTTTTCGGCCCACATCGCTCGCTGTCTCGGCACCGACCACCGCGTCGCACAATGCCGGGACCCTATTCGTTGCCTCGGATGCATGGGATTCGGGCACGTCTCCCGCCATTGTCGCCAGGTCGGCGACAACCCATTTCGCCAAGCTCGCTCCCGACTTCGCCTCCCCACGCCCTCGACACGGGCATTCGGTAGCGGGGAGTGGTGGCCCGGCTCACGTCGTCGACCCCCGCCTCCCAGACTGCCCCAGTACGGGAGTGGACGGGGGGATTGACGCCGGCGGAGCTCGACGACGACACTGGCGACGCAGGACTACACCGGGGTGGATACGCCACCAAGCTCCTCGGACGACGTCGCGGCTACACACCGTCCCGATCGAAAGTCGGATCCTCTCACGTCGATGCCGGCGTGGAGGGATCCTCAATATGGGTTGACCCCATGTTGGCGAGCTTGTCTGCCGCTGCGGTTGTGGGCTCGCCTCCGCACCCTCCGCCGCCTCCACTGGAGGTTTCGACCACAGCCGCAGCCCCCGTTGGTCCAGGGGGCGAGAGGTTGTCTTGGCCACCCTCCCGGTGGAGGGATGTCCAGGGAAGGCCTTTGAAGCGAAGACGTTGGTGGATGCACTAAGACGGAGGACGGCGGTGTGTGCGCCTCCTTCTGCGCGAGATGATGTTCAAGAAGGCTCTGAGCCGCTGCTACCAAGGCCAACCCATCCTTTGGCTGCTGTGAAGTGGGCCGGTAGGTCGGGAACCAGACTAAGAAGAAGGGCTCTAGCTCCCACCCGCTGCAGCCTGCGTCAGGCCGCTCGTCCTTCCCCAGTGCCAGTGGCACAACGTGCCGAGCTCAGGCTTGCACGTGAGTTGGACTTCGTCAATGGCGAGTCGTCGACGCCAGATGCTGCAGCCGCAGAGTACATCGACAAATGCGGGGGGGCCCTCTCGGAAAAGGCAATCAAGGCGATAAGGAAGGCGGCGAAGCTTGACAATTTGGAGCTTTGCAAGGCCCTAGCTGCATTGGCAGCGGAAGGAGGGACAGACATGCTAGAGGTTCCACGGTAGTGCAAGCGTAGATGCACACCGGTTGTTTTTTAGAATGTGAGTAGTCTATTTAGTTCTCGCCCAGCTTGACAGTCTGTCAAACCTGGAAGTTGTTCTGTGCTGGCGCATGTAATTCTCTTCTCTTTATTAATATATGCCAGACTTGCGCCGGATCTTTAAAAAGACACAACTCAGTTTCACTAGTGAATTAGTTATTTCCGGCTTCATTATGAGCAGCTCTGCGGCTCTGCCGGTAGAGCTAAAGCTGTTTTGGTGAACCATTTGGCAAAACCTAGGGCTCCTTAAAATATGCTCTCACAGAATTAGTCTTGATTATTTGTCAGCACTAATTAGGTTAGGTTGCAAAACAATTTGAGGCTACATTTCTTGGAAAAGTAGGATTTACTGCTTTACTGTGGGCATTAGTGTTGCTCGGAGATGTCAATGAAGAAGATAGGAACGGACCTGATTTCTGTTGCATCGCAAATAGGAGAAAACAGACTTGACATCATTTGGTGAAGCAGATCTGTCATCAGCGTGAGAAATGATATGACTCTCTTGTTTGTGATAACCAATTGTGTCAAGGATGTCTTCGGCTTCGTAGAAAGCAGATTTGAGCTCCCTCACCCATTGCTCCAGCCTGCCTCTTTGCGGATTGGCCTCTGTCACTTCAAGCATGAGCTTCAGTTGTATGACTTTCCTCTCAAGTTCCTTGAGCTTGCCCGCTGAGCGAGCCGAGGTATGAGAAGCCCCTCTTGAGCATCTCGGAGATTACTGGCGACACAAGCCATCCTGCAACAGAGATTCCCCACCCGACTGCGGCGATGCTCACCAGATCCATTTGTTTCTCTCGGATATGTTGTGGAGACTGAACGGAGACGAACAAGGAGATGTAGTAGATGGCAAGGTATAAGCAATTGGAGGCGAAGTCTCCAACTAGTATATCAGAGCAAAAAAGGAAGCTTCGTTGCAGCTGCAACTACCTAAAACTAAAAGTCAGCAGTCTTCATCCGAGTGACAGCACTGACAATACTTTTAGCATAGGATTGTCATTAAAAAATAGAGTATATAAGCAGGAACTAAGAGAGGTCAAAAGTCTACGCGAATATACTATTAATAAATGGCACAAATTGAGATAACTGAAGTTGACGGGTCTAAAACTCTGCTTCCAAGTTCCCATGTCATCAGTATGGGGGCTATTAGATTATTGAGCAGGAATCCATATGGATCAGGATGAAGAAATTATTATTTGAACTACAAAAGGAAGGGGCAATACTATAGGAGAAGTATGGAACAGAACAAGAAACTTGACTCATATTCCAGCTCTGTCCGAGAGCCCCCTCCTTGCTGATCTTGCTGTCTACCTCTTGGTTCTTGCTTTTCTCTACATAATTCCACCCAGATCCTCTTAGACTGCATATTGAATTGAGTGAATCTTGGTGTTATTGTTGAGTGATTCTGTCGTCGCATCAAGGTTCGTGACTTTGGGTTTCTTGACAGCAATGCTGAAGAAAGTGTAAACAAGACCTCCTCCACCTGCAATGGGTTGTGGTCACCCTGGTCCCACAGTTCTCCTAGTCATTGGTGGCGCATTGGGCCAGTAGCAGTGTGCTGGGCTGGTTATAGCAACCTAATGCGTTTGATGGGCCTGGGTGCTTGACTTTACTTTGATGGGCCTAGGTGCTTTACTTTAGTTTGATGGGCCTGGGTGCATTGTGGGGCGTACTTTTTTTTTAACGCACTTTTTTTTTAATAAAAATAGAATTTCTAACTTGGTTTAACCATGCAATTGTGGGGAGTAAATCGTTTATACATTTTAAATAACATCAAGAAATAAATAATTAACAATAGAAAATGGCACTAAATCTAGTGCTACGATTATCGCTGCAGGTGCTAGATGTACTGCCAAGACCCAAGAGATAGGGCCCGGAAGAACAGGCCCGCCCGGTAGGGGGGCAACAACGCCGTGCCGCCGGCGGCCTTGGCGCCCGCCGCCGCCTCCTCCTCCCTTCCGTGGATTCTTGACAATTAATTCAGCGATAAAGGAGGAAATTATCTAGGATTATCTTAGGCTTTTTGGTGTGCAAAGGGATATTCCATCTATAAGGAAGACCCTTATTAGAAAAATAAATAGGATATCTTTGGTATCCAGGAGACCACTACGATGCACCCACCACCATGGATATCGGGACGAAGGACTTGGGGAACCAGTTCGCGGATTCGTCACCGGTTTGGACTTCGCTCGCCCGATCAGGTTCTTTGTCTTTTTTCAGGCAGCGATCCGGCGGTCAAGCGTCAAGCACGGTTCTTTGGAAGCTGATCTCGCCATGAAGGCGTTATTGGAGGACACAGCCCGCACCTTCATTAAGATGAGGACGGATGGCAAGCAAAACGGCGACGATCGAGGTCCGCGGCGGCTGATCACGGAGAACATGATGAAGGGGTACCTAGGGCGAGGAAGCCCGCGACGTAGGGACGCCGCCGCTGCTGGGGCGCATGCGCCGCCCCCATTGCCCCGGTGGACACCTTCCGGGCCTCGCCCCGTGCGCACAAAATTTTGTCCTTCCCGGCGTATGGACGGCAAGGAAGATCCTCCCATGGTTGAACCGCTGCGAGCAATTCTTCGGGGGACAAGGTATGCCAACCACCGAACAAGTTTGTGCGTCTCATATCATCTCACGGGGAGGAGCACAACGGTGGTACATGAGGGCATCCCGGGAGAAACCGTTGGCAGATTGGGCAAGCTTTGCCCGACGTCAACGAGCGCCGACCCGGTACCGCGGCGGAATCGGTGGGCGAGTTGGCATCGCTAAGGAAGACATGCACCGTGGATGGGTACGCGGGCGGTTCTGGCGAGCGACACCGGGACACCTCGGCGGCGGGAAGCAAGTGAACATCTACGGCCGGAATGGGCGAGCCGCTCAAGACGGGCGTCGAGGTGCGAGGACCCCAAGGACATGGAGGCAGCCATGTCTCTCGCCCGGGCGTACGGTGACGCCTCACCATCCTCTACAACCCCGGCAAGCTAGCACGGCGGAAGGGCAAGGCGCTGCGCCTCCGGCCTCGCTAGGCAGCTGCCCCTCAGTGCCCACCCGTCGGCGGCACCGGCATCAACTCAGCCCGTTCAAGCGGCTAACACCGAGGAGGAGATGACAAAAGCGGCGCAAAGGCGGACTCGCTTCAAGCGTGGACGAGCCGTTTGCGGGGTCACAAGTGCAAGCACCTCTTCGACATCCACGATCTTCAACGACTACACCGACGACCCCAAGGCGTTCCGCGGGCGGACGTCAAAGAAGACCCGCCCGACCTCGGGGTCCTGCCGGGAGCCCGACTCCCGGTGCGTGGTGCTCACTCTTTATACCTCATCGGCATCATCTCAAGCACGGGCGTCAACATCATCGTCGGCTCGGGAGCAACGCACAACTACATCGACCCTCGGCGTGGTGACCGCGGCGGGCCTCGGACTCGGCCGGTGCGTGTGCTGATCACCACGGGCACCGGCGCCACCTCCACATGCCGGGCTGCCACCTTCGATGTACCCACTACGCGCATCGGCGCCCGGCACCAGCCGACATCGGCGCGCATACATCATGCAATTGGGCAGCGGCGTCGACATCATCCTCGGCATGCCTTGGGCGGCAAGCTTGGGACCGGGTGACATGGGACTTTTGCGACTCACGAGCTGCGGTACTACGCGACGGTCACGAGCACATTCACGTCGGCTCCGGCTCCTCGGCGTGGGGCGCCCTAGCCCTGACTTGCTAAGATCGGGCATCTTCGGCGGCGTCCGGGACACTTCCCTACATGCTGGGAAAGCGTTCCATGCATGCGACTGCCTTGGACCTCTACGACACATCCATTGGAGTATTCGTCCCAGCTCACGACGGGCGACAACGGAGGACCGGCATCTGCGCCGCATTGCCCTCGATGTCACCACGGCGACGCCCGCCTGGCATGGGCGGTTGAGGGACCTCCTCCTCTTCGACGGCCGTTTCTACCTCCCGGCTTCCTCTCCGCTTGCTGCCGAGACCTCTTTGGAGGCCTTACTTCAAGGCGGAGTTCGCCGGACGAACTTCCCTCGCCTTGGGCGCCTACCCGGCAGCGGCGCCCGGCTTCACCGACCGCCATCCTATTGGGCGGCATGTGGCGTCGGCGCCACCACGTCGGCCCGCTAAGTCATCTTTTCGGCGGCATGGATCGCCTCTTCCTCACCATCGACAGCGTCCACATCGGCTATGGCGTAGAGAGGGGCACACATCGATTGTCTCCCTCCCTGTTCGGCGTCGGCTCCTTCATGTATGCGATGCGATGTTGAATTTGGCTGCTACTCCCCTACTCGCCGCGACATCACCATCCGGGCGCCTCCTTCCAGTCTTCGTCAGCGCTCCGCCCATGGCGCTTCTTGTTCCTTGAGCCCGCCCGCGACATGGTGCATCGGCACTGGAGGTGGGAGTCCCAAAGGGAGCTTCTTCTCATTTGCCGCGAAGCAGGGAGCGGCTTTGCGGCGAGGGGCGTGTTGTCCACGGTACATCTACCACGGCTACATTAGGAACCTCCACTATCTCTTCGAGTTTGCTCCATAGCGAACCGGGGAGAACATGATCCTCGGGAACCCGGTGCATGGCAAGCTAATCCTGCGAGGTTGAGCTCATCATGCCAAGTGCCCGCGAGACCTTCACCCGGGTGTGACGGAATGGACTTTCATCCAGTAGCGAGGGCGGCCCGGCCGAGAAGGGGGAGATGTCATGACCCAAGAGATAGGGCCCGAAGGATAGGCCCGCCCGGGGCCGGGGAAACGGCGCCGTGCCGCCCGGCGGTAGCAGCAGCGCCGCCCGCCGCCTCCTCCTCCCTTCCGCGGATTCTTCGGCAATTAATTCAGCGATAAAGGAGGAAATTATCTAGGATTATCTTAGGCTTTTGGTGTGCAAAGGGATATTCCATCTATAAGGAAGACCCATATTAGGAAAATAAATAGGATATGCTTGTAAAAAAGGTATTCCAATCTATAAAGGAAACCTTTTTTAGAGATTGCTTGCGATACAAGTCCCACTAGCCGGGCTATATAAGTAAAGGGGTGCAGTAATGTCTTTCGGGGTAACAAGCAAATAAAGAAAAATATATCTCAATCTCTCTCTGCCTCTCCCGCACGCACCCCCCCTCCCTCCCGCGTCCGCCGCCCGCCACCACCAGCGCCGCCCCGCGCCGCCCCCCCCCCGTGGCGCCGCCGCCCGGCGCTCCGCCTCCACCTCCTCCTACTCCGCCCCGACGACGGCGATCCGTGTCGAGTTCGGCCAATCTAGGCTGGGTTCGACATGTACCGAGTTTGATTCTTGGATTGCCCCCTTTTTTTCATAATTAAAGCTTCAGAATGATAATCAAAGAATTTAGTATAACATGAATTAACCACAACAGGGCATTTGGTCTATTGAAAATTGAAAAAATATTTATAATTCCAATAGGACTCATGCTATTTATCTGGTATATGTTTGATTGGGTTTTAAGAAAGATTTGTGCTACAACTGTCTACTGGGTTGCATATATATTAAAAAAATCATCAATAGATAACTAGACACTCAGTTATAATAAGCATTAGGTCAAACCATCTTAGTTTGATTAAATTTATACGAAAAATGTATGCATATTAATAAAACAATAGTTGTCCACAGATTCATCGTCACATCGTAAAATATATTTTTAAAGGTATACACACATTTCAAAGTGTTAGTTATATACAACGGGCGCATCGGGGCAGTAGTTTTCCTCGGAAAGACACGTTGCAGTATAAGCCGGCCGGATGCGTGGCTGCTGGTGGCAAATCTCCATGATCGGTGTGGCTTGTTGCAAAGCAGCGGCGCGAGATGTGCAGCAGCAGGGCGTCGTAGTGGCGTTGCATACGCCATCACAATGTGGCTTTATATGGATGGGATGTCTCTCTACGTCGGTTTGCCGAATATATATACGGCAGGCATAGCGGCACCGATCGCAGTACCAGCTCTATCTCCAACTCCAATCATGTAGGAGTACTTTGATTTTGTCTCTACACGACCAGATTGGAGTACATGACGAAATCAGTTCGCCTTCCAATTTTTTTTTCCTTTTGTTTTCTTTTCTCTTCTTGAAAAGAAGGCCTCCGTGTTAGTTTATATGGATCTCCACTAAGATTATCTCCAAAAATGATACCAAACTAAAAACACAGTGTCGTTGACACAATTTGTAGGAGCGGCTCAATTACGGCCACTCTTACAAGTCAACTAGTAGGGGCGGTTTTTCAACTGCCCCTACAAACCGTTGATTCTTAAAAATAGTTGCTTAGGGGTGGTTGGCAAAACCACACCTAAAATAGGAAAAAAAAACTGGGGTGTGTACCGTGCACACGCATGCTTTGGTGTGCACCCCTAGTAGATTCGTGCCATGTGTCTTGCGAATCATCATTGCCGTTCACATCTCATGTAGTGTACAACAGTTCAGCCTCATCCCTTTGCATGTGTGCATGCGGTGGCCAACGAACTACCGTGGTGCACACCAAAGCATGCGTGTGCCGCGGTGCACACCCTAGTTTATTCCTAAAATGGTGCCTGCTGCCCCTAAAAGCCTAGTTGGCGTAGTGAGGAAAACCCTATTTGCAAATGGGCTTTTAGGAGAGATTATACTCAGATTTAGGCTCTCTCCTAGCACTCTAAAATGTGTGTCCTATATTGATATACAGTGGAGACTTATTTTCGGTTTTTGGTGCTGTTAGGGCACTCACAATACAGACTCTACCATATAGTCTAAAACTATTTATTATCTTGGTTAACGTGGACTTGGAGTCCAAATAAGACTTGAAGACTTATTTTTTCTACCTCTCTCTTCCATAAATATACCACCACATCAACAAAGTACAATAAATACGATGATACTCCCTCCATATTGAAATAGAAGGCGTTTAGGACAGCGACACGGTCTCCAAAACACTACTTTGACTTCTTTTTCTATAAAAATATTTATTGGAAAGTTATATATGTATATTTTTATGAAAGTAATTTTCAAGACAAATCTATTTATATGATTTTCACATTTCTAAACTCAATGACTTAAAAATTATTCACCATTTATATTCCCAATGTTTGACCCAAACTTTTTTCCAAAACGTCTTCTATTTCAATACGGAGGGAGTAATAAATAAGCTTAGACTCTATGGTAGAGTGTCGAGAACCCAGCTAGATTGGGGCGGGGCGACACCCGATTGACGATCGTCGGAGGGGAAGGAGGAGGTGTGTTGGCGGTCGTTAACTACCTATTTTATACCGTCAACACCTGCATAAAATGCTCTCTTTTGACCACCAAACTTAGTGGTAGGGTTTAAATCTAACAAGTTCCACAAGTTTTGGTATTTCAAAGTGCAATGCAGGATTCTCCAATTTATCGTCATGAAAAAGTATCTTTTATGGCAAAACAAAGTACACCATCGCGGAGAGCTCGCCCGCTGATCGAAATGGATATATTACTTGATATATTTGGACTCGGATGGAAAAGATATCGCGCAAATAAAAATCAACATGAAGCGTGGGTCCCACCCGTCGGCACATACCATGCGGGGGCCTACGAGGGTGCGCCACGTGGCGGCAGCCCGGCGGCGACATCTGGCGTCGGCCCAGTGCCTCCGCGAGAAGCGATGAGCAAAGGCGGCCCGACATGCGGGCCATGGCGGGCCCGGTGACCACTCCCGTGGGGGACACGACAACTGGCCGGCCACTCTGCGGCGACAGCGTGGCGGGGGCGGTCTCTACCGCGGGAGACGGCCAGCGTGAGAGCGGGGCGCTCCGCGCCCGGCCCGCGTGTCGGCGCGGGAACCCTCGCGGGCGGCGCGGGCGGGGGCGCTTGGGCGTTCGCGGGCCCGAGGGCCACGTGTCGCCGATTGGCCCCCCGAGGAGGCGTGCCTGGTCAGCCGAGGCGGGGGGGCGAGCCGGTTTTGCCGTTTTGGCCCGCCGAACCAATTTACCTTTAAATATTGACAGCGCCACGGGACAACGGTTTAGCTCGGTTCACCGCCTTAATGGCGGTTCTCGTCGGTTTTCAACATCACTCGAAAGGAAACTTCAATGCCGACATAGGAGGGTCGGTTGCATGGCCTAGGGGCGGTAGGAAATATTTCCTTGTATAGGGATTGCCTCTCACCCCTCTCTCCTATATAAAGAGGCTATCCCTCTCTTGTAACACAACAATTCCAAGGAGAAACCAGTCCACTTGTGCAAGAGAGTAGAATTAGTTCTTCTTCTTCTACTTCTTCTTCTTCTTCTAAATTCTAGAGAGTGAGAGAGGGAAAAGGTAGAAAGAAGCTTTGTTCTTTCTACCGGAGTTGCCGGTTTGCCCCTCGGTGTTCGCGGTTCCTAGGAGGGACGAGTGCCGGACTTGTCGGTACCCGCCCGGCTTGTACCTCTGCAAGCTACTTACACTTTGGTAAGAAGTCTTGTGATTATCTTGAAGCTATTTAATTTCCTCGTATATTTCTTAGCTGTTGTAGACTTGCGGGATTGGTAGATTGTCTCGTTAAGGCGTTAGTTCTTGGTGAAGGAACTCTTTGACCGGGGAACCTTGGCCAACATCAAGGATTTGTGACCAATAGTGCAAACGTGGTGTTTGGACTAGCGTTCACCTACCTATTGCGAAGCATCCCACGGTTGAGGGGGTAGGCGGCTGGGTCGTGACAAGCCTTGACCGTCCCTTGAAATCCCCCCACGTTCGGCTGTGACGTAGAGCTAATTGCGGAAGGCTGCCCAGTTGGGCGTTGGCGGTGCCCGAAGTGAGTAGACAATAGACTTTAGAAATCTTTGCTGGAAAACTTAGCCTATAGATACCTCGCTATTCTTTAAAACAAACCCTTGCCTTAGGTTGACATAGACCCGAGAAAAGCCTTCTCGCGCGACCGTCCTTGTGTAAAATCGATACCACTTTACCACGGGTGAAGTGCTACAGCGGTATTTCCGTGCGGTTTTGCGGATTTCTCGTGTGCGTTAAAGAAACACCAACAAGGTGGTGACGGCGGCGTGGGGCGGCGGTGGGGGCGCGGGCGCGCTAATGGCGATGGCCGCCAGCGGCGGCGGCGCGACGGCGTTGTGGCGGCTGCGTGCGGTGGTGGTGGAGGTGGCGCGTCTTGGGGAGAAAGGGAGAGAGAGCCTAGATTTGCGGAGAGCTATTGGGAGTTACCCCTTTAATTTATTTCTCCTTGATTCAGCGATTACAAGTCCCTCGTATTTATAGTCCGGGGAAGACTTGCATCTAAAGAAATCTACGATTGGATTTCCTATTTTATTTCCTAAATAACCATTACTTAATGGCGAAGCGGATGGCGCAATCATGGTAGGCGGCGGCGGGCGGCCGGCCACTGCGCGCACGCGCTTGGGCCTTGGGCCCCAAGCGGCGCCGGTGCCTCCTCGGTGTGGGTCATGACATTTCTCCCCCTTTTCTGGTGGCGGTAGCGCCGGCTGTGGTCGTTCTGTGTTATCGTTGTTGATGTGCGGGCGAAGATGAAGACGCCGACCTTTCTGGCTGCGAGAACACCCTGTAGTACCTTTGATAAGGCCGTGACGTAGTAGCGATGTTTGCCGAGGAAGACGATCTCCATTGCTGGCGTCCAAGCTGTTGCTCCTAGTTGGTTGTCGCCAATTCGTGTTGCCATTTGATCGATGAAGGATGGGAGCCTCGAGGTAGTGACGAAGCCGTCGAGGTAGAGGTTGATGTGGGTGGTATGTACCTCTTGTCGTCGTCGGTGAAGCTCACAAAGTCGAGGCTTCTCTGAAGATGGAGCGTCGAAATCTTGGGCGGAGGTGGATCGCCGTTTTCTCCGTGTAGGGTGCCTCCTGGTGTATTGCAGCCCATGGCTTGTTGGCGTAGTCGTCCGGGCGTAGATGTCGTTGAGGAACATGGGAGCCAATTGGTATGGCTCTAGAGTCGTCCCTGCTGCCAAAGTCGCGTAGTCGACGTCGCGATGGTTGTTGGTGTCGCCGTTGAAGGACGTCCCAAAACCGAGAGTGGGGCACCATGGTATGTTGTCTCTGTTCTCCGTGGCGCCTTGGTGATGCGAGGAGGAGCCAAAGAAAGAGGAGTGCCATTTTTTGTCGGGTTGGCAGCTATGTACGATGTTACGCTGCGTGGTGCTGATGATGTCGCCTTTCTTTGGTGCTGCTGGCTTGATTGATGGTGTTCTCCACCATTGTCGATGTTGGCGAATGTCCGGCTGGTGTAGTAGGTCGTCGTCGAAGGTCGGTGAGTGAACGACCATCTCCTTGGTGGCGCTTGGGGGGCATCGGTGTTCTCATCGGCCATGGCGCCCATGTGGGGATGTCATGGTTGCGGTGTCGAGGTTGGCGCGAGGTTGTCGTCGTGGTTCATGCCCATGTAGTTGTTGTCGATGGTAGGCATGGTGAAGGCGTGAGTCGACGTTAGGGGGTCATCATCGGCGTTGGCGTTCTTGAGGTCGTTGTCATCCTTCATAGCGCCCATGGTAGCGTCGTCGGCGTTGTCGATGCCGAGGGCGTTTAGCTAGTGGCGTCAATGGTGATGTCGAGGATGTCGTTGATGCTCGGGGAGGTGTCGATGTTCCCTCCTTTGGGGGCGCCGTTGTTGTCGTCGATGGTGCGGTGTCGAAGACGTCATGGTCAACGGCGTCGATGTCGGCGTCGGTTGGCGTCGTTGTGTCATCCTTGCTGGTGAAGGCGTTGGCACTCCGGTGTTCCCGGTGTCAAAGATGATGTTGCTAGTGACCAGGGAACTTATGCGTGCCATTGTAGTAGCTGGCGAGGCGTTGGCCTAGCTGGGTAGACTTTTCGTCGGCGGTGGTGGGACGTCGGTGGTAGCCTCCGATCCGATCGATCGGGTCGGCGGTTGGGCCATCCTTGGGGGTAGGCATGGTCGTCACTGCAGCGGCTGTGGTCGAGGGGGGCGGCGTCGGCGGCGCCTGGGAGGCACCATTGTCGCGTCGGTGGCACCCGTGGTAGGAGTGTCGTCGAGGAGGTCGCCCAGCGTTGACGTTGTTGCCGTTGGCGCTCGTCGAGCGGCATGGCCCGCGGTCGGTGGCGTTCTTTGCGGGCGTGTCGTTGATGTTGGCCTGGTCGAGCTTCTCGGGAGGCGGTGAAGTTGGCCCCGCATCTCTCTCGCGAGACAAGCAAACTCGCGAGATCCCCATCCGGAGCTCGGCGATCTTGTGGCTGTCCATCGGATCTTGGCGTTGGTGGTGGTCGGAAGCCATCGGTGGTGGGAATTGTCACGGTCTCGGATACCAGTATCGGAACCCGGCTAGATTGGGCGGAACCGACACCCGATTGATGATCGTCGGAGGAAGGAGGAGGTGGTGGCCCGGCGTGGGGCGGCGGCCTGCTGCGCCAGCCGAGGGATGGGCGGCCCAGCGTCGGCAGCGGTGCGCGATGGGGCGAAGCCTTGGCGATGGCGTGGCGACCCGCGGGGCGGCGGCGTTGTGGCGGCCGTGTGGTGGTGGTGGAGGCGCGTCTTGCGAGGAGAAGGGAGAGAGAGAGCCTAGAGCTGGAGAGCTATTGGGAGTTACCCCTTTAATTTATTTCTCCTTGATTCAGCGATTACAAGTCCCTCGTGTTTATAGTCAGGGAAGGCTTGCATCTAAAAAATCTTTGATTGGATTTCGTATTTTATTCCTATTTTATTTCCTAAATAACCATTACTTAATGGCGAAGCGAATGGCGCAATCACGGGCGGCGGCGTCGGCCACGGCGCGCACGCGCTTGGGCCTTGGGCCCCAAGCGGCGCCGGTGCCTCCTCGAGGTGTGGGTGATGACATAGAGTCATAGAGTACGCATTATGAGTGCCCTTATGAGTCGAGACACTCTAAGGCTATCCGCACTCGTCGTACTTTAAATGCATCCTTTAAAAGGAATATTCTATCACGGTCATCGAGATTCTCTTCTCTACACGTAATTCTCGGGCACCCATCCATACTTCATATTATCCTCTATAGTAACAAGGAACCCACAGATCAGATTTTTTTCATTTTTTACTCCCTGCTCCCCACTCTCTCTCTCCGGCCCCGACCCGTACCTGTTCTCTCTCTCTCTCTCTCTCTCTCTCGGATCCGATTCGTCGCCTCCGCGGTCGGCGCCAACCATCCATGGACCGCCTCAACTCCCCGGTGCGCGGCCGGCATCATGGGCGCACTAGCACCGGGCGCGGCCTCCCGATTCCTCCACTCTCCCCTTCGCCGTGCGTGGGGCCTACACACCACGCTGCGCTGGTAGCGGCTCACTCTCCCCGGTTCGCTTTTCCCTTCATGGCTACCGCCGCGGGCACCGCGCGCCAGCGCGCGCCCGATTCAGCGCTCCGGGGGCTCGTGCGCGGCGTGTGGAAGCGGAGGCACGGTGTTGGGGCTCGTCTTGGCCGCCGGGACTCGCCGGCTGGCGGCGTTGCGGGTGGCGGCGTCGCGGTGCCGAGGCCGGGTGACGGCCTGGCGGGAAGCGGCCGGCGTCGGTAGCGGAGATGCGACGGAGGGCTGGTGTTTATGGGATGGAGGGGTGGTGGGTGCGGATGTGGCGATGGGCCAGCGGAGAAGATGAGCAGCGATTACCGGCTGGGCGGTGGCGATTCGCCGACCTCCTTGCTGGCCACGCCTTCTATCCACGTCTCCTACTACCGGAGTGCGGTGCGGGGCTCTCGGCTGTCCATAGCTTCCACCACGGGCGGTGTTCTCGTGCATCCGTTGGAAGCGAGACGGCCGCGACAACCTTCTCACACTGCACAGCGGCGGCCTCCCCTATCTCTCTCTCTGCCCAGTCTCCCTCTCCACCTCGGCAGGCCCCATGCCACGCCATTCGTAGCGGGCGTTCGCTACGAAGCCAGGAACACCGTCTGCCAGATTGAACTGGGAGGCAGCGTATCGCTCCCAATATATGCCGGTGCAGCAAATTTTACTGTATATTGGTACTGAAGGACATTTTACAGCACAACAGTGCAGATAGTCTAAGTCTACTAAAACAAGAGTAGCTAGTATTTATTTTTTGAAATGAAGGTCTCACTACTGCTTAAATGATTATTTATCAACATCACCATTTTTAGTAAAGACAGCCGTATCAAAGTTTACTTTGAAATTTGTTTCCCCTTGCTGGCCTTTTTTGAGGTGGTTCAACCTACCGGGATCCCCTAAAAAATGGATGCACTTCTAGGAAACTAGATTTGCAGACTCTGTACAAATTAATCTTTATTGGTAGTTGGCAACAATGTGGTCCCAGTAAAATTCATAACTTTTCCAACTCAAGTGGGATGAATAAAAAAACTCCGTATCAAAGTCATAGTCGTCGAAATGATATCTAACTTAGCAGTTTACAACTTTATTGTTGGAAATTAGTTAAGGCTATCAAATTGTGTTTCAAACTTTCATATTATTTTTTCTAACAACCTCAGATATAGAAACTATCTGTAAAACTAAATTTATATCACTTGAAGGGAGTAATAAGTTTGTGGTTGGTTACTTTTTTTATGTAAAATCGGTTAGAGTATCTATAAATCAATTAAGATCAGAAAATTCTATATTTTAAGTTTCCTAAATTATTTCTTTTTTTTTTTTGAATGTTTTGAACTATGTAGAATGTTAAAAGAACCAAAACCAAAGTTGTTGTACTCAAAGAGATATAAAACTTTGTAGTTGATGATTTTCTAATTTGAAATCATCTATGTTGTAGAAATTTGGTTGTAAGATAATTGGTTTTTAAATTAACATGTTTACAATTTTTCAAGTGATCTTAGAGAAAAATGACCTAAATCAATGTTGTTGTACTCTAGGAGATGTGAAACTTCATAGTCAATGAGATTTTCTTTTGAAATCTTTTTATGCCCTAGAAATTATGTTTTAATATTAATAATATGAAATTCACATGTTTTTTAGAATTTTTCAAATGACCTTGGATGGACGAATGCCTAAATAAAAGTTGGTGTACTCGAAGAGATGTGAGACTTCAGTCATTGACCTTTTCTTTTCAATCATTTATGCCTTAGAAATTCTATTTCAAGTCTAATGATTTTATAATTTTCATTTTAAACAATCAAAGTACCTTAGATGGAGAAACTATCTAAATTGAATTTGTTGTACTGAAAGAGATATGAAAGTTTTGTAGTAGATATTTGTCATGTGCCATGGATAGGGGTGCGCATCTTGCTAATGGAAGGGCTACGACGTAGCTCCATGCCATCAAAGTCGGTCTTCTTTTTCGGCGACCACGGTCTCCACCTCGCCCGGCTTCTACAATGTTCCCATGGGTCGAGGAGAGCAATGGAATTCTATCCATTGAAACACGACATCGGTCAACATCCTCGTCTTCATCCAACTCCTTCCCTCTACACAAGTGGATGCAACAATCTTCGAAACGGGCTGCTTCAATCGACCCGTCAACAACAACCACTACAAGAATACCGATTTTTTTTTATGACAAAACGACCTCGTGGCGGGGCCTAAAATCGTCATATAATGTGCCATAATATGACGAAAAACTTCGATGTCGTCACAAATTTCAGGCACCATCACTATTTGTGACGGAGGGATTTTGGTCGATCACATAAGAGTGCACTATATATGACGATTCTGTTTGCTTTTGTCACGAGAATGTGATAGCCGTGAGCAGCCCAACGGCAAGTGGGATTTCGTGACGCCATTTTTTGCTTTTTGTGACTTCTTTAGACTGTCAATGAAAATAAATGGCAAAATATATTTAAAAACGAGCATACAGCAAGCTTGAGCCCTAGACTATTCACTCCTTTGAGTCATTTTTAGCTTATTTTGCCAATTAAGGTTGCATTGCTCATTTACGGGAATAAAGAAAATAGCAAAAAAATTGTCTTAGACTTGGATCAAACTTGAGACCTCTTGGTGAGGATTGTGAAGTCCTACCACCAAGCCATTCCACCGTTTGTGATTGAAGTGGTTATATATTCCGTTTTTAACGTTACTAACGTACATGTTCTAAGTATTTAATCCTAGAATTGAGCATACATGGAAAATCAAGAACTTGAATACAAGTTTTTTCTTTTTAATTTCTAGTTAAAACTCGTAGCAAGTATTTCTCCCACATTCTAACTCCAAATTTGGCGATTTTTTTTCTAAATTATTCTGAAATCATGTTCTATCAAATAATTGTGTTCACTTGAGTCATCCCATATAGAGTTTATGAAACTATTTTAGAGACTAGTGATTTTAAAACTACACTTTCTCAAATGCAAAAATGACCTAACATTTAGGGTCCAGGCCCATATTAGGGGCCCAACCCAATAGTAACAATAATAACAGGGATAATAATAAACCACAAAACCAATTATATTATCATAATGACCATACAAAAGTGCCCTCTGTCATGTTTTCATACAAAAGTGCATATTCTGAACACATGTTTTCATACAAAAGTACAACAAAACATGAAAAAAAAATGATCTAGCCAACTAAATAAATTCTAGCATCTAGCACCAAGTTTTTGAGAACAGCCAGCACCAAGTTTTCGCACCAAACAAGTTCTAGCCCACCGCCAGCCATTGTCAAGTTCCGCCAACAACCTAGCAAAAAACAATAATGTCACTGTACAAGGAAAAATATACTATGCAAATGTTAACATAAAGAATTGCACTTTTCATTTGCTAGGCTATCATCTAAAAAATTAGTAGCATATTTTAATCATCTAAAAAACTAGGGGGATTCCCTTTTGGCGTTGCTGCGGGAATCAAGAAAGAATGCAATGATTATAAGAGTTTCATCTTATCATCTCTTCTCAACAGGGACATGAGCCTAATAGAGATTACAAATATCATTGCATTGGTATACACGAATATTTATTTAGACCACATTAATGAGCTATTTGCACTGAAGTATTTGAATTGTATCGTCAATTACGAATAAATATTTATTTAGACCACACGATTGTATCGAGTGTTGGAGAGATGTCAACTTGCGGTAAGAAAATAAAAGACATGTAATTATTTATTTAAGTGACTCCTTAGTAGCTGATGTAATCCCTTTTTACTTCGTTCCTCATGGTTGATGTTGAGAAAAATTTGCAATGAGTACCTGCATTAAAAGAGAGTATACTATGAATGTTAGATATTATGCATGTCAAAGAGAATCGGTGCCACCAATACAAACAGAGATACATGTTTTAAGATTTTTAGAAGAAAACATAATAAGGACTCCAGATGACATTTTCTTTTTGGCCAAAATTCATTGGTAGTTGGTAACCTTAGATATTACACCTTCATAATCTAAAAATAAAAAAATCAAAGCATCAATGAACATCAGTGAATACAAAAACACTTTATTGACCCATACATGTATTATGTCTCATCATCCTACCGTTTACAGACATATGGCAATGAGACAAATTCCTGGTATATGCAGATAAGGCTGCAAATGGTGTTGTTCAAAAGAAAGCCTACTTGCATTCAGAGTTGGCTGGGCAGGAAGCATACAAAATTATCGATTTTCCTTATATCTTAACTGATATGGTGGAGTAGACTATATTTAATAGTGTGACAGGCCTGCATATGGAGATTAGAAAAAAGCACAGTGAATATTAGAAAAAGGCTATATATGAAGAATCAAGAATTCAAGACAACCATCTGTAGGGCACAATTTATATATGATACCTACCATTGAGAGCTGACTATGGACCTACCACCTATGTTTCCATTGCAAGGTTGCCTGTCCTAACCTGCAGGCTGCATCACTGGCTCACTGCAAGCCTACAAAAATTCAGGGTGCTGCCAGTTCAAAATGTAAAATCAGAAATTATGGATGCACAGATGTTGTAGCTGTATCATAGTAATGAGTTTCATAGTCATCCTCCAAAATGTATAGGTATACTGCAGGTGAGTTAAAGTATCCATGTGGCAGCCACTATAAGTGCATTTTGTTTGTATATCACAGAGGAAGAGGAAAGTTCGGTTTAGGATATCATTGTGAATCATCTGTCTTGAAAATATACCAGCAGCTTATACATGGTGACAAAGAAGTAACAATGAACCTTTCATGGAGTTAACATAAGAGCAATGAACCAAATTTGGAGATAAAATCATAGAAAAATCATAGAATAGAGATCTATGTATATAAATCAATTCGTGTAGACCTAGCAAGCAGACCTTGACAAAGTAGAACTCTTTTCAGCTGTCAGCCACAAAGGTTAGATCTGGCCACAGCCACCGCCATCAGTCTATACTGAAAGAATTCAAAATGCATGAGCCCATTAGGCTGCGCCAACAGTACGTAGCTTTAAACATTGGCTCTATGAAAATAAAACCCACCATCCTCAATAATGAGAATTTTCTCCTCCACTCTGTTCACACGGCTGCTGATATCAGTGATCCATTTTAACCTCATAGAGCTTGTGCAGGAGGAAAAAATGAGAAAAAAATATCATGAATATATAAGAGCGTGGCTTTTTGGATGATGAACTGGATATAGAGTAGCCATACAAATCTCTTCAGATGCAAAAGTAATTGTACAGCTGAAAGTAACACACCACTGAGCAACCATGGATAGCTGACCATTTTGCTGCATCTCCACAGTAATCTCGGACCACCAAATATCATGCACCCACATAAGCAGTCTGTGCTAAAGGTAACAGAACAAATCAATGACTATGAGCATAACCGAATTCCAAACACAAAAGAACAGCTGGAATGGAGGCATGGGTTGGAGCACCGGGAGCAGACGCACAGGAGCAAGTGGCTAGCGCCGTCACTGGTCCATGGTCCTCCTCCATGCCACCCCCTTTAATTTCAACATTAACAGCAGTCTCAACATTTCATCAAGAGTTAGTTCAAAGGAATAAAAAGGGGAAAATCACTCACATAAGTAGCTTGCTGACTTATATGCATTATATGTTTGAGGCATCAAATTTGGGCAGTACAGTCCAAGCCACTAAGCACCTTCTTCCTGTTGGATATCCATCCAGCCACAACATCAGTACAGGGAAAATAGGATGAAGAGCAGGATTAACACTTACAGTGAAGAGTCGGCTGAGCTCACCGATGCACAGGAGTCGGTGAGGTTGTCACAGATGGAGCGGACGACTTGAAGGCCACCATAGAAAGGTGGTTCCTCACTACCAATGGCTTTCCTTCATTACCTGAATAAAAACATAAGATTAAGGAATAGTTTAAAACTATATACTGCGATGAAGTGCTTGACTGATTTTTGGGTTCTAACTGATATGGTAGCTAGCTGTTTCACTAATGTCATCCATAGAAATATGTTCTATTTCCATTTTTGTAGACCTCTCCATGAAATACATAAATGGAACAATGAATGTTTGCTAAATACTATAAAAATGCTATCACGGGTGATTTGTTTTGCAACTAATATTATAAAACAGTAAGGGGAAAACATCAATAGCCATTGGAATAATCAATATTGTACTAAATAAAGTCAAATATCAGAAGGTGGTTTGCTTTGCAGCTAACATATCAAGGAAGGAGAATATGACTACTAACATTTTCTCGTGAATACCAGAAAATAAAAAACTGGAACAAAATGGGATCATAATATGAATAAGCATTTTATCGAACATCTAAACTACAGGGACCAGTAGAAGGCTAGCAATGCAGAGAGGACACATTTCTTACCCCAAAATGAGAAAGCTAGAAGCACTTCTCCCCACTAATCTACAATAATCCCCATCGCAGCAATGTCATTTCCTTTCTTTTCCCAAATGAAGGAGCTACATCCACTGCAGATCTGACTTCTCATGAACATGTAGGTTGAATTTTACACCTCGAATAAATCAGTTAACAACAGTTAACAGCATAGTATTAAGGATTGAGCAAAGGATTGAGGCGGTCACGCAGCCTTCCCATCTTGCCTCCCCTCCTCGTCATCATCGGCGTGTGACCTCCTCCTCCACCTGGGCCGCGACCAGCGCATCCTCTCCTCGCGGACTGGCCTGCGTTTTATGGACGCGGCGGTAGGGAGGCGAGGGGGCGGCGGCGATGGGGAGGCAAGATGGGAAGGCGAGGGGCCGGCAGGGGAAGAGGCCGCGCCGATGGGGAAAGCGGCGAGAGGAAGAGGCCGGCCGAGGAAATCTGAGAAGAGGGAGAGGCACGGAACAAAGAGGGTTCGCATGGGCGTGCGGGGAAGAGGGAAGAGCGGGGGGTGGCGACCACCGGCGGGGAGTGCCCGTGCTTTGGCGCGGCCGGGCGGGGCGGGGGAGGAGCGAGGCAAACGGACCCGAGGTTGGCGTGGCGTGCTTAGGTGGCATAGCTGCATGCGTGAAGAACTCCCCTAGTGGGGTTCTTCTTTACTGAGGGTTATAGATAGATGTTGGAAAAATCAAAGCGATTTCTAGGTAGAACCAAATATATGTGACGTAGCCTAAAAATTAAAATTATAGTCACTAGTTAATCAGCCAGGTTCCAAATGTTTATGCGCAAGGCCTTCAGGTTCTACATGGATACAACTTTCAGTTTCAGCAGTAGCAAGTTACAGAATAGCATAATACAAGTAGCACGCTAAATGGTATGATAAAAGAAACAAGCTTATAGAATCATGGAGGTGGATTAAAATACAAGGAGCAGGCTGTAAGGAACAGGCTGCAAGGACACACACAATCTCAATTGGCTGTAAGGAACAGGCTGCAACTTTCAACTGAATACTTTTAGGGAATTCCCAAGTATATTTCAACTGAGTACTTTTAGAATGCCAAACTAAAACTGGTAGCAAGTATACTATGGTACCACTAAATTTTTACTCACTACTATATGCATGGGAGAAAACTAAATGGAACAAGGCCAGATAAATGAACATACATGGCAGCTGGCGCAAGAGAATGCTACAAATACTTGCAATGAAGTAAAACATAGGACAAAATTTTTATTTTTTTTTACTGATTTATCAAGTTATCTAGTGGCTAAATAACTCCATATTTAATAGAATTTGGCACACATTCAGGAATATGAGCAATTTGATTTCAACGATAGGAACCTAAATACTAAAGTGCGAGAGAAATTCAGAAATCAAAAGGGCCAAGGTTTGACTTGGTCAAACCATTGTCAAACGGAGCACTAAACGACGTCCGTTGAAAAACTTTTGAACACAAGGCAGTTATAACTCATCAAGATCTACACTTTTAGGTATGGGTCATTTTTTCCGTTCGAGAAAGCGTCGATGCGCTACTCACAAAACCAAGGTTCTCACATAGAGTTTATAGAACTCTATGAGTGAGTTGTCCATTTTGAACTACACTTTTCGAACACTTTTTCAAATGCAAAAATGACCTAAATACCGAATGTAGATCTCGATGAGTTATGACCCACAGTATTCATGACTTTCCAAATTGAGGCCGTCTAGGGCCTCGAAAACTAAATCCTGAGCCGAAAAAATTCAAAATTCAAAATTCGAGGCGTCAAAATTTTTTGAAAACTGAAAAGTTGACTCTAATACCAAATGTAGGTCTTGAAGAGCTCTACAAAACCCGTATTCATGACTTTTTGATACAAGAGCATCTAGGGCTTGAAAACCGGCTTGAAGGCGCCATTTTTAAAAGGGCCAAGGTTTGACTTGGTCAAACCATTGTCCAACGGAGCACTAAGCGATGTCCATTTGAAAAACTTTTTGAACACAAGGTAGTTATAACTCATCAAGATCTACACTTTTTCGTATGGGTCATTTTTCCGTTCGAGAAAGTGCTGCAAACGCTACTCACAAAACCAAGGTTCTCCACGAGAGAGTTTATGGTTCGGTGAAAGGCTCCAAGTATTGTATTGCTCTCAAACTTTTCCTCGGGCTTCCAAATGCCTTTTGTGAAACAACCACCAAGTTTGAGAATTTTCAGGTCGTTTGGTACTTTTTTTTTTTTTTAGTTTATTTGATTTTTCTGACTTCGACTTCAGGGTAATTATCGTTGAACTGGGCCCACCCCCGAAAAAGATCCGGAATGGCGCCAAACTTTTCCACAAGGTCTCTTATGCCCTAGGAAACAAATACATGTGGAGGTCATTTGCATAGTTCTAGTGTTTTCAATGTATAATTCACCAAATTTTGTCTCACCCGGCCACGGAAAAAATTATAGTAATAAAAATAATTGTCCAAAAATGTAAGTTCTTGTGTGGGACCATATTTTGGCTATAAATGACTGCGAGAAAAATCTCAAGCCATTTCGACAAAGTTGGAGTGCTATGTAGTTCAAATATAACAAGTCTCTCACATAGTTCCATGAACTATGTGAGGAGACTTGTTATATTTGAACTACATGTTATTACAACTTCCTCAAATGGAAATTTGGCCTACATAAACTTTGTTGGTCTCGATGAGTTATGAAACTTTCATGTTCAAAAGTTTTTCAACCGAGTTCATTTTGTGTTCCGTTTGGCGAGTTTTGGACCGAGTCAAAGTTGAATTCAAAACTTGAATTGCTCAAATTTTGGCGCATGGAGAGGTGACTCAATCCAACACCATAACTTGATGCGGCATGATTTTAGAAAATTTTAGGAAAAAGAATCACCTCATTTGGAGTTCGTATGAGGGAGAGCGACTAGTTACAAGTTTTAATCCGAGGAGAAAAAAGAAATCGCTTGTTCATCATGAACATGTGACGAACAAGAACAATTTTCTTTTTAATCTGTAGTCAAAACTTGTAACTAGTCTTTCTCCCTCATACAAACTCTGAATTTGATTATTTTTTTCCCTAACATTTTCTAAAATCGTGCCCTACCAATTTTTGGTGTTGACTTTCCCATTTAAATTCATGATTTTTTCGACATTATTTTATTACTTTAATTGCTAAGATAAAAATAGAAGAAAAAAGGGGCACCCTGAACACGGCGCGCTCAGGAAAATTTTTGGGCTTTGGCGGGCATTTTGAACAACGACGCGGGTAATTTGAAATTTTTGCGGTGCTCCAATATTCAGGTCATTACCATTATACCGCCATCGGTTCATCGTGCAAATGAAATGAAGGGGATATTTTGGTAATATTACAAGGCCATACATAATGAGGGCTCACGAAATCCCCCTCATCCTTCCATTCACGCCGCCACCCTCCCTCCCAATCCATCCCATGACTTCCCTCCTCATCCTTCGATTCACGCCGCCACCTTCCCTCCCAATCCATCCCGCGACTCCGCCCCGTCCCGCGGCCCCTGCTCAACCAGCCGCCATCCCGCTCCCCGTCGCGCTCCTCGAGCTCCAGCCCCCAGCGCCGCGGTGTCGCCGTACAAGCTACATCCACGGATCGACCCGCATGGCTCCCTCCTTCGTCCTTGACACACTACAAGAATACTGATTTTTTATGACAAAACGACCTCGTGACGGGGCCTAAAATCGTCATATAATGTACCATAATATGACAAAAACCTTGATGTCGTTACAAAATTACGAGGCACCATCACTATTTGTGACGGAAGACATTTGGTCGTCACATAAGAGTGAACTATATATGGCGCTTCCAGTTTGCTTTTGTCATAGAATGTGATAGCCCGGTAGTAGGATTTCGTGGCGGCATTTTATGCTTTTTGTGACATCGGCGTTGTCACATAATATTTATAAAAAGTTCGCCACAATGCGAGGCGTGCGGATCGAACCTAGGACCTCATGTCTACGGGCTTAGTTGCATCCGACCCGCTCGCCTCGCTTCATAGCGGGCTTGTGTATAGTTTAGATTATTTTGGTATATGTAACATCTTGTTAACAACGGGGTGCTCCAAAGTGTTATAGTTTGTCCCCTTAGGGTTTCCCTCGATCAACCCTTCACCGCGTCCGGATCCACCTCGCTCCTTCCTCTTCCTCTCACCGCCGCCGCCATGCCCATACCCCCGTCGTCGAGCTTCCTCTTCGCTCATGCCGGCGAGGCGCCGGCGACACGGCGGAGAGGGCCCCTCCCTCCGCTCTTTTGCCGCCCGGCGGTTCCCCGGCCCGGGAGGCCACGGGGTCGGCGCGCCCTTCGCCGGGCCGAAGCCCGTGGCGTCGAGGAGGATCACATGGGCCCATGCGCCGCCGCGCCGGGCTCGTCGAAGAAGGCCACGCCCTCTTCCACGCCTAAGGCGAAGAAGGAAGGGCGCGCCCTCTTCATCGGCGCCGCATCCCGCGAAGAAGGTGAAGTTCATGAGCCCCAGCGAGGACTCCTCGGCGGCGATGGCGACCCCATGATCACGGTGTGCGGTCCACCTTTCGTCGGCGACTATGACCCTTTGTAAGACCTTCTTTTGGGGTCACCGGTGTACTGTTTTACGCTCCGACAAGAATCCGCCATCCACCTTTGAGTACCCACCCTCGGCTCGCCGTCGAGGTCCTCCTCGGAATCACGGGTACAAGATTGGCTCATACTTACTCCAAATTTGATCTTTGTTTTCCCACGAATTTTTCTAAATTCATGTCTTGTGAAGAAATGGTGTTGAACATTCTAATCTTGATCTTTGTATGAAATGTAAACTTTGGGCTCAACACAAAGCGCTGAAAACTAGTTTATGAACATGGGCTCAACAAGTACAAGATTGTAGGGACTAGGGTGATTCCATGATAATTTCGGTAGAATGTCCTTGCTATGTTGTTTTGGGGGTCTTAATTAATGTGAAACAGGCCAATGATGCATACTTTATTCGTAATTGTGGTCTTGATTTTGTCCATGTCGGTCATCAAATTTGTTGGTTGTATCTATTGTTACGCTTGATTTTTTTCCATGTCGGTATGTATGATGGTTGTCTTGATTGCAAATAGTAGAGATTATCTTTATATATGATCACTATGTATGATGTTATTCAATATACTTGGTGATAATCAATATGTATGATGTATAACAGTGATAATCAATATGTATGATGTTATTATTCATCCATTCCTGCTTGATTTTGTCCATGGCGGTCATCAATATGTAGGGACTAGGCTGATTCCATGATAATTTGGTAGAATGCCCTTGCTATGTTGTTTTGAGGGCTTAATTAATGTGGAAACAGGCCAATGATGCATACTTTATTCGTAATTGTGGTCTTGATTTTGTCCATGTCGGTCATCAAATTTGTTGGTTGTATCTATTGTTACGCTTGATTTTTTCCATGTCGGTATGTATGATGGTTTACTTGATTGCAAATAGTGGAGATTATCTTTATATATGATCACTATGTATGATGTTATTCAATATAACGGTGATAATCAATATGTATGATGTATAATAGTGATAATCAATATGTATGATGTTATTATTCATCCATTCCCTGCTTGATTTTGTCCATGGCGGTCATCAAATATATTGGCCTCCTACACTTTGTTATTACTTATTAATCACTTCATGTTTTTGACCATTTGTGATGACTCAAACGCACTCATGAGCGTCATCGAAGGCGCTATGACAACACCCCGGTGCGAGCATCATGAAGGTCACTTGGAAGGTGGGCGATTTGGCCCGAATTGGTCGGGGGAAGGGCGGACAAAGAAGGAGATGGCTCGGCTTGGCGGGATGCGGCGGAGGTCGAAGCCAAGGCGGGACCTTTGTTGAAGATCTTTGGCCTTGGCAAGAAGAAGAAATGATCTTTGAACCGATATGCTTCTCGCTAGGCCCTTTTGGGCTGTTATCACTTATATGTAATATGTATGCATGAACACGTGATCTTTGAACTTATGGTTGTGTACGTTGAACAACCACCTATGTTATTTGTATTTGTATGGGACGAGTAATTAATCTATGTCAAAATTGTTGCTCACTTATATGTGTCAAAACGAATCTATCATGTCATGTCAAAAGCGAATCTATCATGTCAAAATTGTTGCCCGATTTCAAATTGACCAACGTTTGACTTGGTCAAACACAGGCCAAGCGGAGACACTAAACGGCCTCGGATGAAAAACTTTTGAACACGAAGTTGATAGAACTTCGTCGGGATCTACATTCCATATATAGGTACTTTTTGCATTTGAGAAAGTGCTGGTGAACCCTAGTCGCAAATCCACGTATCTCACGAGAGAGTTTATGCAACTCTGCGGGAGACTAGTGGTTTTGAACTACGCTTTCGAGCGCTTGCTCGGATGCAAAAGTCACCTAAATACCCGAATGTAGATCTCGATGAGTTATGAACTTTCGTGTTCATGACTTTTCAAGCGGAGGCCGTCTAGGGCCCGAAAAACTAAATCCGAGCCGCATAAAAATTTGAAAATTCGAAATTCGAGGCGTCGGAAGTTCGAAAACTGAAAATTTGACTCTAATATCGAACGTAAACACGTGTTCATGACTTTTCGATTTGGATCCATCTAGAGCTTCGAAAACTAGCCCGAAGGCCACGATTTCAAATTGACCAACGTTTGACTTGGTCAAACCTCGCCAAGCGGAGCACTAAGCGGCCTCGGATGAAAAACTTTTGAATTCCATATATAAGTTGATAGAACTCGTCGGGATCTACATTCCATATATAGGTACTTTTTGCATTTGAGAAAGTCTTTGGTGAACCCTAGTCGCAAATCCACGTATCTCACGGAGAGTTTATGCAACTCTGCGGGAGACCTATACAATCTTAAAAACTAGCCTTTCTCAACTATAGGCCCAAGGCCCAACAAGCTCAACTCTTTCTCCACCATTGGATGAATCAGTTTGACGGTGAAGATGAAGAGTGGGCACCCAAAAAGCTGAACTTTGGAAGAAGCGGGAAAGAAGCGTAGAGGCGTTGGCCAAAATTTCATTCATTTTGCACCGATCCACCGTGACCACGAGTTTTCCCCCTTGGTTCCCAAAATCACCCAAATCCCGTGAGTAGGAAGGCGGGGTCTCCCCGGCGGGCGGCGAGAACCCTACCCCGGCGTGGGATGGTAGGTCTCCCGCGGCGGCGCGGCGAACCCTACCCCGGCGTGGGAATGGAGGTCCCGCGGCCGTTGGCGAACCCTACCCCGGCGTGGGAAGGGAGGACTCCTTGGCTTGGCGGGAACCCTACCCGGCGTGGGATGGTAGGTCTCCGCGGCGGCGTGGCGAGAACCCTACCCCGGCGTGGGAATGGAGGTCTCCAGCGCCGGCGTATGGCGAACCCTACAGGCGTGGGAATGGAGGACTCAGCGGCGGCGGCGAGAACCCTACCCGCGAAGGAAGCGGCCGCCGACCCGAGCTCTGCCTCGGCACCCCAAGGTGAGAATCCTACCATAGTACTCCTCCCCACTCCCATTCCCTCCCCCCTCCCATTGCCTTCGCGGATCTCACGGCCGGGTGAACTCCGATCCAAGAGTTTGTGGCGCGGGGCGGCTCGTCGTGCGGCGGCAGTAGCCTTGGCGACATGGACGGAAGAATACAAGGTCATCGAGCGTTAGGTGCCGCCCGGTGCAAGCAAGGGGATTGTTGGTTATTGGTTTCCGCATCTGCTGCGTGCTAGGCTGTTCAGCGCATTACTGTGCGGGCGTTTTGGTGAGATGCGGCTTGATAGCCACCTATGATGATATTTGCAAACCAACTAATTCTTTGAGTCATTTTACCATTGTGCCGGATGATGAGCGGTAATGGCGGGATGATCATGTTTGGCTTGTGAAAAAAAAATAGTGCATTTTCATGTTGTTCATCGAACCATCGGGAACCTTGGCGACCTCGGCTACTCTTTTTGTGTGTTCAAGAATGAGTTGGTATAATCTTGGGAGAATTTGAGGTACGCAAAGTTCTGATGATTTCATGGTCCCCATGTGTTATGTTTCATTATCGGTTGGTATAAACAAGCCAAACAACCATTATTTTGAGGCCTACTACCTTTTGTTTGGCCAAAGCGGTGAAAATAATTGTGGTCTAGCCTTGGTGCGATTAATGCGATGTGATCTTTCACAAACACCGGGCATCAACCTAATGAAATTTCTTTGTCGAGAGTTTGTGGAAGATTACATAAGACACTCCCTGCTGGTGAGCCCATGGAGAGTTATATTGAGGTATTTGTGCTGGTGGGAACTTTAGTAAATCTTTAGTAAAGAGTTATATTGAGGTATTTGTTGGCCAATTTTGACATCCTAAGAGGTCATTCATTTTAAGTTTCACAAACTACATTTGTCAAACTTAAAATTGATTGACTTCTTGGGATGCTAAAATAGTGCTATTTACGTGTTATTGAGATGTATAAGATTCTTCATCTTCTCTATTTGCATGTATTGTAATTGGTACATTGGGTTATGCATAGATAGAACTATCTATATATAAAGATATAATCTTTTACATGCCTTTGCTTATTTTGTAAATGAGACTTATAATCTTGTTGACTTATAATCTTATACATGCGTAGATAGAACTATCGGGCATTTGTTGTCTAATTGTCATTTGTCGGTATTATTTTGTTAGTTATCGATTATAGTTATCTTTTTGATGGAATCTGTTGTAATGCAGGTTGATGGTGATGACATATGGACTACAAGCACATTCATTTGCAAGGTGAGTACAATCATTAATCATTTCTAATTTCTTTTCAATGTCTTAGCTAAAAGCAAACTAATTTTAAACTTTTTTTATTAGTAAGTGAACTTCCTCACTTTCGGGTTGGATTATTTTGGTTGTGCGGGTGTTTTCCCCTCGATGTATTGGGTCCTTGACTTCTTTAGTTGCAGATTTCAGGTGTGCGTACAACACTTCCATTCAGTTGCATACTTGCATGAGTTATGTTAATACTTCCCTCATTAGAATGCTTGTTAGTACTAGTTGTTACTATTTTGTCAAGCTACTTGAGGTGCCAAATGGCGAGGAAGGAGTAGCTATATAGCTATCATTTCGGAATAGTTGCGACAATTGAGTTTAGTTCGGTGAACTACTTTTAGTAGCATCCCAACTACTTTTTTTTTTGTCAATGGCGACTCATTGTTTTACGCAACTAGTTTCTTAATTTGAGCACACTAGTATTGGCATCATGAATTGCTCAAGCTATTATTAGCTCCTCATTTCCTTGATTTAAGCGGGGAAGTGCTAGTCCTTTGTTTGCTAAGGTTGCAAAGGTCTTTTCGCTTCTCTGTTGGTCCAATTCTTTGCTAAGGTTGCAAAGGTGCACGCCATAGATACATATATATAACATTTATTTGTTCTTTGTTTTGCCTTTGGATAATGAACACTAGCTCGTTTTTAGTTCTTTTTGCATTTCCTTTCCGGTAGGCTAAGCCATGTTTAGTAACTATCTGGATGGTATGGTTTAATGCATTTTGGCGGTTCAAGCTCATTGTTTTGTCTTTTTTTTTTTTGCTAGGTTCTTTGGTTGGAACTTGCAATGGCTGCTAATAGTTAAAGAGTGTTCAACAACAAGAAAGATGTTGCAGCGGCATTTTGTCATTCCTTCTACCTCAAGCCTCTCAAGCAAGTGGGAACTTGGCAATGGCTGCTGGTGGGAACTTATGCAGTGCATGAATTTGGCGGCTATTGTCTACAACTTGGTGCTAGATGCTAGAATTGTTTAGTTGGCTAGATCATTTTCTTTTTATGTTTTGTTGTACTTGATGCGAAACATGTATTCTAGAACATGCACCTTTGTATGGTCATTATGATAATATAATTCATTTTGTGGTTTATTATTATCCCTATTATCATTGTTACAATTGGGTTGGGCCTCGTAATATGGGCTGGACCTAAATCGAGGGCGACAATATATGGCAGATTCTAACCATGGTTAACTACTTATACATGACAGCTTCCTATCGTCACAATAGCTAGGATAGGCTAGCGGTTTAACCATGGTTAACACACTATTATATGACGACAAGTTGAGGAACCATCACATAATGTCTTGTGATTTTGTGTGAGAACACCAAAATCCGTCCCGCGAGACATTTTGTGACGGTGATTATATGGCCGGACGCCATGACGGGACGGATTCGTCATAAGTGCACTTTTTGGACGAGTTTTGGGCTATACATGACAAAATTCATCTGTCTTGGAATGTCAGATTTCTTGTAGTGTGGTGACTTGTGGCGTGTGGGTGCGGAGGCCTGCACCGTGGCGGAGAAGTGTGGCCACCCCTAGGAAGCAGGCAAGTGGCGCGGGGCCGGGCGGAAGATCGGCGATCTTTGTGGATCCCTCTCCACTATTCCTCTTGCTTGGTAATCCCCCCACGTGCTTCATCTTCCTCTCCATCCTGCTCGGCTTTGGCTGCTACTTGCTCGGCAAGCCGGGGGGCGGGAGGAGATGCAGGCCGGCGTCGTCCGCAGATCTACTGCGCGCCGCTGCCATCGCCGGCGTCGCCGCCCGGAATCTCCTCGCCACCACCATGCGGGGCTGAGCCGTTCCACGCCAAGAAGCAAGTGCCCCAGACTGATGACACATGCTTGATCTGGGCATTGGCCTTTTGCAGTGCACTTGTCAGTTCCACTTGATATTTGATAGGACCGCACTTCATACATATACCCTCTGTGCTCTTGTGCAGATAGCAATTGACAACAAGGAGGCGATCTTGGGAAACATTCCTGCAGAGCATAAGGAGGAGGGTGCCAAGCTATATACTTCACTACTCGAAGAGAAGGTGATTTTAAAATGCTAAGGGTGCAAAATGTAGTTAACTGAACAAGCATTCCTGAATGTAGTTGTTATGAAATTCGATCATGCAGGACATAGTTATTATATACATATGTTCAGTGCAGGGGCTCGGCATGAGAATACCAACTGCTTCTGCCTGATGTTACTAATGAGGGATCGATGCTGCCCTATAGAAATTTAATTTGAAATCCACATGTGCATTGCAAAACCTCCTCTAATTCTATATTGCAGTGCTGAATGTTAATAACAACATCAATTTACCACTATTTTCACACTGTTCTGCTATCAAATCTACTTGTGCAAAACACTGCTAGTTATTTTCTTAACCATTTCTGTTGAACTTAGATTGTCTGAATTGCTAAACATTTTGTTTCCATCATATAGGATTTGAAATGGTTGACGTTAAGTTAGTAGCTTTGAGAAATCGTTAACTATACTTCATTAGGCATCTGCTATTTTTTTCAGACTATACTAAGGGTTCAACATTACCCATACTTCATTGGGCATCTGCTACTGTTTCTTTTTCTTTTCTGACTATAAGAGTAGCCTGTGACTTGTTTGTATTTGTTTCTATGGTAGCAGTTTTACAGGAGCATCAGTTACAGTTCAACAGGGTAGCAAGTTTATTCAAAGTAAGTTCAGAAGATAGTCACCTATCGAGTGCATGTAGAGATATATTATTGTTTTCAATGCTACTGACAAGCTCGTAAGTGGATTATTATAGGACTTGATATAATATTGTTAGAAAGTATGGAATCCTACATATAAGAGTGTCATTAATTCTGAAAGCAACCACTGGCTATATGAATTTCACACACATGAATCCCAAGGTCTAAATCCATTGTTATATATTAATGCTACAGCTCTTCGTACTTAACTAAGGCATACCTTGTTCTGTATAGTGTTTATTTCTAGACCAATTATTTTTTTTTGCATCCTGTTAGTGATTTGCTATCAGCGCACACCTTGATTGGAATTTGCAGAACCTGTTGTATGGCTGCTCACTAACAGGATGTGCCCTGCTCACTAACCGAACCTGTCGTGTATGTGAACCTGCAGGGGAGGACTTGTGTGGCTGTGATTTCTGAATGAGTTGTGATTTCCCCAGGCTGCCAAGTGAGGTGCTATTTGTCTGCACTATAGAATTTAGGCTCCTATCGTTGAAATCAAATTGCTCATATTCCTGAATGTGTGCCAATTTCTTGTAAATATGGAGTTATTTAGCCACTAGATAGCTTGATAAATTAAAAATGAATAATTTTTTTGTCATGTGATTTACTTCATTGCAAGTATCCGTAGCGTTCTCTTGTGCCTGCTGCCATGTGTGTTCATTTATCTTGCCTTGTTTCATTTAGTTTTCTCCTGTGCATACAATAGTGAGTAAACATTCAGTGGTACCATAGTAACTGGTTGTATCATCATTTATTTTTATTTTTCCTTGCTTTGGTGTAATTAGCTTGGCATTCTATACTTGCTACCAGTTTTAGTTTGGGTTGCATAACACTCGATAAACAAGTTTAAACTATCAGTCACAGTATGCATGTACCATGTAGTGTTGTCTTATCATTCCACTTGAAATGATATATCTTGCAATATACTCTTTCTAATCTCCCTCACATTGTAATACTTTTAGGGAATTCCCAAGATAAAACCGGACATTGATTTGTAGAAAAGAGTTGAGGTAAAATCCTTCAAAGATTTTTTTAGTATAACATATGATCCGTGAACAAATATCTGACGATTAGCACTATTTAAGTTTATTGTCAATTTTCTCGTGTTTGTTATTTAGTCGATAGTTGTAGCCTGTTCCTTAAATCCATCTTAGATTGTGCGTGTGCTTGGTAGGTTCTATTTAAGATAATTGCCAACTACTTATTTTCTTTTTGTGTTTTTATTCAGCTGAAAGTTTCAGCAAGCAAGGAGGGAAGTGAGGGACATGGAAGCTACATATTCTTGCAAGGTGTATGAGCTTCTATATTTGTGGTGAGAAACATGAGAGATATTGTATTGCTGGACCTACAGACTTAGTCTTGTTAGAAACTACAGACATGAGCTTATTGGCATATGTAAACCACATACTTATGTGATGTATTTGAACCTATTTGCACTATATAATATATTATATGATCTGGGTTCTATGTGAATGATGTGTGATGTCATTATAATATTATAATTGATTTGGTGATTTATTATTATTGTTTCAATTGGGTTGGGCCCGTAATATGGGTCGGACCCCAAATCTTTGAGCCTCACAATATATGGCAGTTATAACCATGGTTAACTACTTATACATGACAGCTTCTTATCGTCACAATAGCTAGCATAAACTGCGGTTTAACCATGGTTAACACACTATATATGACACAAAATGTATTACAAGGCAGCGTTGACCGAAAGTGTCACAAAATGTACTATTATATGTGAGAAAAGCTGAGATAGCGTCACATAATGTAAGGAGGTTTTGTGACGAAACACAAATTCCGTCACGCCCGAACATTTTGTGGCGCTGATTATATGACGGATGCCATGACGGACGGATTTCGTCATGAATGCACTTTTTGTGACAGATTTTGGGCTATACATGACAAAATTGATACGTCTTGGAATGTCAAATTTCTTGTAGTGAACAGCCGTGCGGAGAACCCAGTAGCGAGGGGGTATTTGTCGGGGAAAAAGGGGGGAGTGATGTCATGACCCAGCTCGGGAGGCCCAACAAGGCCCCCCCTAGGGCTTCTTATGCTGACGCAGGCCAAGCTGGCCGGCCGCCGCCGCCGCCCGATCCTTATCTCGTCATCGGCCGTCATTAAGTAATAGATATTTTGGGAATAAAGATAGGAATAAATAGGGAATAAATAAGTTGCTTATACGAGAGGTATTCCAATCTATAAGGCAACCTCCTAGAGATTGCTTAGCGTGCAAGTCTTCCCGGACTATAAATACAAGGGATTATTCAAGAAAAAAATTAAAGGGGTAACACCCAAACAGCTCTTGTCTCTCGGCTCTCTCTCTCTCTCTCTCTCTCTAACCCTAGCGCACGTGCGCCGCCACCATCGGCGCCGCCGCCCACTTTTGCCCCCGCCGCCACCACCTCCTCCTTCCCCTCCAACGACCAACGATCGGGTGTCGGTTCGGCCCAATCTAGCCGGGTTCGGCAATGCTATCCGGAGACCGGGACCATTCCACCACCAGCGGCTTCCGACCACCACCAACGCCAAGATTTGATGGGCAGCCACAAGATCGCCGAGCTCGGATGGGGATTTGCGAGTTTGCTGATTTCGTGAAGGAAATCCAGGCCAACTTCACCGCCCTCCTAGAAGTTAGATGAACAGCCTGCCCGAGCTACACCCGCGGCGGCGACACGGCCACGGGCGCCGCCAGCACGCCACCGCTACCATGGCGCCGACATCAACAACGCTCCCACGGGCATCGACGGCGTCCTCATCGACATCCACGATGACGGGTGGCCGCGGCAAGAACAACACGCGATGAGCGCCTTGCTGTCCGGCGTGCAGCGCCTCGGCGTCATCTACGCCATCGGCAGCGCCCCTTCCATGGGCGCCACCGGCGGCGATATCGCTCCCACGGCGCCGCCCTCGTCACCCCCTCCAAGATCGGTGATGCTACAAAGTAACGATGCGCCTACACCAAGGACGCACCCGCCGTCGCAGCTCGGTTTATATCGGTCGAGGGGAGGCTACCCGCGACGGCGT
This sequence comes from Hyparrhenia diplandra, assembly GCA_015847255.1. NCBI lineage: Eukaryota > Viridiplantae > Streptophyta > Magnoliopsida > Poales > Poaceae > Hyparrhenia > Hyparrhenia diplandra. The sequence continues at coordinate 1,033,753 of JADLZK010005386.1, forward strand.
CCACCGGTTGCTCGACAAAAAGCCTACCCAACTAGGCCAACGTCTCGTGGCTACTACAATGGCGCGAGATAAGTTCCCGGTCACTAGCAACATCATCTTTGACATTGGGAACATCCGGAGTGCCAACAAGGGCGACTTCAGCGGCGTCGCGGCGTCGGCGCCCGGCGTCGCCAATCTCAACCCGGCGTCCCGTCATCACGGACAACAACGACAACACCTTCGCCAGCCGGGACGTCTTCAACAATGTTACCATCCACGACATCGCCAACAACATCGCGACAAGCGATGCTACCATGGGCGCCATATGCGGCAACGGCGTCCTCAAGGGCGCATGCGCCGATGATGATCCCCACGACATCGACTAAGTCTTTGCCATGCCGATCATCGACAACAACTACAAGGGCATGAACAATGGCGACACCCTCGTGTCCAACCTTGACAGCGGCAACCCGCGACATTCCCCACATGGGCGCCCACGATCGATGAGAACATCGGCGCCCCGGGCGCCACCAAGGAGGCGATCGTTCACTTTCGCCGACCTTCAGCGGCGGCGATCCGCTACACTGCTGGACATCCTGCCGACATTAACAATGGTGGAGAACACCATCAATCAAGCTGCGAGATCCGGCAAAGGCAACACTATCGGCACCACGCCCGGTAGAACATCGGTACACCGTTGCCCAAGCCCGGCGCGAAGCGTCACTCCTCTTTCTTTGGCTACTCTACATCACCATGAAGGCGCCACGGGAGAAGCGGAGACAACGTACCATGGTGCCTCACTCGCGGTTTTGGGATGCCCATCAGCGGCGACACCAACAACCAGCGGCGTCGTCGACTACTCGGCTATGGCAGCGGGGCGACTCGAGCCAAACCGGTTGGCTCCCATATTCCTCAATGACATCGTCGATGCGACTCGTCAACAAGCCGTGGGCTGCAATGTACCGGGGCGCCCTACGGGGGGAGCACGTCGATCCACCTCGCCCAAGTGTTCAACGCTTCCATCTTGACAAGCCTCGACTTGTGAGCTTCACCTACGATGACAAGAGGTACATGCCACCCACATCAACCCCCTACCTCGTCAACCTCATCACAATCCCGGAGGCTCTCATCCTACCTCAACTCGCTCCACCGGCCGACAACAAGCTATCTCGGCGTCAACGGAACCGTCAACCTCCGGCGAGAGCACCGGCTTGGCGTCGTCAAGGTGATTGGTGTTCACCTCCCGGCGACCTCACCAACCATGCCGGGCTTCAACGAGCACTTTCGGCGGGCCAACTCCGGCAACACTATGGCCCGAGCGACCGCCTTCTCGGTTCAACATCGCCTTCGCCCCTAGCGGGTGGATTGGGCGGCGTAGCGTGGGCCACGCCTCCTCGTCGAGCGCCGGGGAAATATCATGTGCCATGGATAGGGTGCGCATCTTGCTAATGGAAGGGCTACGGCGTAGCTCCATGCCATCAAAGTCGGTCTTCTTCTTCGGCGACCACGGTCTCCACCTCGCCCGGCATCTACAATGTTCACATGGGTCAGGAGAGAATGGAATTCCATCCATTGAAACAGCATCAGTCAACATCCTCGTCTTCATCCAACTCCTTCCCTCTACACATGTGGATGCAACAATCTTGAAACGGGTCGCTTCAATCGACCCGTCAACAACAACGGCCGTCGCGAGAAACCACGGCGTGAGGACCTATTTGTCGGGAAAAAGGGGGAGTGATGTCATGACCCAGCTCGGGAGGCCCGACAAGGCCCCCTAGGGCTTGCGCACGCACCAGGCCAAGCCTGGCCGGCCGCCGCCGCCGCCGCCCGTCCTTATCTCGTCATCAGCTTCGTGATTAAGTAATAGATATTTAGGGAATAAAGATAAGAATAAATAGGGAATAAATAAGTTGCTTGTGAGAGAGGTATTCCAATCTATAAGGAAACCTCCTAGAGATTGCTTAGTGTGCAAATCTTCCCCGGACTATAAATACAAGGGAGTTGTAATCGTTTGGGAATAATCAAGAAAAAAATTAAAGGGGTAACACCCAAACAGCTCTTGTCTCTCTAGCTCTCTGTCTCTCTCTCTCTCTCTCCCTAACCCTAGCGCCACGTGCGCCGCCACCATCAGCGCCGCCACTTTGCCTTCCCACGCCCGGCGCGCCGCCCCACGCCGCCGCCACCACCTCCTCCTTCCCCTCCAACGACCAACGATCGGGTGTCGGTTCGGCCCAATCTAGCGGTTCGACAATATCTTTTCTTTTAAAATCATTTATGGTCCGTAAATTATAATATTTATTTAAGAGATTGATGATTGACATTGTTGTCTGCAACAGATTTAGTTAATGAGCAAACGTGAGTGCTCATTAATATATCTAATAGAAACTACTTAATTTGGCATCCAAAAATTGTTGTTTCCAATTTAGCACCCAATGTTCAAATCTTTCTTAACCGGCCTTGCTCGCAATTTTCTTAGCTTTGCCAAAGTGACACTATCGTCCATTTTGATGTCTTCTACCGTGAACTTATCATGTGGGCCACACGCAAAAAGACAAGAATGCCTCTTCTCATCACTCAACGACATATAGAAAATGTCGGACTCGGTCGGTGAGTCGCCCGAAATAAGCGGAGTGGCTGAATATTTAATTATTATTTAGCTTTATTAGTAAGTTTATTAAGTTAAATTAAGATAAGTTACAAAAAAGACTAATGAGCTTGGCCCGTTAGCAATTGTAAACCCCTCTTATAAATATGGGGGCGACTATTGTGAGACAATTAAGAAAGAAATAATTTAGGGTTTACCCTAGCTCTCCGACCTCTCACCGCCGCCGCCGCCGCCACGCGCGCCCCTGCCTCCCAGCCGCCCCATCCAGCGCCGCCGCCCAGCGCGCCGCCTTGCCCGCCGCGCGCGCCCGCCGCGCCGCCGCGCCGCCGCCGCTTCGCGCCGCCCTCCGCGCCGCCCGCTCACGCCCGCCGTCAACGCCCGCGTTAAACGTCGACTCTCGCCACGTCACCCTCTTGTTCCTCCTCGCGTTGGCGGAAGGCGGGTTGTGACAGATTGGTATCAGGAGACGGGCGATCCAATGGCCTATATTTGGAGCGGAAGTTCGCGGAGGGCGTCAACGGCATCATCGACAACTACATCGCAGCCATGGAGGCAAATTCAGCCCCATCATCGGATAAATACGTTCCGCCCTCCAACCGCTTTCTTCGATCTGTGGACACCGATGAGCCCCCCATCCGCCGCACCTCCGACTCATCAATTCTCTGACCACCCGGACCGCCCGATTTTCATCTAGAATTTGCTACAGAAATTTCTAGAGAAATTCCTCTGACGACACCACAGAACCTCCCCAAAATTCTTCCCGAGAAAATTCAGACGGACCGGTAATAATATCAAATTATTTTTTCCGAAGTATGATGGCAAGGGTGACCCTTCTCATTGGCTGTATAAGTGCGATAAATTTTTTCGCTCAAAGAATCCTGAGATAATGACCGGATGCGGCTCGCTTCGTTCCATCTTCAAGGGAACACATTATCTTCGTTTATTCGTTGGGGAAAGCGATGTGGGTCAACCGGCTTGGCGAGAATTTTCTCGCGGCTATTACCCGGGCGTTTTGGAACTCCACTACATAATCATCTTGGTGATCGACCGCATCACGCCAATCGGGAGTTTTGGACAAGTACACAAATACATTCACAAAGAACGCTAAACAAGGTACAACACCTCTCCCCAAACAACAAAGGCTATGCTTTATATCGCCGGGTTAGCACCTCGATTCGGATCGGCGTCCAACCGCACCAACCACGATATTGAGACCGCCATAGCAGCGGCTCGGCGTCTCTATACCGCATCACGTCGCCGAGAACTCTAAGGTACGCAGCCGAGGATATTCGGATGTTCAAATATCGGTTCATGGGTTAAGCGGCATATCTACTTGTCCTACTATGCAATACTCATCAATATAAATGGCGCCAATTTATTGGCTTTATTGGACTCTAGCTCAACACACAATTTTTTAGACTCGATTTGGCTCTGGCTGGGTCTACCAAGTTCTTCCTTGCATCGTCCCCTCAAAGTTCTTTGTCGCTAATGGACAACATATAACAAATGTTGGGAGGTATGATGATATTGAATTTTCTATTGCTCTTTGAAAGTTTCAAAGCAGATTTCTTGACATTAAATTGGGAGGCTAGGATGTTGTTTTGGGTGTGGACTGGCTGAGTTCTTTGGGAAATATTGTTTGGAATTTTAATAAACTCATTATGAAGTTACGGCGGAAAGGACAACCGATCACATAGCACAGCCTCTCTAAAGATACAGATCCTCCACCAGGTATTCATATACTTTCTCCCGATGTCCAAATGGATCCTCAGCTTTTCAGAGAGCCTTCGGGACTCCCACCTCAGCGGCGTTATGATCATAGAATTCGTCTCTCAAGGATCCCACTCAGCCCGATCGTTCGCCCTTATCGTTACCCTCGGATCTGAAGAATGAACTGAAAGCGACAATGCTCGGACATGCTTCACCAAGGTATCATCCGGTATAGCACCGCCATTTTCATCACCCTGTCCTTCTAGTCAAGAAACATGATAAGACTTGGTGATTTTGTGTTGATTGTCGGGAGCTCAATAGTAATACTTTGAAAGACAAATTTCCAATACCGGTTATTCTTTGAATTCTTTGGATGAATTAGAAGGTGCTAAATTCTTCACCAAATTAGATCTGCTTTCGAGGCTATCACAGTGCGCATGCATCCCCGGACATCGAGAAGACAAATTTGAGAACACATCATGGGCATTTTGAATTTTTGGTCATGCCATTTGGTTTATGCAATGCACCTTCGACCTTTCAAGCTTTGATGAATGATATTTTGGGACCGTTTCTCGAAAGTTTGTCTTTGGTATTCTTTGATGATACCGATCTTTAGCAAATCCTGGCACGAGCATCTCAACCATATGGAAAATGTCTTCAAGGTACTAGCATCTCACAACATCTTCTTAAAAAAATCTAAATGCCTCTTTGGTCAATCACAATTGGGTTATTTGGGACATATTATATCGGATTTGGGAGTGTGTTGATCCCGAGAAAATTGAGGTAAATCCTTTGCTGGCCGCTACCTACTACTCTCTCGTGAATTACGAGGTTTTTGGGACTCGCAGGTAACTATAGAAAATTTATTATGGATTATGGTACAATTGCACGTCCTTTGACAGATCTTAAAAGGATTCATTACATTTGGACACCGTTGGCTACAAAGCCTTTGAGCATCTTAAGAGGACATTATCATCGACACCAGTTCTTCAACTTCCGGACTTCAATAAATTATTTGTGGTGGAATGTGATGCGTGCGTGCGGTATGGGTCTTTGTTTTACACCGGGGTAATGGTCCAATAGCTTACTTTAGCAAGCGCTTACGACAAGTACAAAAAGTTAGTCGCTTATGAAAGAGAACTCAAAATTTGGTGACAACAATCAAACATTGGCGAATCGTATCTGCGGGGCCGCCCCTTTATTATAAGGTCGGATCATTACTGTCCGAAATACATTCTAGATCAACGTACGTCTACGGTTCCTCGGCATTAATGGGTTAGCAAATTACTTGGCTATGATTTCACCGCGTGGAATACAAACCTAGAAAATCCAACGTGGTGGCTAACGCATTATCTCATCGTAACTTCGAGAGGAATCCTCTATAATGGCTATTCGAGAGAAATTCAACCGGGTTTATTTGATCGGTTATGTGAGGAAATTGCATTCGGTGAGCAAGCCATAAGTCTTATTGATTCTATAATCACGGTAAGGACTTCGGCATGGGAAGTTCGCAATGGATTGATTTTGTTCAACAAAAGGTATGGCTTTCAAAATCATCCAAACATCTTGAGACCATTCTCCATGCAATTCATGATTCAGCTCATGAGGGAATCTGAGAAAACCTTGCATCGATTCCGTCGGACCTTCTTTGTTAAAAATGATAAATGCATTGTTAGCGACTTTGTGAATGATTGCTTAGTATGCCAACGCAACAAAAGCGAACATCTTCATCCAAATTTGGACTTCTTCAGCCTTTACGTTTCGAGAACAGATTTGGGAGGATATTTCGATGGATTTCATTGAAGCTCTCCCGAGAGTTGGCACGAAATCAGTAATTTTAACGGTTGTTGATCGTCTATCCAAGTATGCTCACTTTATACCTCTTTCTCACCCGTACCACGGCAACTTCAATAGCTCGAAATTTTTCTCAAAAATTGTTAGATTACATGGTTTGCCAAGATCCGTGGTTAGTGATCGAGATGTGATTTTCATGAGCCAATTTTGGCAAGAGCTTTTCGGACTATCCAACATTATTTTATCACCAACCTCGACTTATCATCCTCAAGCGGATGGACATTTGAGGTAGTCAATTATTACAATGTATCTATCTTTGCTTGGTGACAAACTAAAGGACCCACACTTATTACAAAATTTTTAGTCAACAAAATTATTACAAAATTTTTAGTCATCGGTATCCACACTTATTCTCTTTGTGAAGGATCCAAATGCTTCAAAGTGGCCCTTTGTCATTGCAACGGCAGATTCATCCTCTTTTTTTCACCTTCCCCTGTGTGCACAAGCCTTCCAGCGATTTCAGCTTTTCAATGAGGTGATTGAACACTACCTTGGAGAATAATGTAGACCAATGGGGTTACATTTGGGGTACTAATTCTTTCCATTCAAGGAAAGCCTACAAACATTTCATTGGGAATCATCGGGTTCATATATGTTACAAGTGGCTTTGGAAATCTTCCTGCAAAAAAAAGAGGAAAAAAGTGGCTCCTACTCAAAGACAGACTTAACACTAGACAGTTACTTCAAAGGAAAAATATGTGGCTGCCGGACTATACTTGTGCTCACGTGTTTGAGCTTTCAAGACTATACTTGTGCTCACTTTGTGCCTTCAAGCTTGATTCTGAAGACATAATTGAAGCTTTCAAAATACAATTGCAAGTGCCCTTCTTCATGGAAATAATTGTAACTATGTCTTTGGTCCATCTGGATGCTTCGTAATGATCGATCTTCAAAGGGATTCCTGCCTCCGTTCGGTATTTGCAAAGGTTTGTTCAAGTCCGAGTTTGCCTTAGTTATTCTAAGAGCAAAAGCTTCTTACAAGCCAAGGATTCAACAATGGAACCAAGCCTTTGTGTAATTCTTTTTTTTTTTTCGTTTTGTTTTTTTGTGTCTTGAGAAGATTGTATGGATTCTTTTATTTTCAAGTATTAATAAAAGCACGAGTAGGGAGCGCTTTGATCCTCTGTTTCCCTTCAAAAAAAAAAACAAACCAAAGGACCGGGTAAGATGGTTACCTTGGGCAGAATATTGTTATAATACTTCATACCATGCATCGACCAGAACAACACCGTTCAAACTGGTATATCGGTGTGACCCTCCTACAATACGTGGCTATAATCCGGGTGAGACAACTTTACCAGCAGTGGATGACTTATTAACTCAACGGGATGCTTTTCTCAATCAGACAAAGGTTCGTTTGCAATTTCTCAAGATTATTACCGCAAATACTTTGATGCTAAACATACGGACGAGACAATTTAAAGTGGGTGATTATGTTTGGCTCAAACTTTTATCCCGATCCGTGGCATCCATATCTGAATTACACAAAAGCAAGCTCTCTCCCAAATATTTTGGACCCTTCAGTATCAGCAAAATTATTACCCCAGTTACATATGCTTTGAACCTGCTTCCTGGAACCCGATTCCACAACGCCTTTCATGTCAGCATGCTCAAACCACACCGTGGGGAGAAACCTCTTGCTATTCGAGCGCCTCGGATTCATGATGGTATACGGTTCACGAACCTGAACTCATGCTTAAATCGAGAGTCCGGCAGGGTCAGCTTCAAGTGCTCATCAAATGGAAGAACAAAACCGCAGCAGATGCTTCGTAGGAAGATGTTGAATTATTCAACAAAATCTATCGAGAATTCCGGCTCGAGGGCGAGCTGATCTCGGCGGGAGAGATGTCGGACTCGGTCGGCGAGTCGCCCGAAATAAGCGGAGTGGCTGAATATTTAATTATTATTTAGCTTTATTAGTAAGTTTATTAAGTTAAATTAAGATAAGTTAGAAAAAGACTAATGGGCCTGGCCCGTTAGCAATTGTAAACCCCTCTTATAAATATGGGGCGACTATTGTGAGACAATTAAGAAAGAAACAATTTAGGGTTTACCCTAGCTCTCCGACCTCTCAACGCCGCCGCGCGCCCGCCCAAGACCCCCCTCGCCTCCGCCCGCCGCCAAGCAGCGCGCCGCCCGTCAACGCCCGCGTTTCGTCGTCGATTCTCGCCCGTCACCCTCTCGTTCCTCCTCTCGTGTTGACCGGAAGACGGGTTGTGACAGTAAAAGGAGAATACACTCCTCTCTCGGTTCGCACGAGAGCACCACGCAGACAAAAGTTCGGGGAAAAAAATGAAGAATTGTGCAAAAATAGTTTTAAAATAAAAAAACAATTCGATCTGTACTATAGGGAACAACAGCAATGTTAAAAGGAAAAAAAATATTAAAGGTGGGGCAAAATTGTCCTTTCTCGTTTGAGTGAACACAAGTAGATCCGATGGCTATTATCATTGATGATGATTAGAGTTTACGAATCAAAGGCCAGATTTTTTCTGATTATTGTGAGTATTTCTAGGATTTATTTTTTATCCTAACGCTTCTAGTGAGAATTAACGTAGTGCCTCCATTGGAGCCTCCAATTATTAATAGTAAGATTATTAAGATACAGTAAGCAAACAAGTTGCCGGTAAAACCTACCTATTCATGACTTAGGTAGCACCCAACCAAGTATAAGAATTAGCAAAATTTGAACGATTCAACACCGCTACCTAATACTCTTCATGGCAAATGTCAAGAGTTGTCAAAGTCTCTCTTGATTAATTATACGTTCGCCAATGGGACTGTTAGCTTGTGCTATCGCCAGTTTTGGCTATATACGTGACGAGCTCACATCTCTGTCACTCTGTGCAAGTGGAGATGGAGACTGCTGGCTGCGTGTGGAAGGATTCAAAGCCTGCAAGAACGACGAAAAAGACCGACCATTGACTTCCAGATTTCACACCACTCATAAGAATCGATAAGCGAGCCTCTCCAGGCACAACCTAAGAGCACCGTTGGCACCAACAACCATGACTCCACGGCGCTTCTTCTTGGTCGCCCTTGTCACGGTGATCTCATTGTTCGCCAAAACAGCGCTTTTAGCTGTTAGCCAGAATTACACAGCTTCTTGGCCCTATTGCTCGACCACCGACAACTACACCATGGCGAGCTCATACCAGGTGAACCTCGTCAAGGTCATGGCTGATCTCCAGGTGGGCGCCATAGACAACGGTGGGTTTAATGTGAGCATGGCAGGAAAGTCACCGGATGCTGTATTTGGCCTCATCATGTGCTATGCCGACAGCAGCTGGGATCAGTGCCAGAATTGTGTTCGAGCCGCGGCCGCGGGGGTGCAGCAAACATGCCCGTACAGCCGGGAGATGAAGGCCTGCTACCAGAACGCCTGCGTCCTGAGGTACTCTAATGAGTCCTTCTTCTCTTTCGCTGATCTTAACGTGGCCTACTACGGATGGATATCTACCTATGTCACCGACATGGTTGGCATGAACGCCACGAGGTGGACGCTAATGAGCCGGCTCATGGCAGAGGCATCCGGTTCGCCGCTACGGCTGGCCAACCAGAGTGTGGTGTTCACAGACTCTGATGGCAGCTCCCAGCTCATGTATGGGTTCGCGCAGTGCACAAGGGACCTCAACGCAAGCGAGTGCACCAGGTGCCTCACGTATGTGGCAGGGCAGCTGTCCATCTTGCTCCCAAACCACACCTATGGATCCGTAAAAGGCTACAGCTGCTACGTGGTGTACCAGGTCGGGAGAGACCTGGGCATCGTGTTGCCACCTTCACCAGCAAAGTCACCGGAGCCCTCACCACCGCCACCACCGGTGACGATGACGATGACTCCACAGCAACAAGGTTTTCTATTTACTGTATTAATATATGATGATAGCTGCAAATATATTTTCAGTAGTTATCTAATGCAAATATACAAACCTAGTAATTCTGGAACATATATAGTCTGCCCGTTCTTGTTTATTAATGCGAAAGCTACGTCGCGTCCTCCTCACGGCGTTGTAGGAAGACTCATAGCAATTTATATTAATCTATGATATTTGCAAATATATATATTTCCAATGTCCTACAAACCAAATAATTCTGGAACATCTGGTGTCTGCATGTTGTTGTTTATTACAATGCGAAAGCTACGTCGCCTCCTCCTCACGACGTCGACGCAAGGGTCATAGCCGGTGCAACTCTGGGTTCATTGGCTGCTGCCATCGCCTTGGGCATCTTGGCAGCGCTTTTTTTGGTGACAACGCAGGAGAAATGATACTGCACCGAACAGGAACAGGACTAGGACATACGTTTGACGGCGAGCCGCAGGAAGAGGAGTTTGAGAAAGGTGTAGCAGGGCCCAAACGGTTCCACTACAGAGATCTGGCCGTCGCCACCAGGCAATTTTCCCAAGAGGAGAAACTTGGAGAAGGGGGGTTTGGGTCAGTGTACCATGGTTACATGAAGGATATGGATCTTCATGTCGCTATAAAAGAGTGTCTAAGAACTCCAAGAACTCCGAGTGGGTAGGAATTCGAGTCGAGGTGAAGATCATAAGCCGGCTGAGGCACCGCAACCTAGTGGAGCTCATCGGTTGGTGCCATGCTGGTGAAGAGCTCTTGCTTGTGTATGAACTCATGCCCAACGGAAGTCTAGATACTCATACTCACAACCCCAAAAAAGTATTATCCTGGCCAATCAGGTATGTAGCGCAGCACACTAGCTACCATACATGACCCAGTTTATTTTATACCGCTTCCAGTGATTTTTGTTTGACTTTGTAGATGTATGTCATGTGTTATTTATGTAGGCATGAGATGGTGCTTGGTGTAGGTTCAGCACTTCTGTACCTTCATCAGGATTGCCAGAAATGTGTTGTGCACCGTGATATCAAGCCGAGCAACATTATGCTAGATGCATCGTTCAACGCAAAGCTTGGTGATTTTGGGCTTGCGAGGTTCATCGACCACGGTAGGGGATCGCACACGACTGTGCTCGCTGGCACCATAGGGTACATGGACCCAGAATGCATGGTGACGGGCAATACCTGCATTGAGTCCGATGTTTACAGCTTTGGCGTTGTCGTCCTCGAGATCGCTTGCGGCCGGCCGGCAACAATCGCCGATGCTAAAGCTGGCACGACTGTCCACCTGGTGCACTGGGTGTGGGAATTCTACGGTCGGGGAAGGATCGTCGATGCAGCCGATGCACGTCTCAACGGCGAATTCGACGCCGTGGAGATGGAGCGTGTGATGGTCACGGCGCTCTGGTGCGCCCACCCAGACCGCACCCGGAGGCCGCCCATCCGGGAGGCTATGAACGTGCTCCGCCAGCTGGACGCACAGTTGCCAAGCCTCCCTGCAAAAATACCGGTGGCGACATTCGAACCACCACAGTCGTTGCTGGTGGACAACTTCCTTGGTACGACGACGACGGGTCCTTCCATGATCGGTGTGACTGAGACCTCTCGCTTGCTACGATGATGGCAAACATATATACACCAACGGTCAAGTGTCATCTATTTCTGGTACACCGCACTTCATGTTCTGTATATATATTTTTTGGTCCTGCATGTTCTGTATATATACAGTTTCTTAATAAAATGTCGTCTTCTATATATATGGGATTGTTATCACTCCTAGCTAGAAATGGATTGTTTCGTGTCTTGTATATATGGGATTAAAATTTATAACGTCATAGTTGTCCATATATAGATTCGTCGTCATATCATAAAACATATTTTCTGAGGTACAGACATACAGTTTGCATTATATAGTTTTCCTTTGAAAGACTCGTGCAGTACAAGCCGCATGCGTTGCTGCTGGTGGCAACGAGAGGGTGTATTTCCCTCGCTGGCATGTTGCAAAGCAACGGCAGCAGGTCGTTGGCAAGGATTTGTATATGGCTCCCTAGGCGGTCAGAGTATGGATTTATATGGGCGTATACGTATACCGGAGGAGCTACCTGCGGCAGGTCTCTCCACGGCATGGTTCATCCGTCGGCGATGGATGGAAGGTGAGGGACAGAGAGGATTGAATTGGGGCCGGCCGGAGGAGAGGGATGACACGCCGGGCCCACATGGCGGTGAGAGAGGTAGCAGGCCCGCAGCGACGGTGAGAGGATGGGGTGGGCTGCCAGTCCGCGGGAGTGCGGGCCCAAGGCCTAGGTGCGAGAGCGGAAGGAGCTGGGTTGACTGCTGCTGCACTAACAGGCCTGAGGCCCATGTTGAAGAGAATGGCAGGCTGAAAATGAAAAGAGCAGAAAAAGGAAGGGAAAGGAAGATTTGGGCTGGATTTTTGGTAGATTTGACCCTAGACAGGTTTTCAAATATATTTGTAACTAGTTTTCAAACATATTTTTGTGAATTGTTTTGAACTCCAATTTAAAATATTTTTTAGAATAATATTTTTTAACATTTTGAAGGTAAAAATAATTCCTTTTAGAAATCAGAGACATGTATTTAAAGTTCTATCACTTTTACTTGGTGTATTTTCATTTGCTGTTATTTCATATTTCTTTATGGGTTTGTACCAACAGATTTGCATTTCCAATAGCGTTCTCTGTCAAAAAATAGAGTAGGTCCTCACCACTCTTAGCTCATTCTGGCTCGCTAAGATATTGAGCCAACTCGGCTCGGCTCCTTATCTTAACGAGCTAGAATGTCGGCTCGTTTATGAGCTCGAAGTTGGCTCGTTAGGTTTATGAGCTAATAAAAAATATATAATATATATTATTTAAAGTTTATGAATTGAAATAATATAATAATAGCCCATTTATAAGACTTAATAAATTAAGAGTATATTATAATTCTACACACCAAACATCGCCCCTGTCACAGACGGGATGGATTGGGCAGCGGTGACACGATCGGCGGCGAGCTCGGCGGCGGAGGGGCGTCTTGGCCACACTTGGGGCGTGCGAGGGGGGAGGCGCGCGTCGCTGGCGAGGGCAGGGGGGCGGATAGAGAGGGGGAAGGCACGGAACTATTCTTTCTTACTTGTCCCCCAAAGAGATTACATGCTCCTTTTTTTATATGGCTCTCTAAAGGGACTTATAATCCAAGTAATCTCTCTAAAGATTTTCTTATACAGTTGGAATATCTTTTACAAACAATCCTATTTATTTCCTAATAAAAGATTTCCTTATAGAGTTGGAATATCCCTTGCATACCAAAAAGTCCTAAGATAATCCTAACTTGATGACGAAGTAGAGACTAAGACGGGAAGGTGGCGGCGGCAAAAACAAGGCCGTTGGCCCGTCTTGTGGCGTCCCCCCTTTCTGGGCGGCCATGCTGGTTCGGGCCCTTTTAGCCCACCCATGGCTGGCCCAATTCTGGCATGTGACATCTCCCCACCGTTCGACGAGGCGGTGCGTCCACGCGCCGGCCAACCCACCAAGTGGGTGCGAAGGCGATGCCGATTGGGGAAGTCGCGACGCCTGGACCGCAGTTGAGCATGAGGCAGCCCGACTTGTCGTTGGAGTCGTTGCAGATCGTTGCCTCCTTGTCGTCGAAGGAGAAGTCGAAGTGCAGGCTACCGAAGTAGATGCTGAACTTATAGCTCAGCGGGGTTGCACAAATGGTCGATCCATCCACGCGCGCCTCATGACCGAGGCAGTGAGTATGCCTGACAGCTCGAGTGTCTAGCGAGCAGCTAGGGGGTGCTGGAAGGCGTAGGTGCATGGCACATGTACTGAACGCCGTCGATGTGCCGCAGAACACATGGCGAGTGGAGACGACCGGCGTCGAGCTGAGTCGAAGGAGACGGCCGTAGAGGAGGTCGCTGGTCGTGCTGACGGGCGGCCCAAGTTGGGGCAACGGTGCATCCAAGCCGTCGATGCTGACGTTGTCGATGCAGAGGAACTCCTAGCCGTTGTCGCCGGCGTGGAGCACCGCCACGCCATCCAACCCGACGCTTGGTCGCGTTTATTAGGAGCGGGACGCTTTGCCGGAAAGGGGCCGCTCTCTTGGAAGTGTTGGGAGATGGAAGCCCACGGTGGCGCCATGCATGCGGGGGGACTCCATTGTCGAGGAGGAGGTCTGGGGGGTAGCTCGAAGGCTGCGGGGACGTAGTAACGGTGGAAGTACCTCACGATGCCGTTGAAGAGGGTCCACTCGGGTGCAGTTGCCTGTAACTCGATGGCGCCTGCAATGATGCCGAGTTCCTGGTTTGTCGTCGCTCCCAGGTGTAGCTCGGTAAGGAGGTCAGACGTCGCCTAGTCGTCGAGCATCTCCATGGAAGTGGCAAGGGGCGGTCACTGGGCGTCCTATCTGCCAACGCCACGTCGATGTTGGTGTCGATGTTGACAACCTTGCTGGGGCGGTTGTTGTCGACGTCGTCGCTACAGCTGCTGCCGGTGGCTCGTCGTCATAGTGACGCGCGAGGTCAATGGCCTCGTGCATCGTGTGTGGCTCGTACCAGTCGAGTACACGGCGTAGAGTGTCGCGTAGGCCGCTAACGAAGAGGGTGATGCAGTGAAGCTGGCTCTCAAGATCTATGCGAGTGGCATAGGCCTCGAAGGCATCGATGTAGTCGTCCAACGCCCCCTGCTGGCAGGGCGCGAGCTTTGCCCGTGGTGTCGTTGTCGATGGGTGGTCTGAAGTCGCGCCACGGTAGCGCATGAAGATGTTCCACTCGACTAATGGTCTCCTCCGGGACAGTCTGTGTAACCAGACCGTAGCAGGACCTGTCAGATGGAAAGCAACGTACCGGCCGTAGAACTGGGGGTCGATCTCACGGTGTATCTGGAAGAGAAGCTCCATCTTGCTGATCCAGAGGCTGGGGTCGTCGCTGCCGTTGTACTGCGGTACCTCCAAGCGTCTGTAGTAGCGAGAGGTGGGTGGTTCGGTGACCGGGGGTACGGGCGCCGTGGGTGACGCCTTGGGGGCGCCGGTGGCGCGGCTCGGGTGGAGGGGCGGCTTGGCGCGCTTGGGGGGGTGCGGGGAGGGGGCGTGCGGTGCGGGCGGGGGCAGGGGGGCGGTGGTAGTAGAGGTGGAAGGCACGGAACAATTCTTTTTTGCTTGTCACCCAAAGAGATTACATGCTCCCTATTTATATGGCCCTCCCAAGCAATCTCTCTAAAGGTTTCCTTATAGAGTTGGAATACCTTTTACAAGCAATTCTATTTATTTCCTAATAAAAGATTTTCTTATAGAGTTGGAATATCCCTTGCACATCAAAAAGTCCTAAGATAATCCTAACTTGATGACGAAGTAGAGACGAAGACGGGAAGGTGGCGGCGGCCCATAGCTGGCCCAATTCTGGCATGTGACAGATCCATTGTTCATACTTCATATCATACATAGATAATGCATCCATAGTTTATTATTGATTATCCATACATTCATTTTAAACAAATATTGTTAACTACATGAGCTAAAGTGCTGGCTCAACTCGTTGAAGAATATAAATGAGCCGAGCTGAGCAGAGCCACTAGCGAGCTATTAAGCTACGAGCTTTTCATCCGGCCTTACTCCCAACAGTATTTTTTTGTGACACTCTCAACAGTAACCTTGAGAGCATGCACATTTCCCTCCACTGAGCCTATTTTAACAATCTTGTCGTCATTAATGTGAGTACCATGCCAAAGAACATTTCAACCCCTAGAGATACAATGATCCTTTAATAAATGTATATCTATATCTGTTTCCGTGGCCGATAGAAGAAAGGTAAGAAAGACTAGGACAGGATAGATCAGGAGAAGATCCTAAAGTATAGTAAGCATCCAGATCTCCTGGATGTCTTTCCAAATCGAATCCAATACACACACGACACAACTTAACCAAATCCAGATCGAGTCCAAAGCACGGTAAAATTTCTTCAGTACTGCTTAGAGTATGTATAGAATTAGGACTCCGGTCTGCGTTCAAAGTCCTTGTCCAAATAGAACTGCATATTTGGATCCTACAACTATATAATTAGGCGACCCTAGAGAGCAAAAACAATCAAAAATCAAAATAGCAGACAAAGGTGTGTCCCTCGATCACCAGCAACGTTTGTTGTGACCATCAGCTTCCCCACCGCCTGCAACGCGGAAGCCATGGCCTCCCACGTGCTCTATGGCTCAACGGAGCGGCCCAGCACCTGGGCTCGCTGCTCGCAATCGCCAGGAGGCCGGCGTGCCACTGCTACACGCGAGCTCCGGCGAGAGGCCTAGTGGCAGCGCGGGTCAGCCTGCTGGGCGTACTCCCGCTGGCATCGCCCCTTAGCTCATCCCGACACCAGCACCACCTGCTTGTGAGCTTGTCTCTGTCCACCCTCCTCTCTCAGAGGAAGCTAGGGTTAATCGGACAGCGGTAGATGCTTGGTTTTGTTCCTGAGAGGAGCATACTCAGCCATCGGATTGGCATCAATAGTTCAGATCGAGCTGAGAGCTAGGTGGGCCTGCGTGGCAGCGCGTTGAAACCCGCTTTGGCCGCCCAGACCAGGTAGCCCAAGTTTTAGTCCACCTGGGCGTTCAGCAGGCCAAAAGGCTGTTTCTGTCTCTTGTTCAGCTCACATTTTTTTTTGGTCTCGTTCGTTCAAAGATGTTCAGTAGACCATTTTCGTATATCGCGCTGGCCTGCCCCTGGATTGTGGAATCAATCCCTTGCCTCTCTTTTGTGATATTTTTAATTTTTATATATGTATAATCTATTTATTTTTTACAAAGAAAAGATAACGACAAATAGTAAACAAAGTATTTATTCCGACACTGAAAACAACAAACCTAGCAACTATATATGAATTTAAATGGTTTTAGCCACGGTAGCGCTGAAG